>CM065356.1:13739827-14242327 GCA_033032245.1 Poecilia picta | reverse complement strand
AATCACAAATCACAATACTTTATTGTCTTAAAGCAATTCAAGGCTTCCCTCAAGTTTCTGATATGGAGTTATTTAACATGCATATCTAGTTTTTTTGGAAACCAAAGCACACAACACATCCAGATGTCGCCCCCTAACGAAGACAAATGTAGAAGACTCATCATGCATGTTTCTGCCAGAATTTGTAATTTCACAGCTTATTCCTAAAAGGCATTTCCATTTTTCACTTAAAAAGCCTTGGAAAGTTTTTTTTTAAAAGTTTGCTCTTTCCGCCAATATTTTCCAGCACACTACTTCAAAGAGACATGTTGATGGAAAACATGAGTGTCACACCTTAACCACATGTCCAAATCAATTTGTTCAAAAGATTCACATTCGAAACACATCACTTAAAAAATGAAGTCACTGAGCTTTAAGCTGCAGCTCACCATCACCGATTTCGACAGATGTGTGAAAAATATTTTGGAGAAATTGTAATTTTCTGCATGTAGAAAATGTTTTAAATCTTTGAGTTCAGCTCGCAAAAAATGGGAACAAAAATGTTGCGATTATATTCGTTCAGCATTTGTGTTGGGACTAAACTGTAATAAGAAAATCACTCCAATAACTTGCACTGCCTGACCGCCAGCTATGTGAAAGTTAAGACTACATGAAGTCAGGACAGAGGTGGACAAGATAAAGGGATGGTGGCATCTTTAGTGATAAAAAAAGACACATATGTGAAGGATTAGGAAAGCAGACATGAGACAGACACTGATAGACAAGCAGAAAGTCGAGTTTTGCTGCAGACAGACTGAAGCGAAGGCTGAGACAAAGGCAGACAAACAGATGCGGAAAAGGGCTGAAAAGGCAAATATGGTCTGAGAGGGGAAGAGTCACAGAGTGACACACTCTGCAGGCAGGCTCTCTCCCCAACTCATCACCTCGACACCACAATGCCACAAAGGGACCTAAAACACATGGACCCATGCTGTCTGTACAATTTACTATCATTGGCTGGGGGAAAAAAATATAGAGAGAGAATAACTCTAAAATCCCAGACTTCCAAACAAAAAAAGCTACACTTTTGACAGTGGCTACTACTATTTTGGCGATAAATACCTGCGGATCATATGACTTTTTCTTTTTGTCTCGAACGTACTTGGCCACTTGTGTGTAAGTGCATCGTCAGGAAATTCCAGGGGATGTTTTCAATAAGGACGGGCTGCAGCAGCCAGGGAAGTGGCAAATGAAAACCCGATGAAGAACATCGTGGAACTCCAACAACACATTGTTTGCCCTTCAAGTGCTCCACTCTTTAGCACAGATAGTTCACATGTGCGTATTTGGGTAATTGGGTAAGATTACAGATTTTTTTTTTTGTGATCCAATGAACTGAGAACACGCAGACATGAGGCTTATAATGAACAAAGAAAAGTGTTCAGTGAGCTTTTAGAAAAAGTTTGAAAGATACAGATTGAACTGTTCTTATGTGGTAATGCTGTGACAGTTTGTCAAGGAGGAAAGTGTGATGCATTTATTTGGCCTTTTGAACGCTTTGTCATGCTGTAGTGGATTATCCCGATTAGCCCCCATTACACGATCCCAAGAGTGAACAGTGGTGACCACAGCGCTGCACAGCACTTGGACTTGGAGTGCTGTGCAGCACTTAGAGTCTTGGAGGAGACAAAGGCCAATGAACAGTGGAGCATGGACAAGCTTAAATAAATGTCTGATTAAGATCAGCTTGGTAAACGCATAGTGATATTCTAACTAGACAATGTTCAAGAAGATTTTCAGGCTGCTTTCCCTACTATCTCTATCTCTCTCCATATTGGTGAATAAAAGTGCTGTGATGGTTGGCTGCAGTTTGCCTTGGTAGTGAATGGTTGCTTGTGATATAACTTTATATAAAATTACAACTGGCTTTTGTGTGTAATGAAGCACTTAGAGTCCAGTAATGTGAATTACACAAAATGATGCGGTCGGAGTTCTGAAGAACTCAGCTACCTCTTCCAATTTTCAACCGTGGTGATTCTTAAACAAGCTACAAGTATCAGACAGCGAAGGTGTTTCATTGGAACATGTAGTCTGTGAAAGCCCGACATCCACACAAAACGCTGTAGGAAGTTGATATCAAGTTGATAAAACTTGATGTTGCCTGCTTGTTTAGTATGTTCACATTTAAATTGATTAATATGTTACTTTTAGCTCAGTGTAACAGTTTATAGAGTTTAGTGTAATAGTTTTCTCATCCTAACAAGCATCTGATTTCTAGAGAGAAGCAGGACTTCAAGACAGTATTCTAGACAGTGTGACACACACATTTGAGTTTTTTTTGTTGTTGTTCACCACCAGCCCTACACTATCATTTGTCTTAGTCTGCAGAATTTAACCTCAAATTTATTTGCCTATAAGCGTGTGACATATTACATTTTAGTTGAGTTTAACTATGGAATTTTCCTTTTTAACCAGTGGCGTTGTCAATTTGTAGATAATCACATATGAAAAATGTCAATTAAAGTCGTTGACAAAAGGTCATGTAGTTTATAATATTTTAGCCAAAAACAGACGTCTGGTATGTTGCTATCAAATAACTGGGCAAATGTGGTAAGAGGACTATTGCAATCTGAAAATTGGGGTTTTGATTCCAGATTCCTCCTCCCACTGATCTGCATATTGGGTGTGTGAATGAGTGGAATTGGGTGACTATTACTCTAGCGTAAAGAGCTTTGAGTGGTTCCTACATCAGTGGTGTCCAAAGTTAGTCTTTAAAGACCAGAATCCTGCACGTTTTAGTTTGATTCAACAAACCTGAATCAAATGATAGTTCATTAGCAAGCCTAGCAGAACTCTGGCATACTAACAAGGTAGTTGGACCCTCTGAACCAGCTTTGTTGGAGCAGAGACATGTCTAAAACTGGCAGGACACCGGCCCATAAGGACTGGATTGGGACACCAACGTCCTACATCATTGTCATGTTTGTTGCCAGTGTGTCTTGGCTTTTTCCTTTCCTGAAAAGCTGCATTTTACCCAGAATTTTCCATTCTGCACTGCCTTTACTAGTAGAAGATGTGCTGCCAGATCTTGCGTCAAGTAACTTAATTTTTTTAAATGAACCAAAAGTGGCTATTGACTTCCAAATTGTCCCTTTCCATTTACTGTTTGCTTTAATAATGACAGTGAAGTGAAACCAAAGCCCTTTCAACATGTCTTAGACACATTTATATATTTTACAATTTTTTTATTCTGGAAATCAGAATAAAAATTCAACTAGCAAACTAATTTTACAAGGAATTGATAATAAGAAGAAAGCTGTATATTTAGACATGAAATGCAGCAACTTTTAATGAATTGGACATCATAAAACAATGCACTCTAGTTGTATACTGTACCATAATTTGCTGCATATCCAGTTTTAAGCTAACAGCTTTTTAAGGAATCGCCTGGTTGGGTCTAAAATACAATTCAACATTGCTTGTCGTTTTCCACACATTCAGCAAAACAAATGGGAACAAAGTGTGCTAGCTGCAAGTAACAAAAAACTGCAAGTAACAAAAAAACCTTAAACTCCCATTTATTTTTAGTGTTTTTTTGTAATTTCCTAGATATTGGCAGAAAGAACACTGTTCCATCTGTTAAAATCAATGTTTGTAAATTTGTGGAAAAAAAAACAGCCAAAGTTGAAAAAGGGAAAAAGAAAATTAAGAGTTTGATCGAGACGCTCAAAAGATCACATGAAAGACTGACAAAAGAAAGATCATGTAAAACTTTAACAAAGTAAATCGATTTCATTCAAAAATCCTGAAATGAAACAAATTAATAATTTTATATCCAGCTACAATTACTCACAAAACTTAAACTTCAACACGTTCTCTAAAAGCATGAAAACAGCACCTTTTGAACATGCATAGCAATGAGAGATGAAGCTCCTGTATGCCGTGTAAAGAATACAGAGCTATTTGAGTCAGAATTTTAAAAAAGTTGAAAATATGTCACTTTAGGGCTTTCTTTGTGTCTTATGTTGACCTCTTTTGTAAAAGTAAATCTTCAAAGTTTTTTGTCACATTTTTGTATCAAAACAAAATGTCACAAAACAGGATGAAAAACTATAGGAATTAAAGGGTGACAGAAATCAAGATAAGAGAGAGTTGATCTAAGTAAAAGTGTTGGGACGATGAAAGGTTTGGAGATGACTGAGACACAAAGAACTGGTGGAGTAGTGAGTCACCGTTGGTCTGAAACTGAATCTGTTATGATCCCAACCATTGGAAGGTGTGGGAGGAACGTTTCTCATTTGTGATCCAGCTGGAGTGTTAAAGACCTAGCAACAGAGACACGGAGCGGGAGAGCACTGAAGAAACTAACTTTGACTAACTGTGGTACGTAAAGACATGAACAATTTGCGAGCTCAAAGCAGAGAGCACCAAACTATTTTTTTTATTAGACAATTTTAATTTCAAATAATTATCACGGTAGAAGCCATTTGTCTGTTAAATACTTAAAGAAACATATTTACTGTTTGATGTGAATGACGTAGCCTATATGCTCATGAGGTAATTAGTCCAAATTTGTCGTTTATTGAACGTTCAGAAACTACAGCGCCTGTGATACGCCAAGACAAAGGTAAACCAAGGTAGAACAACTTGTACAGGTGATCAACTCAAAACCACTGCACATTTTTTTACTCCCTTTGTCATTTAAGCACACCCGTTGCCATGGGAACCGCCACGAGTCGAGCTCCTCGACCCGAGCAGAGATTATGTTAAAAACATAACATTCAGTTCGTTACGATATTAGGTTTTCAGGCTTGATATTTATTTTTGCGATTATTAATAAACCCTCCCCTGAACACAGAAGTGGTTAATTAGTTAATTTTAAACTCCTGCTCTGCTAGTTATTTTGGTAATGGAACCAAAATGCACAGAATTGCGCAACACCCTGTTGAAACAATAATTACTGAGATTATTATTGTTGTTGGGTCATTAATTTGAACATGTTTTGTTGATTTTTTTTTTTGTTCTTTAGTAAAGTTAAACAACTTTACTATTATTATGATGATTATGATTATTATTAGTAGTAGTAGTATTGATAATAATATTATTACACTATAATATTAATATTAAATAATAATATATTATTATATAATAATATAATATGTATTTATTATTATTATTATTATTATTATTATTATTATTATTATATTATTAATATATCATTATAAATAAGAATGAGAATAAGAATAGTACTAATAATAGTACTATTATTAAATATTAAAAACAATAGCAATGCTTTATCATGATTTAATGTTATTATTGCTATTGTTTTTTAATAATAACAATAGTACTATTATAAACAACAATAGAAATAATAACAATAGTCCATTTTGATAACATTATATAATATTATTACTACTATAATTATAAATAATGAAATAATAGAAATAACATAATAGAAATAATAGAAAAGATAGAAATAATAATAATCAATATTATATTATTATATTGATAATGATTTATTATTATTGTTATTAATAATAATTATGATTAATTCTAATAATAATTTTAGTATACTTTTAATTTTTAATTTTAGTATACAATGTATATAATAATTATTATAATTATAATAATACAGAGCCACTGTGTGTTGAGGTTCGATCTGTTCCTGAGGCATTGTGGGAGCGGTGGAGTAAGACTCTGGCCCTGTCTGCTGCCATGGCGACCTGCGAGCGTGACACTCTGCTGGAGAAGCTGTACGATGAGATGGAGAGAGATTTGCTGGTGCCTTCTTTCTCTGTTTCCATTTGAAAACATGTTGTTGATCTAGCCAGCAATGATAGCTTGACTTTTTGTTGTTTTATTATTTATTAATTATTATTATTATTATTATTTTATTATTATTATTATTATTATGAGCAATTTCTGCATAATAAAATGGGAAAAAAATGCTTAAATATAACCAATGTCATAGCTTCTGGGGGTGATGGCAATTAAGGACCGGCTCCAGGAGGAAGTTCCTGAAACAATTGCTCTTCTTCAAGAGACTGGGATTGGAGTATGGGTGCTGGAGACAAAAAAGGTATTGGGAAAATTCATGGCAGGAATGAAGAAAAAGAGAAATAACAGTTCATCATGCTTTTTTTTCCCTCTTAATTTAACATATTTAACCCACCATCACAAGCAAAGCACATAGCGCAGGCACACTTAGAACGTGAAGTTCAATCAGAACACAAAATTAGCTGCTGGATGGAGTAACAGAACTCCAGTCCAAAACCCACAAAAAGCTTCGGGAGCAAAACAGCCCAAAGCAAGGAGGCAAATTTCTGTATTAATCACTGTTGCTGTTAAGCCTGAACTTAGTAACGGCTCATTATTTTTTTTTTGCAAAAGTAGGGGTTCCTTTTCTTTAATCTGGCTTATTAGAAAATTAGTGTTAAGCTTTGAGTTTATTCACCATTAACTGATCTTTTATGTTGAGCACAAACTCATATAAAGCAACTGAGCTCTATAAAAATCTGACTGTTTTTCACTGACAGACATTGATAAATGATCTCACATAAATGTATGCTCATTTGATTTTGGGACAATGAACTTGACTGGAAAGCAATAACTATTTCATTTGTAGCTTTGGTTACCAAAATGCTGCAAAACTAAAACTGCACTGCACTCTAAACATCATTTGAAATTCAAACTTAGCAACTAAAACTTTGCTGGATTGTTTAAAATATTATATACTAGTCCTCAGTTATGCCATGTTTGCCATAATGTTCAGAAATATGGAGAAATTGAAATAAAGTATAAATATTTACATACAAATATGCTATTAGACTTATTAATACAATGAGAAATTATGGACCAACTAATAAACCTTTTATTCAAAGTAATATGTTAAAACTAAATATATATTGTACAAATAAAAATGCTTGAAATAATGCATAATAAAGCACAGAACAAAAGTCTTCCTTCTGGAATTCAGAAATTATTTAAGTTAAGAAATGCTGTTATGTAAATGTATGCATTACGTAACCATGTATATATGTAATTTGAGTATGTAAATGTGTGTATTTTGTATGTATATGGACAGTAGATATTTTTCGTTCTTTTTCTGATAAACTATCATTTGTTAAGTAGTATTTATTTTCGTCTATGTTTTATGTAATGTTGTCAAATTTACCAAAATAAAGTTAGACTGAATCTGAAATTCAAAAAAATACTGTATTGATCCCAAAGGAATATTAAATGTTTTTGTAACACATATTAAGCAAAGTTCTTCAAAGGGTTGTTATCTTCAGAATGGAGCCAAATATAGACTTTGATGGTGTTTGTAGTGTTTTTATTTCAGTTGTTAATATTATTGAACATATAGGTGAAATGACCTCTACAACAAAACCATGTGTATTGTGTTAAGTTCTAACCCAAGAAGAGAAAATGTAGATTTCTCCAAAGTACAAGAAAGAGCAGAAAGCAAGGTGCCGAGGTGAGCAGAGAAGAGTTTTATCTGCTTGAATCACTTTATAGATGTAGTATATCTTTATTAGTAATTGAAAAAGTTCCTCCATTCGAGCTGCTACAGCTTAGTAACTTTCAGAACTTTGACCTGAAATTTGTATTTTTAAAATACCTGTTTTTCTTCAGTTCTCCATCTTGTAAAGTTAGTGGTTGAAAGTGATCGCCAATACACGGCCCATCAATATGGACGTAATGCAGAAATGTACTGAAAAACAAAGTAGTAACCAGAAACTTGGAAGTCTATACCAGGAAACACATCTACAATAAAAATATCCATATTATGACTATTTTAAAGTCAGCCATAAGGTTCCCTGTAAAGCTTTGTTCTGAGGTAAACACACATTCCATCTAACGTGAACCGAGATCCTATTATAAAGATTTAATTTTATATGATCACCATTATTCTTTGCTCACCTTTGCCCTGAAAACGCCTGTTATCCATCTCCCTCGGTTCTATTTATTTTAAAGTCTGGATAAACTTAACACTCCCAAAGCCTCTCCTCTTTCTATCCCTTTGTTACTTAGAATGTTCTCTGTTGTGAAGTTATTAGAGGAAAGGCGTTTAAAACGTAATGACAACCATTGCTGCTCTAAGAACAAGGAAGGAGAGGCCAGATTCTCGGAAGTCTGGGTTGTCACATAATACAAACTGGCATCACTGGATGATAAAATTTCACTGCTGGCCATGGCCAGTGGGAAACTGGGACCAGTAGGGACATTTACAAGACTATAAAGATGTGTGTCAGCGATCTGAACTGGAAAAAAGAGACGTTAGAGAGAGGAAGTGATTTGTGATTAAAATGTGAGAGAGATTTCTGAGGATTTTTATCTGTTTTGATTTAAAACTTGAAACTTGATGAAAACAACTTGCTTTTTGTTGTTTTTAACAAGTTTCATTTTCCAAGAGTTATAAAATGTGGACATATGTGGAATTTAAACTCTGCTTTTATTTTTGCAGTTCTTGTAGCTTTGATTTCTGTAGATGTGTAAAGGTTTTACGTGATAAATTATTTGCTTATATTTGAATATCTTGTTGTTACACGAGGTCCTAATATTACATAAACTCATTAGTAAGCATTTCCTCAAATTACATTAATCAGATTTTTTTCCCCCAACTCTTATAAATCAAACACAAATTTCATGTTACATGGATATTAGAGCAACTGTGTATATCATGAAATTCACACTCAAATGTGAGCAGCTCTGTGTTTTACACCTTTGAATGTACCGCTTTGTGTTTGCATGTGTGTAAGCACACGTGTGTGAGCTCACTCAGCAGTCGTAGCGTAATGTAATGGTTCCTATCACTTCACACTAGCTGTCAGTCTTGTCGCATGTAGTGGCTGCAACCTGCAGGCGACCCAACACACACGTTCACCTCTAAAGTACTCGGTCGGATGCACTGTGGTTTTCCAGTGTGCTCAAAATGGAGTCGGGTGGAAAAGTCTCAAAATCTGTGTATTTACTGAGGAAGAAAACTTTTAACTGAAAACTTACTGAACTATTTAAAACACGCAATATGCAAGAGTCAAACTGGTAATGTGAAAATGTTGTCAACTGAAGACCCAGACAATCATTTTTAATGTTATTCAATCTTACGATAAACATATAAAAAAAAGAAACAAGGGAAACAACAAAAACCTAAAGGAACATGGTAAAGTTCAACGTTATTTAGATTTAAACTGAATTCATTAAAATTTTGTTTTCTGATTAATCTGACAGTAATCTGCAGAAGAGTCTGAATCTTAGGATGAACTCACACCAGCGATGTAGAGTCTGCTACAGTCGAACTTCAGTTCATTTGTCCAGAAGGTCTGGTTCATTTGGGGAAGTGTAAATGCGCAATCGACTTTGATGCGGACCAAAAAAAAAAAGCAAACTCTGGTCTCAGTTCGGTTGAAGTGAACTCCTGCACGGTTTGTGAATGCAAGTGGACTGGAGATCGCTCCAAAAGCAGGAAGCTAACTATGGTGCAGGGCATTCTGGTCAATATATTATCCTCTGCTCTGCGGGTTGGCAGAGGTATTGCCATGGCAACGGGTCTAGAGTAGAGTAAAGCCGACACAGAGAGCGAAGAAAAGCAGAATATAAGTGGTTTAAAGCTGTTAACACCTGCTCATCAGTTTATTTTCTCTTCGCTGTGGTGCACTGCAGCCACTGTCATTTTTAAACACTCTAATAAATGACAAAAACTGGACTAATTGCCTTGTTTGTTTGTAGAATATGGTGATATTCATAACAATCATCAAATAGGATGAAATATTGTCATAAAGTATAGGGACCACGGCTTGTTAAATTTTAACAAACAAATTTTAATAGAAGCAATTATGTAAAATTAAACTGGTGACCAGCATAAAAGAGACATTTTCTTAGTCGGCTCTTTCAATTTCTTGACAAAAAAACCCAAAACTATTTATAGATTCATATCCCAGGAATGTACATATTTTACATATCAAAACATCAGCAATTTTCTCAGCTTTAATTTAAGTCACATTTTGTAGGAATCATGCATGAAAGAAGGATTTTTAGAAAAAACAAGTCTAGTCTAAAGTAAAAAATGGAACTTTTATCGCAGTTTTTGGTTCACCTTGGGTTATATCTTTCTAGTTTCATTATATGTTTCCTATGTTGGTTCCTGGTTTGTTGAGTTGCTTTGGTAGCTTGATTTCATTCTAGTTTATTATAATTTGTGTTATTTTTTTATATTTTAGTTAGATCTTGTTCCTGTTTTCTTTAAGTTCAGTTCTTCTTAGTGTTTTTAGTTTTGATAGTTATTTTTGATACGCCAGTTTTTTTGTTTCTTCAGTGTAGTTATTCTTTAGTGTTAGAATTATTTCATGATCCCCGTATATTCTCCCTCTCCTCCCTGTGTCTCTTCTGTTTTGCTCTGTCTACTTCTCTTCCTTCAATCACACTTGAAACCCGTCAGCAATCAGCCCAGGTTCTTTGTTCCAGTGTGCTACCTCCTAGTATTTAAGCACTTCATCGTCAGTCATTACTTGCAAGTTCTTCTCGTCACTTCTCCCTGATTTCCCTGTGATCTCCTCACGTTATTAGAAACAACCTTCTTGGGAGAACAAAAACCATTTCAAGTTTAAATTTGCCAGAAGTATGAATAGTTTTGGGCCTAGTTTTATCTAAAACACAAAATAAATACATTTGTTTCATTTGTAATTAATCCAGTCACATTCCACCCAAACGAGTATCAATTTCAATTCAAATAATTCCTTTTAATAACAAAATACTTCAGATTCACTATATGTTTCTTAAAATTAACTTTGAAAGACCTTTTAGTTATAAACTAAAACAGTCTCCAGACTACCGATTGATAATTAGCCGTTTCATAAATATGGTGCGTTTCTTAATTTATTCACATAACGCACATTTATGTGGTATTACTTCCATCCATCCTCCTGTTACACCCAAAGTACAAGCCTAATGCGTACTTGCAGTGTTTAGTTACGTCTGTGACGACACACACTTAGCAGCTGGATCGCGCAACAGTCCAAAAATCACAAAAGCAACTGGGAGCAACAGACCCAAAGGAAGGAACCAGGCATTCTGCGGTAATAATATGCTGTGGCACACACTGTATGCACTCACATGTTGGTACACCCAGGTCTACACGGCCCAGAGGAAGTGCTACCCTTTAGCAGAATCGAAAACAGAGATGCACAGTTGGACAGTAAACAGGAACACCACCTGTTTACCTATTGATTCACATAAACACACAAACTTTCCTAACCAGCATTTGCTAGGAATGCTAATTGAAACAAACAAGCTAATAGTGTCTTCATTTCTAAGGTGGGAGCTGGTTGTAAACAGAACTTCTGTGTGCAAGTGTGTGTCCATGTACTTTTGCATTTATGGACATCAGCTTTGCATGCCAAAGACCTGGGACCAATTGAACACTCTGCATTTTCTCCAGTTTTACTTGAAATTACAAATAACGGGAAATTTGTTAAACATGACTAGACAGCGACACTAACCAAAATTGTTCTAGACCATAGTAAACCTCCTGTCGATTCTTCACACTTACAAGCAAACACACCCTCCTAGCTGCAAAACAATGTGCTTGGAAAGACATCACTGAATGCAAAAAGAGAGTCTGACAGGTCTTGGTGCAATTATGGCTTTGTGAGTTTGGCTGCAAAAGGAGCAACCCATAACCAGCAAATTACAGAACAGCGGTTTTAATGTGACCATTACTTGTCAATTAACAATCGGCATTAATAGAAACTCCAGATGTTGTATAAGGACATGCTATACCTGCTCCGAAAGCGAAAAAGAAAGTCTGGTTGGGATTCTTCTGCAGCAGTGCAGAGACGCGTCGAGCCATTCGTTCATTGCGTTTGTAGATGAGCTCCTGACGGAAGTAGTTGTCGATCTGCATAGCGGTCATACGGTCATGTGCTGGCAGAGAGCTGTTGATGAAGTGAGGCAGCTGAAATAGAGAAAAGGACTGTGAGAAAATAAGATGTTGAGATCTATCTTACGAATCCCTTAGGGCATTTTCACACTTGAGGAATTTAGTCCGTTTAATATGAACTCTGGTTTGTTTCCTTTCTCAATGAGGTTTAATTGTGTGTAAATACCAAAATCACACCAAGATACTGAACAAAACAACTGAAAAGAGAGGATATTGGTCTCGATATTGTTCTAAACAAGCGCTACAGCAATTAGTTTATGACGTGAATGTGATTGGATTTAAATCTGACACTGCTACCAAGATGTACAATGGAACCTTGATCTGGACACCGTCCCATATTTGTTGTATTTTGGGATATAGTTGAGCAAACAAGCAAAAACAATGAGGTTGTGTTTGTTTCCAATGAATCTTTCAAAATATCTTCTCTAAATAGATCAGCATATTTCTCTGATTTTACCTGAAATAGTACCAAAAAAACAATTATTAAAATCTGTTTAATCTAGCTTAGAACACAGAATGTGTTTCCTGCCTTTGGGTATTATCCTATTCTTTATTAAAAGAGAATCTATTTAGCTGGTTTATCTGTGAAAACCTGAATGGATAAACTGAGTGTCCCAACCCTCTTTCTTCCACGACTCAGCTGGCCTTGCAGTTTCACAGATGACACTTATTAAAACAACCACTTTTCCCCATTTACAACTGGCTCTTGATTCTGATCCAAGTATGTTTTAGTGACTCAGAGGCGTTGTTTAAATGACTTAAGGCTTATAAATGCCCCGATAAATTTGTGATCTATTCACTAAGACTATTTTACTAGAGTTAAAGAACTCAAAATTGCAGCAACACAAAAATTGTATAGACAAAATAATCCATCCATCCATCCATCCATCCTTTCCATTTTCTTAGCACCCTTGTCCCTTAGTGGGGTCGGGAGGGTTGCTGGTGCCTATCTCCAGCTAACGTTCCGGGCGAGAGGCGGGGTTCACCCTGGACAGGTCGCCAGTCTAGACAAAATAATTGCAAATTAAATAAGCAATTTGATATACTTCTTTAATTAGTAAAAAGGTAGCAGGGCATCCAGTACAGTCTAATTCAGCAGCACAGAGTATTCAAATAATGAAAATAAATTAATCTAGCCTAACCTGTCTTTTCCTAATGCTGAAACTACCCAAGTCTTTTTCCCTTCTTCTTTTGAGTTCATAATTCTCATAACTTTAATGTAGACTTAAAAAAGAAGACATTTTTATCAACACATACTTATTTATTTATTTTTATTTTTTTCATAAAATCAATGGATATTCTTAATTACCTGATAATCTTCCATGAATTAGCACATTCACATTCCATGAATTACCACATTCACAGTCAAACATAGGATTTTACTAACTTCTGTAGGAAAATATGGCAAAACTCACAATTTACTTATTTAATCCTTTTTTCATCCAATATTTATTCATTAGCACATCGAATCCAACAAGTAAAAAAATCCATCTGATTTCATACAATCTCTGTAAAAGAAAAATAAACACGGCAAAAGACACAACTGAAATTATTTATCTGAATTAAACTTAAGGTCTTCATCTAACATTAAATCACATGAAATCTCTGCTCCAACACAACACAAATCACAGATGCTTTCAGCATCAGATGCTCACAGATGCTGTAATAAAGGAGCAGACAGCCTCAATGCATGCCTTTTGACCTGGGGCATTTACATTACCCAATGACTTGGAACTCTTACTCTATTGACATTTTCTAGGCTGATTTTTATACACTAAAGGCCCTCACATTTAATTATTCATTTACTATTTTTCCAAATAAAAATACTGTTATTAATAAAGCATAAACCCCCTCCCCACCCCCCAGTGAAAATCTCTAAGTGTTAACTTGCCAGTTTGTCCTGCAGCATTGTACTAGTATCTTGATGTTTGTGCTGCAAAAACAATTTGGTCAAATGTACAAATGTAACCTAAATCACTTCTGATTGACTGACTATAATTGTGCATCCAGGGAGCATATTCGCTATACCCCCTTCTTAAAATAAATCCTTAAAGATACATGTTAATGTGAACAAGTATAAAGAGTTCACATGAGAAAACCCACTCTGCCGTCTTCTGTGCTGCTGTGGAAGAAATGAAATGATCGAGAGTTTGGAAACAGAACTGATGTTTGTGTCCTGTGTTGAACAGATGTGTTTATCTGGGTTGTATTAGAGAATGACAAGGAGACACATGCAGAACATGCATTGCTTTGCTGTCTACAAGTGAGTTACAGGTTGACAAGGGACTGAATAATGGTGGCTCAATGTGTGTGTATATTTCATAGTAAATGGTTTGTAAATATATGGAAGGATTTATTATCACAAGGTATTTGAGCATCAAGTCAAAATTTGGGTCTCACTCGTTTCTCCTCTCTCCTTTGAGTTGTTTTTTTTCAGCCCTTTGTTTTATGTTAGGGCCGGATGCTTTTTGTGCAGTTGTAAAATATACAACAATTTATTTTTATTGATTTTTATGTTGATTTACTATTGAAATGTTTTTGCATGCCTTTGTAAAGTTCACAAAAATGCATAAGATAAAATCAATTGAACCTGCTTGTGTTTTATTGGGGGAGGTGAAGCTGGTTCAGAGAAGGCCACATATTCCAATGTTTAAAAATATAATTATATTTGGTCTGACATGAAATATGTCGAAAAAAATGTATTAACTCAGCTGAATGAAGGGAGCTTTGTGGCTACAAATTATGTTTTCTTTCATGGTCAATTGCAGCAGTGAATGCAGAAGGTTATCCAATGAACGACCATTTACTGTCCAATGTTCCAACCCAGAAAGGAAATGTAGAGAAATGGTGATATATCCCCTCAAAATCCTTTCTATTGGAATTATACCTCCCCTCTTTTTTTGTTTCCTGTCATACAGCAGTTTACTTCATTCCTAAGGTCTTTTTTTTGGTTTTGTTCCTAATATTTTCTATTCTGTTCTCCTTTTCAAAACGTTTTCTGTTCTTTTCATATTGAAGCAATAAAACTCACAAGAAGTGGGAGAACATTAAGACAACTGTAACATCAAGGTGACTGCAGGTATTAGCTGATTATAAAACACATTGTTATTCTGTGGTTTTCACTTCTCATCTGTCCTCTGTCATGTCTGTTGACATCCAATGATCATTTTATTAAATCATAGTGGGTCTTAAACATGTTGCCCCACCATTAAAGTGGTATTTGTGATGTCTGGGGGGTTGTCCTGTAACCACCTGGTTCCCTGTTTCAAGCATATCATCATTTCATCCACTTTCCCTGCCGACAGTGGTCAGAGTGGTCCCGCTAAGCACTGCCTCTCATTTAACCATGAAAGTTAAAATTAGAGCGAATATTGCAATGCAGTTTCTGGTTTTAGAAACAACATTTCTCATGTGGTCATTTTCTGTTGTGGCAAATAAAATCCTGGGTATTGTGTCAGCTTGGTATGTCTCCAAGCTATTGTTCTTAAATCATTCCTCCTGTCAGCCTCCTAATCACTGAGAGAAATAGTCATCCATGAACTCACCTTCATTTTGTAGACTTTACTAATGCTACTTTTTTTTCTTGGGGGAGCATTTTATTGTGTGTTGATGCCAGAGTTTGATGTTTCATTTGTAAAGTCATCGCACTTGGACACCTCTCAGCTGCTTTTATTCTTTGATGGAGTTTTTTATGCGTTTCTCAACTCCAGACACAAATGATTAAATTTTTGTACGCTACCTAGCCAAACACAAATCGGAAAGAAATAAAAGAATAGCGATATACTCTCTTTAATATTTCTGCCCTTCAACATTTCTTTTGCTGTAATATAATTTATTAGTAGATGTCAGATGTTGCAGTGCATTGAGTTGCTTAACAGTGGACCGCAGTTCAACATCAGCTTCTCGCTTTTAAGTTGAAACGGAGTTTGGAGAGAGTATTACGGTTTTGGAGGCCTCTGGACCTATTGTATGTTTTAAAAAACGGCATGGTAAGTCCAGAGGCCCAAACCTGTCGTAGATCACCGTGCTACAACAGCTCTCTGTAGTCGGGTATCTGATTGCTTAACCAAATGCTCGGGAATGTTGGTATATTTTATTATGACACAAGGAGCAGGGGCAAACTGCTGCCATATAATGAAGGATACAGCTGAAGCTATGTCTGCAGGTGAAACTAAGGGCTAATATTCTCTTAATGGTCTCCTTGGTTAAAGAGCTGGATGAGCATACCCTGCGCAAGAGAGACAGGAATAATAAAAATATGTGTTTATTGTAATTTGGCATGAGAATAGAAGCATGGTGTGCACAACTTATGTGTCTCTACAGTGTAAATGATAAAGAGTCTATATGTAAACTTTTGAATTGAGGTTGCATGATGTGTGGCGTGGAACTTTAGGGTCAGTAAGGGACATTGACACTTCAGTCCTACAAAACGGGCTTTTTGTATAACCGGCACGGCTCTAGCATGTGGACCTTTAGCATTTATGTATATACGTTATGGGCTGAATAGCCTTTTGACAGCTCTAAGGAAATGGTGATGGTAGCTTTCAGCAAAGGAGCTGAGTCAGTGTCAGCGAGAGGTGAGATGATGAGTTTTTAGTTACATTCAGAGTTATTAAAGTGTCAGACTATCAAGTAACCCGAGGTTGAGTAGGATTAATGTGGCAGTTTTGCAGATTTGTGGAACTGATGGGTAAGCCTAAATGTTTGAGGTGATGATTATGTAATGGCAGAGGAGCAGGGAAGAGATTTATGCCAACTTAAATCCAGAGTCTTGACAGATTTGTGTTTTGTAACACTGAGGCAGATGCTTTAAGGTTCAGGCTAAAAATAGCTGGTGCTCGTCATATAGAGAACACTTTACAGTCAGGTTAAGAACTCTTAATCTGATATTGACGGCTCAAAACATCACAAAGTATAGTTTTGTAAGGCTACCTGAGCTTCATCTGTAAATAGGAAAACAGAATCGTTTCACTAAACTCTAGTTTTAAGTAGATAAGTACGGGCAATTTATACAAACAAAACTCACATCCTTTGTTGAGCCATAATAAAATAGTTGAATTTTTCTATTATTATTATTATTATTTAAATTACTGACAAAACTACCCTCTGTAGCCAGACTGCAGGCCAGAGTCCATTATTTTATGTAGACAAGGGGGTATGAAAATAATTACATGCGTTTTAAAAGAGAAAAGAATGGAGCACAAAGTACAGAAATGACCTTTAAGTTTTGCACTAAATCAGTTTCCAAAGCTGAAGCACTCAAGAGCTGATTAACAGCGGCATGCAACATTTCAACAAAAGTCTTTGCTGATGTTAAACTTGGTGGAAACACTGCCTCAGTGCATAAAACTAAATAAGCTTTGCCAAGCATCTGCAGAAAATTAAACTAATTTATAGGTTTACTGATGATGTATGATAATGACTTCTTCTTGGCTTCTGGATGAGCTGTTATCAGGGCTGCAGTCCACTTCAGTCCTAGCATTAAAGCACTTTGCTATCTGACAGAATCCTGTGCCAGAACCTTTAAACATTTAAAGGAAAGGTTTTGTTGGAGCATGTTGCTGTTGGACAACTTACAGCTTTGTAAGTGGCAAAATGTGGAAGATAATATGTAGTTTTGAACATATAGGAAAGATAAAGAAGTGGCATCAGCTCATTTGTATTGTGTTTAAAAGGTGGATTTTTTATTCTTTACGGTGAAACTCCAGAAAACCCAGAAGATTGAAACAGTTTCTGTTGTTCTGCAGAACAACTGAACTCAAGAACAAGCAGCACGCTGCATTTTATCTTGATAAATTAGCTCCAGAGTGATGCAACAAACCTGTGAGGTGTCATGGTTGAAGATGATAGAGTTGAGATCCCCACAGTTGTAGTGTGTGATGAGATCTTCCGTGGTGTAGGATCCTTGCAGGCTGCCCGCTCGGACACCCTCATGCTGCAACAGCGTCTGATTCAATGCAAACAAAACCTGCAGACAAAGAAATTAAAGTAAAGGAATGTCACACTAAAATGCAAAATACAAGTGTGAGACGACCAAAGCATTTTTGGTCATTGGGCTATTTTTGCTTTTGAACCATTAAATGGGCAGCACTACATGTTTTGCTGAAACATAGCACTATTTTATAGCAGTCAATAAACTGTTATCTTCAGTTGTTATGTACCAACATTGTACTGAAAAGCAGATCTTAT
Organism: Poecilia picta; assembly: GCA_033032245.1. Classification (NCBI taxonomy): domain Eukaryota; kingdom Metazoa; phylum Chordata; class Actinopteri; order Cyprinodontiformes; family Poeciliidae; genus Poecilia; species Poecilia picta. Next base: position 14,224,221 of record CM065356.1, on the reverse strand, counting down.
AATGAGCTCAGCAGATGTGTAATTCCACCAGATGTTTGCTAATTGCTGCTGGCTAGTCTGAAGGAGCTGAGTGAGGGAGATGCTGCTTTGTGAGGCGGACGTTCAGAAGCTTGGATACTACGGCTCCGAGGAGGAGCTAAGGTCCATCACAGCTGACTAGTTGCCACGTATGATCAAAGGATTTTTGAAACATGCATGAAAGAATCAAAGCAACACCGCAGTTGGGTTTTTGATGTGGTAATTACCTTCCAACACAAAATGTTGATTTTGCTTAATGCTGCCCTTTTAATGATGGACTGTAATTTTTCTTCCACTTTCCCATTGTAAGCTATTGCAGGTTCTTGCAGGAAGAAAAAAATGGCTATAGAAAGAAGAAGGTGAAGAAAGAGAGAGGCCTTCTAAATATAATCCCTCTTCGTGTTCTCCAGTACTAGCGTGCAATAAATTTACAGCGCCCATTAAAATCAGAAGTAAACCCTCTTTAGAAAGAATTTATAGCGTGCAGCCGCCACTCGGCCAAAAAAAACTCCACAGCTGTCTTCGACACCAGGGGTTAACCTCCTCACTCACACGCTCCACAGTCCCACGCCTCCCCTGACTGGCCAGGCAGCCAAGGCCAAGTTGTCAATCATCGTAAAGCTCTCTTACAGAAACCAGAGGTACGTCAGATGGAGATTTTCTTTTCTTTCTGTATTGAGCTTTAGCAGACACATATTTTTTCTAAACCTGGCTGATCTGTGTCTATGATTTTAATTATCACAAAGAAATCCTGAATTGGGAAAATATGACTGAGAGGAGATTGGTATTAGTGTTCTCGACTGCTAAAGGCCGATGCAGCTGCACGACTGATTGAGGTCAAATTCTGGGTCGCAATTCATAAAGCTGTGTTTTCCCAATCATATATGCCAATACTGTTCACATTACAGGTTTAAACTCTGCACAACCTTTCCACTGGGATAACAAGAACCAAGTTCTAAGCTTTAACCTTGTGAACCTCCTATCGCCCCATCTTTTTGTTTCATTAAACCATCTTTTTTTATTCTGAAACAGCTGCTGAATGACCATCATTTACTAATCCCTGCTACCTTTCTGCTATTTTTCATATACTGGCCACATTTCTTAAAACCTTTTGAACTTTTACAAACCACATAATGTTGCAAACACAAATGTGAATGGTTTTTTTCATTTACTATGATGGTTAAATGTAAAACAGTGAATAAAAGTACAAAGAAAAGCATTGTATTTTCCGTTTTGTCATAATAAAAATCTGAAAATTTTGATTGCATTCATATTCAATACACTTTAGTGTTATACTGATAAACAAAATCCAGTGCAACCAATTTCCCCCAGAAGTCACCTCATTGGTAAATAGCACATGTCCATGTTTAAACTTTAAGGTAAATACAGAGCTTGTATTTCCCAAACTTCTTATAGATCACTGTTCAGTTTGCACCCAAAAATAGACAGACTGTAGCTAAACTGAAAATATATCAATGTGTTTTGGTCAGATGAGACAAAAATCTAACGTTTTGTTCTCTGCAATGATGCACTTCACTCTGAACACCTTCCTAAAAACATGGTATGCAGCATCATGCTGTGTAGATGCTCGTCAACAGCAGGGAAAGGAAAACTCCTTAATGTGTATAGTAAGATGATTGTAGGAAAAAGAAGTGATGTCCACTATCAGACCTAAAGAGCCGGTGTCCTCCATGCTTTAGATGTTTCTCTGGTTCTGCACAACACAGTCAAACAACTGAGTTGTGAAGCGACTCAGTCAGCTATTTAAATTGATTGTAACATACAGCCAAGTAGATCTAAATCCAGGCAAAACTTTAGAACTGAAGATCATTGAGTTTGAGCTTCTTTTTCTTTGCAAAGAGAAATTTGGAAACAAAATGTAGTCTCAAGGTCCAATTCAAGAGACATTTATGTGAAACTGTAGTGGAAACTGTTCTATAAAGCACTGCTCGGGGTTTATCTACCTAAAATACATCCCAATGAAATATGCTGGAGTTTGTGGTTGTAACACAACTAAATATGAAAAAGTTAAAGAAGAATGATATTTTTTGCAATGTGCAGGATGTCACTCACTGTTGCTTTGCCAGAGGCAAGCAACCTCAGAAGGATTATTTTTGTTGCTATCCATCACTCAGATCTTTGCATCAAACAGCTTTAAACTAGGAAGCGGCTTTAGGTTGTCACTATGCATCTCTTTAGTTTCTATTTCCATCTGATCGGGTTTCATAACCTTTACTCCTGGTAATATTGCAGCCTGATGCCAAACCCAGAGACGCTAACACGGCTAGGTGGACTCCTGAGGATCTACTGATGCTGCAGCGCTGGGTTACTACCTCTACGTCTTCAGGGTTTTCCAAGGGAAACAGTGCATCAGACTCTGGGCAGACTCTTGGTCAGGAGCTGACAAAGCAAATACTGCAATAATCGCCAGGATTATTGTAGCTCTGACAGCTTCAGTAGTTTCTCTTACATGGTAAACTCTGCTGGGACACAACAGACATGACAGCGAGTACACGGACGGATGGCTGTGTTGTCAAGGGAGCCGTTATTTCAATATTGTCTGTCTCCTGGGAAAAGAACATCTATGCAGTTGCAACCATGGTGACAAAGTTTGCGCCGGCCAGAATGAGGGAGCCCGTCAGTCGCCGAACGGGAGGCAAAGAAGAAAGGAGGTTTAAGAAGGAAAGTGCAAATATTACTCTGCGTTTGTCAGCATGCATATGAACATGTGAATGTGTTCTGACTGACAGTTTGGATGCTTCCTTGCTAAAGTGACACAAACTCTTTAGCCAACAAGCCTCGTCACAATAACAAAAATGTACGTTTTGGATCGTAAATAGTTGGAACAAGTTGTTTTCCTGCCTCTGATTTTTTTGTATTATTATTTTATCCATGCGTGAGAAACTCCGATTGCAAATAAATAAAAAAAGGTTTATAAAACAAAGCTGGAAGGAGAAGGGCACACGAACGGTCTTGGAAGCTGCAATCAAAACGCAGCACTCCAAAAATTCATTAGTGTGAGCTGGAAAGAAAACAGAAATAAGGGCTGGGCAGAGGGGGAGATGAATAAAATCCAGAAGCATAGGAGGAATGTCATGTATTAACATGAGTGTGTATCACGGCAATTGACCTCAAAGTACATTGAATCCTGGCTGTTACCTCAAATTAGCATTAGGTGAGTTGAAATGTTTAGTTGTGTGCATTAAATGACCTGATAAGGAGCAGGAAGCAATAGATTTCTGCCTCTGAGTATTTGAACGAGGAGAGAGAGAGAGAGAGAGACAGAGAGAGAGAGGGGAAAAGAGAGAGAGAGAGGGCGAGAGAGAGAGAGAATGATATAATAAAAAACTTGTGACTACAGTAAATAATTTATTATGGGCTTCAAAGCCTTTCATTAATCCAAAACAACAAAAGTGAAGCACATGTACAACAGAAACCAAAACCGAAGACATATAAGGGCATGCATACAGAATGTCTCCTTGGTCCCACTGGTACATTTCCTTGAAAATGTTTTTGAGGAGTTGTTTTTCTCATCTGACTAGAGAAGGGCTTTCCACATGTCTGCCGTGTCACCCTTCTGACTTGTGGCAAACTGCAAACAGAGCTTCATATAACTTTCTTGCAACAAAACCTTTCTTGCTGCAGCTTCTCCATAAAGGTCTAACTTTTTCAGGGTCGAAGTAATAGTTGTCCTGTTCACAGATTCTGCTGCCCACACTGTGAAGCCACCATAGGGCTCTTGGCTGCTTCTCTAATTGATGCTCTGTTTGCTGATCTTTCAGTTTATGTGGAAAATCATGACTGACTGGATTAGCAGTTTTGCCATGTTTTTGTTTTCCATTTTCAAGTGGTGGATTGTACAGGCACTCTCTGAGATGCTAAAGCCCTAGTACATTGTTTTATAACCTAGCTCTACTTTAAATTTCTCCATAACTTCATTTCTCATCACTCCTTTGTGTTCCTTGTTTATATTAATCTCTTTGTTGACAAACTGTTTTCAATCCCTTCCTCAATTCTGCATATAAGAATAAATATTTTAGAGATAAGGTAATACAGAAATTTGAAATATGAAACAGTAAGACAAATAACGTCTTACTTTCTGTGCTCTAAAGAAAGAACACTCAATACAACTCTGCAGCAATAGTGTTTTGAGGTTTTCTCTCAATCTTTTTTTTATTTTTTAACAGAAATCTATGATATCTTTAAATAAATTAAAAAAGTGGTTGAAATTGTGCTCATGCTCTCTCTGCAGCCCTTTGCTTTGGTTATTTAATCAGCCTTCAATAAAGAAAACAGTCTCATGGTGCTTCTTTCTCCTCAAACACTCTCGTTTCCCCGAGAGCCACTTGTGTTTCACTGCCTGAGAAAGAGAAGAGCTGGACCTCTGACCTAAAACACACACTACTGAGCTCCTCTGGGTCTTTCCCTCTGGGCTTCAGCTATACAGACTACAAGAAGGCACCGGGTTCACAACACCCAGGGGTGACTGAAGGGAAGGAGGTAGGGAGTTGAAATAACATCCTGGGCAACCCAAGAATAGAAGAAGTGCGATATCTCATCTCTGTTCCCCACAGAGGAGCCTCAAAGGAGGTAGTTACCAGGAGAGTGTGTGTTTGAGATTGTGCTTTCCAATGTACAGCCACAGGACAGGGTCGTAAATTAACTCATGAGAAAATATTTTTCCATCCGATTTGTTTTTTATTTTTACTGTCTACACACAAAATAGCAGTGGTAAAACCGTTTAAGCTTGCTGCGGTCTAACCTTCCACTTCACAAGCTCTTAAAGACACCTTGAGTATATCATGACACGATGGTGTCAGAACTTCAAAACTACCTGGTTTATTGCATGCGATATCTTTTCTGTCAGCCACTCAGGACTCAATGTTATTTGTTTTGATTTTTAAGAAACTGGGAAACATGATCAAATTTAAAGGCAAAAGTCAGTCTGAAATGTTCCTCTGGTGTCAAAGCAATTCCAAAATAGTTTTACAGATTTTTTTTATTCTTTCTGTAGTTGTTTTCATTATGTTTTTTAATTTAAAGGTAAGCAGCCTTTTCAGCTCATCACATCTGCTTTCTTCCAATTTTCTATCTTTGTTACTTCTCAGTACGCTCAAACACACTTTCAAAAACACACACGCAACAACACGCACACACACACAATCACACATGTACAAATACACAGTCCAGTCACATTAATGTGACCATCTGTCAAAAGCCAGAATAACCACCTTTCGCAGAGCGAACTGCTACGAGACGTGCAGGAAGAGAGTCACTTAGGTCCCTGAAGGTCTTCTCTGGGATGTTGAGCCATGCCGACTCTAATGCCGTGGCCAGCTGCGCTAGATTACGCGGTTGAGGATCCATGGCGCGAACAACTCGATCGAGATGGTCCCACAGATGCTCGATTGGGTTTAAGTCAGGTGAGTTTGCTGGCCAGGGGAGGACGGTAAACTCATCCTGGTGCTCTTCGAACCACGCACGTACACTGGCAGCTGTATGGCACCTCGCATTGTCCTGCTGGAAGATGCCATCATCCTGAGGAAAAACAATGCGCATGTAGGGGTGGACATGGTCCGCAAGGACAGATGCGTACTTGTATTGATCCATCGTGCCTTCCACAATAATCAGTGAACCCAGAGAATGCCAGGAAAACATTCCCCAGACCATAATGCTCCCGCCTCCAGCTTGGACCGTTCCTGCAATGGTTGCAGGGTGGTTCCTTTCAGAGGTTTCACGCCTTATACGCCAACGTCCATCTGTCCGATGGAGCATAAAACGCGATTCATCTGAAAACGCTACCTGTCGCCACTCAGTGGACGTCCAGCTGCTGTACTGGCGTGCAAATTCTAGCCTTCGTCGTCGATGAACACCAGTCAGCATAGGTGCACGAACCAGGCGTCCGCTTCGGAGGCCCAGACGCAGCAATGTTCGCTGAATAGTGGTTTGGGAGACACTTGTGGTAGCCCCTTGGTTCATTTTAGTGGTCAGTTGCTCAACGGTAGCCCGTCTATCTGCCCGAACGCATCTCCGCAACCGTCGTTCGCCTCTGTCATCTATGGCCCGTGGTGCACCACATTTGCCACGTCGTTGATTTTGGACAGTCCCATTTTGCCATGCACGGTACACTTTTACCACGGCGGCACGCAAACAGTTCACAAACTCAGCCGTTTCGGAAATGCTTCCACCCTTGGCCCGAAAGCCAATGATCATGCCCTTTTGGACGTCGGATAAATCGCTTCGTTTCTGCATTACGCCAACGATTGAAATGTTTTCCGAAGCCCACACACACCCTTTATATACGCTCAACTGCACTGTGCTGCCACCTGCCTTCTGTGATTGGTTATTTAACTCTGAAGTGGAAAGTACGTGGTGGTCACATTAATGTGACTGGACTGTGTAGTTACAAACACCACAGTCCTCTTAGAGCAATACCTGCATACAAAACTACATAATACAGAAATTACAACACTAATGTTTGGAACGCCATTTCTGTTTTTCCTTTGCCTCATTTTCTTCTCCTCTGGCTTCCTTTCTCTTTTTATCCCTCACTCGCTAAGTCCTCTGCTGTGCCTGGTCTACCTCTGTCTCAGCCTAGGAAATCCAGGGATTACCAGAGGGACAATCCAAGTGGCAGAGGCCTGCTGCTCCCAGCTTCTCCAGAGCCCCCCTCCCCTCCTCTCTCATCCATTCTGCCTAATTTCCTCTGAGGCAGGGGTGTACAATATCTCTTTATGATAGAAGCCATTACTCTCTTTTCTAATTTTTTTCTGTTTTTGATTAAGTGTACTCGTATCCTGTCTTTGCTTACTCTTTTCCTTGTGCATAGATCTTTCTAAATGCATCCCTAAACACACTTGAGAAACGCCACCATAACCTCCTATCTGCCCTCTTAATGAGAGTCTCGAGGAACTCTGAGGTGGGGGTCTCCAACGTATCCACTTGTCCACAAATAAACCCCCATGTTTGACTTGGCAGAACTTGCTGCTGCTGCATCAGTCATCCTAGCTTTCCTGCGTCTCCAGAATCCATGAGAAAATACTAAAGAATCACTTAAAGCAGAGTGAAAAAGCAAGAAGTCGACTCCTGTTCATGAATGCCCACCATAAAGTAGTGCAAGATGGAAAACAATAAAAGAAAAGTAGAGCAATTTCAGAGGTTTCATTCTTGTCATGGAGGAACTAGGTGACGACATAAACTGTCAAAACTTCAGGTGGAGCATTTTATTTCCACTTGAAGTGTAAATCCATTTATGTCACTTATTCATATTTTCAGACAAACTTGTATTCATGTGAAATATTTGGATACCACATAAAATACTAAGATCTTTATTAAGAAATATTCTAATTTTCTTGTGCTTTTTTTTGGTCATTTATCAACAAAAAACTGTTTATAAAAAACTGACATTTATAATTTCCACAATAAACAAAATATTTTTTTTTTCAAAATTCTAACTTCTTCACTGGTGAAATGCTGTTTGTAGTCTCTGATATCACTATAAGGAAAGTTTGCTGAGCTCTTCACTTCAGCTCTGAGATGTTTGAGGGTTTCTTACATGTGATGCTCTTTGTCTTTTCCCAATTTCCATCCAGTCCTTTCTGAATTTATTGGCATGTTTTGGGTTAGTGTCATGTTACAGGTCCAGTTCTACTTAATCTTTCTTTCTTCCTTCCTTCCTTCCTTTATTTATTTATTTCATATAGTCTCATTTAGTTCCCAGGCACCCTCTGATACACCACAGAAATCATGGTGGATTCTCTGATTTTCAGCTGACCAGGTCAGATTCAGCAAATTAACTCTTAAACCATGACACTCCCACCTCCGTCCTTCATACCTGGTAAAGGTTATTTTCCTGAAATGCTGCATTTGGCTCCTAACAAGTTATTGGTTCTGATATCTATATAATTTAATTTCATAATTATGTCTTGAAATTACTCCATAAGTTCTGGTCTTTATCTACATTCTCTCTGGCAAAGTTCAGTCTGGGTTTTTATGTCATTTTCATGATCCACGCCTCCTAATGAAGTATAAATTATTACAAAGATCCAAATATAATAATGAAAAAAAAACATACTGGACCTCATAGGGTGCTTCTTTTTTTCACATGACTCTTGAGTTACAACTCGTCTTTTCATTTAAAGGAAAATCTGATTTAATGTCCTGCACAGACAGACCTTGCATCAGGTTACGCTAACCTTATCTTTCCCAAAACTCACGGGCCATCTCTGGCATCATGGCTTCCACTAACCCCAACACATTTCTCATCTGCATTCTTTCCAAGAGAAAAACTCTTATTGAATTCACTTGGATTTATCTGGCTTTCCGTTATTATGTGTGATGCTATGCAAACCAGATGAGTAGGGCCATCTCCACAACATGAGGAAGGAATAATTTAAAATGTTTAAAACATACTTTCTCCAGCCCCAACCACTCTGTCTTATCTCTAGTCTGCTTTGATTGGACTTGCGTATTTATTCTAAGGAATGATTTGTCTGTTGCGAAGGCTGCATTCGAAGGCTGGCTGAACACAAGAACAGCACATCATCTGTTTTGCAAATTTCTAGCAAAAGGCTGAATTCAGACTGCGTACTTTTCATGGGACGAATCGCTGCAGACATCTCTGAAGGTGTGAGTAACACAAACTTTTAATCATCCCATTCATTCTGCTACAATACTACTTTCTTTTTGTTGTTACTTCTAAACTTTCTTTAAGCACTTTATTAAATCTGTTGGTCTTATTTTTGAGATTACGTTCTGCCCCAACAGATCTGTAATAGAGCAACACAATATACTGAATTATAATCGCCAGTGGAAATAATAATGCCCTTGATGGCCAAATGTGATACAGATTTTAGAGACTGTGATGCTTAACCATATTCAGCTGAAACATGGTTAAGAGAATCTAAAATACATTGGAACAGATTTTGAATTAAATCTATGTTGATAAAAGTTCTTCATCATAAAAGTTGAACAACAACTTAGCATAATATAATCATGCTAAGGAAGCTACGATGATATTAGAAATGCTTAAACTACAGTCAATCTATTAATTAGGTAAATTCTGAAGGTATTTTGATTTTAACTAGTGGCTATCATAGTAAAATAAAGTAATCAGATTGCACACCATGCCTTTCTGATTTTGAAAATTGAAAATCATACATTATTTCTTTTCATTTCACAAATGTATAATGCTTTTTTAGCTTGTCTGTAACATTATATCCAAATTAGATTTGCCGTGCACTGGAAAGACTCTTAAAAAAATAAAATAAAAAATCTTTCTGGCAACTTAACATTTTAAATAAAATATAATTCAGTCAGTGTCAGTAACATCTGTGTCTCAGCCTGTTTTTATGCAAACGTACAGATTTCCCCAGCCTTTTGAAAAACTGAAATAAATTTAACATCTATGTACATTGCATTTACAATTTTGTCCTGGGTCATGGAGCAAGGCTGCAAATTATAGCCATAAAAAGCACAAATTCTACCACTTTGTGCAAATGTGAACTTTTGTTGGAAGTTAGTAAACATCAGTCATCAGTAAAGACAGATGTGGAGATGAGATGAAATATCCTCAGAAGAAAAAAAAGAACTAAAGACACACAACTGGAGGGTTAATCTGTTAAATATCCACAAGACAAAAATAAATAACAGACCAGATGTTTACAGTTAACCCAGAGTTGTAAGAGATAAGGGTGTGACTTTTTTCTCTCTGACCTGCTCATCCTCCTGGTCAAAAAACAGATCTGCAGCACAGATGGTTCAGCTCAATCCTAAACCCCTTCAACCCTCTTTGTCTTCACAAACACCCTCTTCATTCTAAACTGTCCACATCCTCTCCAAGTGTTCATGTTGCTTCATCGACCTTTAGAATTTTTTTTTATTTTTTATTTTTTTTTTACACTCAATTATCAGCCATTTTCTTTTTATTTCTCTGGGTTAAATGTTAGCTGTGAGAAATTTAAAGTTTTTCTTTCTCTCCCTTCCACTCAATCCAATCTCTCCAAAAGCGTCCCACATTTTCTTTCATCTCATGGCAGATCCCCTTCCACCGTCACTGATCTGTTTATTTAGCTTTCAAATCCTTCCTCCTTCCTGTACTGCACATCATACACACTGACACAGTCCAAAATGTGCATGCAGCGCTTGTGTGTATATGTCCATGCATGACGATACCCTGTTTGCGTTTCTGCATGCGTCTGTCTGCACCACAAAATTTGTCTAAATTGCACAGTGCTCTGATTGTCTAATAGACTTGAGTGGCATAAGGCACAGTACTTGGATCAAGCTTCCTTTCTTCTCCTCCTTTCCTTCAGTCTGGCCCGTGTTGCGCTCGGAGCCGAAGCTGACAGGGTAATCCCACACAAGCACACCATTTTACGGCAAATCAGCAGGAGAAATGTTCGATTTCACGCAAGTGTATTCAGCCGGCAGGAAAACAGAGAGACATAGAGAAAGCCTGTAACGCGAAACTCTCTGGCACAAAAGAGGCACAGACTCTGAATGGTGAGTGCATGCGAGTGTGTGTGTAAGTTTTCATTTATGGTTTTTTAAGGTCTGAAATCATACCAACATGAAGGGTCATGTTCCTTGAATATTTCAAAGCTCTTTCAGGAAATGTTACTCATCTTTAACATTAGCACAGGGAGAAGCGAAGAGGGTTCACAAACAAACTGTTCACAACTGTTCCTATTATGCTGCCAGTCAATGTCTGCCAGGACTTCAAATTGTTAGACCACCTAGGACGGCTCTGATGTGTTTAACACACAAAGTCTTGGAAACTGAATTGGGTGAATCCTTTCAATTGCTCTTTGTGCATCATTCTGTCTGATGTAACATGATGTGTTTAGTATCTTTTTGTTGCATGAAACTGAAATACAATAAATTCATTAATGGAATAAATTCCTGCTTCTGCCACACAGAGACAAATATGGACTATGGACTAACTCGAGCTCTTCTTTATGTTATATGTAGTGCAGATTCAGCAAAGTGGAAATAATAATAATAATATATAGATATATATATATATATCTAGATATATATGATATATATATATCTAGATATATATATATATCATATATATCTAGATATATATATAAAATGTTATATATATGATATATATATATATATACATATACATATATATATGTATATATATATACATATATATATATATATATGTGTGTGTGTGTGTGTGTGTGTGTGTGTGTGTGTGTGTGTGTGTGTGTGTGTGTGTGTTCAGTTTAAAATTGAGCTGAAATAACCTGAACTGAAATTAATTAAAATGAATCAATAAGTCAACTAAATGAAAATGTGCATAACCGAGTTGAACTGAATTCCATTGAAGTCAATTAAACTGAAAAGAAATGAAAAAACTGAGCTGAACTAAGTGAACTAAAATAAATCATACATTGAACTCAATTAAATGAAATACAACTGAATGAACATACTTAAGTGACTTCATTCAGTTCATATCAGAATTGAACTGATTCTGAATTAGGAAAAGGACATGTTGTTGGCTTGACTTTATCATGTCTCTCTTATGATCATAAAATTGAAATAGAGCACAGGTGCTCAGAAGCAGGGATTCTACATGAAATATTCTTGTCACCACCTGACCAGTTGTTAATGAAAACTAAATCAAATCATCAAGCTTGTGCTGAAGTATGGACTTGTGAGGAATTATTCGTGTTTACGAGCCACCCATGAATGAGTCTGACTGCATCATCAAAGCAACTAATCAAAGCTGGAGGGAAGAAAACTGGAAAAAAAAACATCCAATGGTTCAAGGGTTCAAGCACATTTGAGTTTGACAGACGGAGAAATAAAGACAGAGGGAAAAATATATACGTGTCTGTTGAAAAGGGAGGGCAGAGTAGAAGACAAAGAGGTCAACAGAGACTGGGCACAGCAGACAAGAAGCAGACAAAATAAAAAAAACTCACAGAAGCACCAAGATAGTAGGAGTGAAAGGGAAATGAGAGAAAAGGTAGGATAAGGAGGTAACCTCCTCAGGTTACTGGTGGTTTGGGAGACAGTGTCTGTTCAACATTAGATTATGGGGATACAGCAATGTCGGCCCTAGATTAGCTGCCCTTTGTCTAGCATGACATGATGAAGAGCGGAGCTGGCTATCACATCAGAGTCTGGTCATTTAACTGCCCTCGTAAGACTCTCATTATTTCATAAATCTGCAGTTTAGGCACTCGGCTCTGTTGACTTGAGCCCCGGCCAGGGCTTAGAGAATGTTTTTACAGTCTTTTTAATTTATTTACAGCCTTGAATTATGTGTGTATGTACAGCTGTGTGTATGTGTGTAGCTGCTAGAGTAAGGGCCAGAAAAAAAAAATCAAAGAGTACAAAAGTGGGAGAAGATGATGGAATGATAACAACAATCTATCTATCTACTTAATCCTTGGTGATGGTGATGATAACTATATCCAGTAGTCAATAGGTGAGAAGTGGGACACACCATGGACAGAGACACAGGGGACAAAAAAAACACACTAACAAACCATGCCCACTCAGTGGCATTGTAGAATCTGTATTTAATTAAAAATGCACGTCATGAACTGTGGGAGGATGCCGTTTATGGCCTGAAGAAAACCCACGCATGCATGTTGACATGTAATAGCACCAACAACTATACCTGTCATCATAAATCAGTTTTAAGTAAACAACTATTTCGCTTCCCTGTATCAGTACATTGTCAAACCACATTTTGCTGCAAGCTTTAGGGATATTCCCCTATTACATTTGCACCCAGAGTCTGGAATTGTTGCCCAGTCCACATTATAATTAAGCTAAATTAGCACTACGTGTCTGGAAAATACATAGCATACATAATAATATTACTTTAAAAGAGGCATAAAACATGTGCACAGTCTGGTTGGTCTTCAAAAAAATTTGAAGACACGAAATAGGTGAGAATAAAATAAAACGAAGTGCACAGCCACTTCGCTTGCATCCTCATGCGCCACAAAGAACCTTATAGTGATAATTCTCGCACAGTGCCACCACATCTGGTGTGCACATGAAATTGTCCTTTGATGAAAATGCGACACATATTTTATTCTATTTATCCCAGTCACATTCCTGGCTGCTTCTTTATCCCTGCATTATATTTGTTATCAGTGAACTCCCCACAACGGAAAACACGCTGCCTGCTGACGTACCGTCTACCAGACTCCAAAGTCTACATCTCCATGACCTCAAATGTAAACATATGCTGAAGTAAAACTACATGTACGTTTATAGTCTCTGCTCGGCTCCAAACGCATTTCTGTGGAGTGGCAATTATTATTTTTCCTCAGTTTTGCGAGTATCCTTACATAAAAAATAAAAAAAACAATTTTTTTTTCTTTTTTTTGCCTTCACATGAATGTCATTCATCATCCTTTTAACCACCCAGCACTCACAGCCTCTAAGGAAAAGTGCTTGGTATGAGGAAAGACAGTATTATTAAATCTATAATTGCTATGTCTAATAGTCTTAGCACCCATACCCTCTATTAGGAAAAAGAGAGAGGTTTGAACCACAGCTCAGCATAATCTTGTGACAGAGAGGATCAGCCTGTATAAGAGACCTATAATCCAGTGTTTTAAGATTGTGCATATGGATAAAATAAGTGTGAGCTTTATACACATCTGAATATGCCTGACTAACTTTTTCCCCCTGCTCTCTTCTTGTGTGCATGTAAAACTGTGAGCTCATGTTGCTGCTGAGTGTTTGTGGTCAACATGACCAACAGATCACAGGATTGTGGTTTTAAGTGGGCCACAAATCATCAAAGAGGCCACACCGATGGAGAGGAATGCCAAAGCAGAAGGGAGGAGAACAAGATAAACAAGATTATAACCTCTGCAGTTTGTCAAGAAGACAAAGAATAAAACCTGTGGAGCAAAGAATAAATCTCAGAGTGGAAGTAGAGCAAATTACAACAATATGTGAGGTTCTGCCATTTCATATGGAAACTTTCCTCAAATATATGTGCCATTTGATGCTTGTCTCAACTGTTAAGCAACAGTATCTACTAATTTGAGAAAACAGAGCTTCCTAATGAGCCCTTGCAGTGCTTTTGCCGTGTCCTTCGTGATTTATTTGACACATTTCTAAAATTGGACTCACAGAAGCAGCTAACAGGGATTGGGTGCAGTACTCTCAATTAAAAGGCAAGCTCTGTTTTTCTACCCAAATGCAAAAAGCAGCTGTCATTAATAAATGCCTGCCATATCACAACTGTTTAGCTGCTGCCGTTCCTTGTTACAGGCCAGGAACAACAGCACTTCTGTTGTTCCTTGCCTTACCCAAATATTGAGGTTCAGTGCTTGACAAAGAGTGGAAATTTTTTTTTCTGTAGTAACCCTAAAAAATAAAGGTATTGGTGAAATCTCTAAAGTAACACCGTTACTAGTCTTATAAACCATGCAACTCATTTTAATGAAGGTGTTTATTGGAGGATTTTTAACTCCCCAGACGTCTGGGTTGACACCAGTCGGTGGCTAATAGTTTACATATATTTTAACAGTTTCCTCTGTGTTGCTTATTAGTCTGGTTGGACATAGGTCCCCATTAAAAATGTGTTTAAACAAAGGTCTAAGAGTAGCAAATAATGTAAAAGAAAACCATCCAGTGGCATCTCTGGGAAACAGAAGTTATGCTAAATTAGTCAGATATACCAATGTGTCTTGCACTTTCAATATTTAGTTTTTATGACACCATGTCATATTTTATCGCTGATTTTTATTGAGGTTTCCATTTTGTTTCCTCGAACCATGAAGGTGCTGGCTTCAAATCCTCACTGAGGGAGTTTCTTTTATGTGAAACTGGATGTGATCGGTGTGTATGGGTGAATTTTTTTCAGGGTACTCTGGCTTCCTTACACTGTCTAAAAACATGAACGGAAAGGTTTATCGGCCGCTCTAAAATTGTTTTTGCCAATCTGGAATGACAACTACCAACAGCTACCAGCACCCCTCAATCCTGCGACGTTTAAGCAAGCGAAAGAAATAGGAACCTACTTGTTTATCCTTTTTTATGAGCTGTCTGTTAGCAGTGAATATTCAGCGGCAGACGTGCAGCAACTCTTTTTACAATGTACAAGTTGCTGCTGAGGCAAGTAGTCTCAAACTTTGCTTTTTGAGTGTGAAAAGGAAATTATGAGCATGCATAAAACATGTAAGATAGAAAAAGGTCATAAGACTTATGCATTTTATAGAAAGGATGAATGACCTACAGCAAAGTTCTCTTTTTCATTATTTTGAGCTTCCAGACTTGGAAAGTTCTCCACAGAATACACAGCTCTGTAATCAGCTATACAATATTTTAATTAGCTAATTTAGAAACGTTGACGGTTTTTAAATTGATTAAGAATTGGTTATAATTTAAAATGAATGAGTTGAATTTCGAAATGTGCATCTGTTATCTTTAACCAGTGTCTAAAGAATATAGCTGACCCCCACCCCCACCCCCTCTTTCTTTCCTTTTTTGTTTTCATATCTGAATTTCAGTCCTCTGATTGGTTGATCAGAACCTCACCACAAATTTTTTCTCAGAAGCTCCAGCTCCCAGTAGCCTATGATGTGTTAAAACTGTTGATTATAGTAGTTAAACATGAATATATTTCCACTTGAATAAGTAAAACATATCTTCAATCAGTGGATCTCTATCTAACTCAAAATCTAAAATGATTAGAGAGTTGCTCCAAAAGAGGCAAGGTTAAAGCAGGCTGCAAAGTAGGCCTAAAATTGTGATTTAATGATTCTTCTATTGTCTTGTATTGGAGTCTGATGATGACTCATAATGCAAATACCCATGTTAATAAATTCAGTCAAACCACTGATGGCTATGGTGCATTTCAAAGCCTTTAAAGTACACCGCATATTTGGAAATTATCTCTGAAAAGCAAAGCCTATCTGCATGTCAGCACAAACGTGTGCAGCTACATCAGCACTTGTAATTTTAAAACATAAAAAGGAATCACTGTTTTCAGTTTAAATACAGCTTTGAAAGTCACACCAACTCTTCAAAATTGACAATCATCAGAAATTGATAGAAAAAAATGTCTTCCTCTTTGCAAATTTAAAAAAACTCAGAACAAAATGCTTCCTCTCTAGGAAAATAAGAGGCGGCCTTACAGCTCAAACCCAGAGAAATGTTCCTTTTAAATGTCTGTACAGAAAAAAACAAAACCCAAACACTTAGAAACACAAACTTTCTCCATGCAGCCTAACTTTAATGATATCTTTTGATCAATGACAAACACTTCTGGTCGACTCTCAACTTAAATTTGAGCCAAAAAAGGCACAAACAAACATTTTCTCACAGTTTCTCAGACCGTAGGTTTAATAGGCCAAGTGTTACCACAGAGGAAACAAATTCCTTTTCAAGGTCCTGTGGCTTTTCCAAGCTCTCTATCTAGTTACTTTCTTGAGATACCATTTTCTTTTTTTACCCACAAAATATGAAATTTATTCATCACATTTACTTAAATTTATATATTATTGATAGCTTTGAGTGAACTGGGAAGCATCTGTTGTCAAGGCCACAAAGCCTTCCATATGTCTCTCACACCCCTTCCTTACGTGCCAAAACCTCTATTTAGTAACACTGAAATCTTGCTAGATTGCTGTTGGTTTAGTACTGGCTTTGACAGTAATTAAGTGCCGAAGTTGAAACTCGAGCGACAACGTGCCAACAGAAATAAGAAGGTGTCACACCAACATGATGTTATTGACCTCACTAAAACAATATCTGTCAAAGTCAGTGAGTGGAACCGAGCCACAAGAAGCAATACCGCAGAATACGAATGAGTGAGTGTCCTCAAGTGTTTATCTATTCTTCTGCATGCGTCAATGCATGCCAGCGACCCAGTGGTTATGGTGTGGTTATGGGTGAGTAGCCGTGGTTTCGATGGCTCCACACATTCACAAACACACATTCAAGGGGATGTGCTGATGGATGTTCAAAACAGCTATGGGTTACACACTAAGAATAAAAAAAAGGAACGAATGTACACTTTGCGACCCACAAATGAATACCATGTTACCCAAAGTCATTGTTGTGAACTGCTATGAAAAAAAAAATAGACCAAACTAACTATGCGTCGGTAAACATACACACAAACACATGCTGAACGGGGCAGATTTTTGAAGAGGTCTTGCTTGCTAATGGAGATGTGATCATGGGAAGCTCTGCATCAGCGTTACTGATTGCATTTTCACCAAAAGCCTCACAGACGAGGCTTAGCAATAAACTATAAATATGGAGATGAGTAGTTTTGATGGCTCATAATATTAGTAATCAAAATCCATGGCTGCGAAAAGTAATGGTCTTTGAAATAAAATGAATTGCTCTAAAGTTCAGCTACTATCGTTTCAGCAAACCTTAAAGTGTGTGAAAATAAGATATCTATCATCTGCTTTTATCTCACAATACCAACACCCGTACAATAGAACAGAAAACAAGACTCTTGTACTGATTTTGCATAAACAACGCAATTTGTTCACTAATCACCATCGTACAGTACATCAGCAACCTTGAATATCCACGCGCAACAACAGTGTTATCATAACAAACCCCACTCACAACCAGGTGAACCAAAACCCCCAGTATGTAAAATCCCTTTTATCTTGCTTAGGATTTAAAAAGAACAACACTATCAAAATATACAAAACATGGCCACAAAGCCACATTAAGTAACGCATCAGTCATCACAACAGAAAAGGAAACAGATTTTCTGTATGTTTTTGAAGTTAGGCAAAAACAGCTTTGCAACACACAACCAAAGCATCGGCTAATGTGGACCCTAAGATGTCTTGTTTACAAATTGTCTGGTGTCCTTGCCATAGAAGACCAACAAGTCAGAGGAACTTTGTTGAATTTTTTCCCCCTTATAGCCTGCTTTAACAATACTCAACTTATTTCTGAATTTCTAACCACACCAAAGGTTCAAGTTGACTTTACTTGTGCTCGAGTGGTTTGTTCAGAGGTGGTGCTTCCTTTTCTGTAGTTTAAAGTTCTGCTGCAGACCACGCTTGTTTCTAAAGCATAGGCTTGCACTATTTAATATGCTCTGTTGATCAATATATTTTTTTTTCTGAACAATTATAGGGTAAACTGTTAAAATAAATTGGAAATGTTTACTTCCTGTTAAAGTGGCCCCAGTAATCTTTATTTATAAAAATATAAGAGTTCACAATTTATGTACAAATTGTTTTTAAAGGAAGATTTAAGTTCAATGAATGCAGCCTGATAATTCAGTCAGAATACATGTTTTTTTTTTGTTTTTTAATTTTTTTTATTCACGTGTCAAATGACATGAAATAAATGTTTCCATGGAACCTGTAAACAAAATATTACAGAACCATGTTTAACATGGGTACTACATCCTTTACCTATTATTTCTAAGCTTGGTTTTAGATTTTGTCATGACAGGCTGAGGCTACTCAAAGAGACACACTTTCTGTTTTTTGGGGGATTTTTTTACACGCTAGCTAGTAATAAAGCATGTTTTTTACTTGATAGCATGTAGTTTACAAGCATGATAGTTTACCCCTCTGGTTGTGGTCCTGTTTTTACATTATGTAGTGATCTAATACTAACACAAAGAACTACAGTCACAGTCAAGCAATCTGCCTAAGGCTCAGTACTTAGAATATCTTCCTATAGGAGACATGAAGACGGAAAGACACTTGATTCAACTTTATTTGAATAAGCAAGTTATTCAAAACTGGTGCAGGTTTTGCATTAACTTGAAAATCCTTTCTCTTTTTACCTTCATTGATAATTCTGTCCCTACAGTGTCCTGTCAAACATGGTGTGTCTCAAGTCTCGTCTACCTGATCTCTAATCTCCCAGGCTTTACCCCTCAGTATCTCCACCAAACTCCCTGCTTCTAAAACTGGATGTTAATAAATTTTAATTAACTCACCAACAGTAAATTAAGCAATACAAGGCAATCTAAATACTTGCAGCAGATCTACCCTTATTTAACTTTACTGGTTTTCAGCTAAGTTTCACATCAGCTTGAAAATTCTCCTTATTTGTAAATCTCTCCATGCTCTTGGTTTGCAGTAATTCCCCTACCTCTTCCACAGTTATATTTTGTTGCAGAACCCTATTATACCGTGTTGTTAAAGTGGAATAATACATGTGAGTAATCACTACAAGTATCATGTTTAAGCAGATATTTTTAATGTACTACTTTACAGAGAAAGCTATACAGTGTTCCGTGAGAAAGTGCAAAAGTTTAAACTAGCAGCGGTTCGGACCAAAGAAGAGAAAAGATGAAATATTTGTGTACCTGGGTTGTTGCTGTGCTGAGAGCATGATGGTTTTTGTCAGTTGACACCCCTGCTGGATATTTCCCTTGCTGTTGCCAGGCTGGTGAACAAGGTGTCATGTGTCTGAGTGTATACCTTCATCTGTACTGTATGAGTCAGAAATCGGTGTCTATAACAACTCAATGACACGCAGTCTCACACAAACACATGCATGCATAAATAGAGCCCTAGTATGGGTGACAGACACATGTTTATTATTGTGGGGATTGGTTGGATCCTTTCATCTGAAAATGGCTGTCTAGTCCCTGGTTTCCATCTTGATCCCTTGGCTGCCTTTATTTCCCTCTTTGCTGGTTGTCTGTCTCTAAATTTATCTAAGGCACACTGTCTCTTATTCACATTTTCATCTCTTCTGTCTTTAACCATGACCTCCTGGCCTTCATCTGACTCTACGCCTGTTTTATTCCACCTCATGTCTTTCATTCAGACTCCCTTAGACGATCCTAAGCACCCATCTGCTTTCCATCTGAGCTGAGACTGACGAGTGGAGAAAGCCGGTGGTTAGGGCCTTGACGCAGCTAAGTAAGGTGGGGGGAGCTAAGGGGGACATATACCTTACATTTCCAATCAAGTTCCTAAATATTATTATTGCTGACTGATTGATGTGTATGGAGCATGTGTGATTGTATGTGTAGTTTAATCAGCTGCATGTGTTTATGCTGGCACATTCCTAGCATGCACGCAAGAGAAAACAATAAGAGTTATTAAGCCTTATCAAGGATGTTTGCATTCTCATTATAAATGTGCAGAAATATTTGGCACACACTTAAAAAAAAAACTCCCACCCGAACACACACACACGCACACGCACGCATGCATGCAACAATGTTCAGTGTGATGAGCTGTCAGTCCCTGTTAGGCTTGGCATTCCTGTTAGCAGGCGGTTTAGATCCCCTTTCAGGGAAGGTGAACCTCGGACCTTTTTCCCTCAGCACTTCCAGAGTGTCAAGAACTTGTGGAAGCAGGAATGGAGCAAACACAGAGGAAACAGGGCAGACAGGAAGTGAGAGCCAAGGAGCTCTCATGATACCAGAAAGTTTATATTTAATCATTTGTTAAAATAGTTTCAATGCCGTGTGAATTCCTACATCTCACAAGGCGCAGCCCTTAAAATTTGAAGCTCTCTGTTCATCTCCAATAACTGGGTCTTTATGTAAACCACAAGATCACCCTTGTGTGTATCAAGAGCCAACTGTGGTAGAAAAAGAAATCGAGCTTAGGAAAGCAAATTTACCTTATGAATAATGTTACCTTAGATTCGATTACATTTTTTCCAAATGAGGCCCTGGACAATCCACGGCTGATTAAAAAGTATTTATTTATGTTTCTCTGAGAGATGAAGTGAAAAGGAGATTTCTTTCTTTTTTTTTTTTTTTTACAAGAACCAGATCAGCACAACCGCTTGGGTGGGCAATAGTGCCCAGCCCGAGCCAGATATCTTTCTAAATTATTTCATCCCCAGTCCCTGATGTGCTATTGACTCCAGCAAATCCAAAATAAGCATTGCATGTGTGAGAATATAGCAACAGTGACAGAAATATCCACTACTCCACAAACACTCCGAGTCATTATTGTTTTTAGAAACCAAATTCCTCCTATCCAATGTGCAGTTATATCTGTAATTCAAAAACCCCACAGGTTGTCTCTGAGAAGGACGGGACCTTGAACATCAGAGGTGTAACAAGCAATCAGCTCATGAGAACTACAAAATTTTTGTAAAAAAATGAGAAGATTTTTTTCTTTCTTCTTTCCACAAATACAAGAAAGGTTTCACACAAGGTCATATTTAAGAACTCACTGGCCATTGGTGTGTGCACTCCACACAACTGTATGCATGCAAATCACAATGGATAGATACCTTAGTATGACTTTAAGTAGGATATGGCCGTCCTTATCCCTTTTGAAAATTGAGTATTTACAAAAATATATTTATATCATTTCTAAATGGTTCTACATCACAACATGGCACCATTTCAAGAAATGTCTTTTATACAAAATAAAGGACACAAAATATTTAGATAACTATGTCTGACGCTTACATGGCCATGTAATGCGTTCAAATCGGGGTACTTATTGTAACTAAAAATGGTTTGATCAGTGAAGCAATGTAGAAACAAAATCACTGCCAGAAAACTGCTTAAAAGTAATGAACTACATAAGTACCTATGTAACTGAGTGTCAGCCAGTCAACATGCACGTCTCATTAGTTGACCTTGTCATGCAATTATCATTCAACAACCAATTACTTTCAAGCCTACCTCAACACATAACTTACATAGTTTAAAATGTAAAACATACAGCATCAGGTCACCATAATTATCGTATCTCGAACTAAAACAATAACTGTGTAGTGTTTTGTGAGCTAGACTTATCCTGGTTTGATATCTCCATATAACATTACAAACTAAATTGGAATTCTCATAATTTAATTTATCACTTGCATGTGTAGAAGAGCCTTAGTTCCCACAAGGTTTGGAGGTGAATTTAAGTTAAAGTCTCTTTGCTGTGTCGGGTAACAAGCATGCAACAGGAAAGATGTCATTACAAAATTCCACGTTATGATCAATTCCTTGGAGTGGTGTAGTCTAACCAAAATGTCATGATATGTAAGAAGCCATTTCCTTGCCAAGCACTTAGAATGGCTCATATCAACTTACAAAGTGACAGCTTTAGTAAATTCCAAATAGTTCTACCTACTGGTTGCAATTCATGCAGAAAGTAAACGCTTCAGGAATGTTTGTGTAAAAGGTCTTTGAAAGATAAACACAGAAGTGAAATAAAAAAAAAATAAAATAAATAGAAAGAGTTGTCTGAATCTGGAAAAATTACAGGCATCCTCGCTTTATTGTTTTATGATTTATCAGTTTTTCTATCTGCTTTTTAAACCCTTCCTGGGTCCTCAGTCATTTTTGCCCCCTGGGTTTCCAGATACCTAGAAGAGTATTACCTTTTTTTTTTTTTTTTTTTTTTTTTTTTACAAACAGCAATAGTTGGACTGTTGAACAATCCAGTCCCAAACCAGTGTAAGGAAGTTTCACAAGAAATCTTTCCTGTGCTGTGAAAACTTGTGAAATTCATTCTGAGCGTGTGTTCATTACTCCATTATTGAGCACTTACTGTCTGTGCATGCATTTTAGAAGAAAGCCACCAGACTCCCAGAAATATTATCTTTCTTTGCGGTAATTTCAAGTAAGAAACCCATCCTGGTTTCATCTAACCTACAGATCGGCATAGTTTTGTTAACAGTTTATTTATAGTCTGAGCCGATGTTTTGTATTAATTTTCATCTGTTTTATGACAATGTTTTCTACATTTTGTTATATTTCGTTTTTATTGCATAGAAATTTTATTTTTGGTTTTTGTATTCAATTAACATGAGAATTTGTGATTTAAATCCAGTAAATTTTTATTGAACATATTTCATATGTTTCTGTTTCCTTTTAAGCTGAACTGAAAACATTCAGAAGATTTACATTCACTAAATTGTGCAGTGAATCAAAATGCCGGCGGGATTGGTCGTACAGTTCCCTGCAGTTTGATAGGTTTGGTTGTGACATTGTTTAATTGACATCTCTAGCTGCTTATAATTTGATCCATACCTATTTTCCCAGAATCTAATCTTGACATTTTATTTAGTAAATGAAGAAAATTGTGTTTGAAAACTAGAGCAACACTTTCTCTTTTATGCTTTGATTTGTTGTAGGACAAAGTGTCATAGATGGCCAAGAACTGATCAAACAGGAGTTAGGTTCACGTCAAGACAAAAACATTAAATGTCTCTTCTAACCACAACAGTTATGCTGTTCAAATTTGTTAGAACTGCTGGATCTTGTATTTTACTTTTGCTAGATGAAGATTTTTACCAGCAAATTATTGAAAATTAAGAGAGCGTATAATCAGTGGCCAGCTGGACAGTCACGTATGGATAGAAGAACAATAAAGGTAATTGCTGCTGTGATTTCAGCATAACAGATTTGATTTTTGTCAGTCTTGAACTAAATAACAAGTTTGAGCAAAAACACACAGAGACAGCCAAGAGAAATGAGGCTGAAGTCAAAGAAAATCACAATGTTAAATATACAATCACTGATAGCAATAAACCCAAGTGGTATTTAAGTCATGCAGCCATGTAGAGCCAGCAGTGTGGTCAGCTGAAACCTCTTGTCCAAACATTGTTGCTATTCTGCTACTCTCACCCTCTTCCCATCTTTTCAGTTCCTCCCCATATCACTTTATCCATGCGAGCATCCCACAAAATACCCTGGTTGTTAGCAGGCATTAAAAAGCAATTCACACTACGACTGAAGTGCTTCAACTGGCTCGACACCATGGCTCTGTAAAGAGGTTTTAAGGGGTCCTAAACCCGTCTTCTCTCGTCTCCTGATTCTCTTCCTATGAGTCTGCCAACCAGTCTTCTCTCTGCATTTCTGCAGGCCTGTGTAATCCTCTCTGTATGATTTTTTTTTTTATTATTATTATTAAACCCTAGCATTCTGGAAACATATTCACCTCTAATGAATTAAGTTTTATAGAGTTAAATCTCTGTTTCTGAGAACTATTCATAATATGTGGTGCATCCCAGCTCAGTGTGATTAAATTACATTAAATAATTCCTTTGCATTGCTTGCTTTGCCCCAGAAAAAGTATGTTTGATATGCAAATTAATGTATTTCAAATGCTACCAAAGATGCAAAACCAGTGGAACCAAGCTCTCATCAATAAATGTTTACCTAACTGGAACCTATTTAACAGGCGGAAAAGCACAGAAAAACTCAAATTTTAAGTGACAGACCTTTCATATACCAAACAAACCCCTGATAACCTAAAAAAGAAGAGTACATTTGTAATTGGATGCATCAAGTGCAAAGTAATATTACTGGCCTGCAAAAGGCCCAGAATACATTGTTGATTAGGACACACTGGGAATATGAATATTTGTAATGCAGAACTACTGACTTTGTGGAAACGCTACGCAAACAAATTAAAAAAAAGATGCCTATGAAGACAAATATTGAACTGCTAACTGTCTGTTACATTGTCTGCGACACAATTTCACATTTGTTATTTCGGTCACTTTGTGTGTATCATCCAGTGGTGGCTCAGATGTACTTTGTTTTTTTTAGATGGGATGAAAAAAATAAATGAAAGATGTGCCAGTATAAATGTCAGTGAAAGTAGATCTTTGGCAGAATCTAATGAATAACAGACAACAATCACAAAAGAGTAGAACAGATTTTATCATGTGCTTAATATGTAAAAATAGCTTTATTCAATGCTTTTTTATGAACTTTCATTCTGTCTTTTAGGAAATACAAGCAAATTTTAGACTTTTCTTTTAATTTGCTTACACGCTTCTACAATAAGTAATATATTTTGGGTGTATAATTTTTTTTTATTGAGTCTGCTCTCAGCTGTGCTTCATGTGACCTCAACTGCATCAATGAGATCAATTTAGATAAAGCTGAAATAATCGCAAGTTGTATTTTATATTGTGAATTCTTTACCAGTATCTCTTAATTGTCTCTGAATTTTAATAAAATGTGGTTTTCTTGCAGTATTCCAGTTCTTTGCATTTGTGTTTTAATAACCTTCTACTTTTTTTCTTTACTTTACTGTAATTTTACTCTTATGTATACACTACAAGACATCACATTTGTTTTTAGTCGTAACCCAGAATCAAAACTATAATTTAAATATTTTCAAGATATTTAAATTGTGACTTATTTATACACAAATAAGTCAGGTTGTCGTCAGCAGAAAGCAGGCGGTTTGGCACAGAGTTGGAGCATCAGAAAGCAATAACTGAATTTGCTTACACACCTACTTTCCTTAGCCAAGTCAAACTTAAATGTGAATGGGCCTGTATAGTGTGTCCATGACATTTCTTTATAGCTGTTATTTTCTTTGCTGGTCTCTAATTGTCTGTCTCCAGAGTTAAGTTCCAGGAATGCTCACTTTGTGGAAGTCTTTCTCTTTCCCAGAACTAATCGTACCTGGGAATATTTCAGATCTTAGCCTGAAGAAAACCGTTTCTATAGCTGCTATTTTCACAATGTAGCTGATGGACTCAATTTTTAATCAGAGTATAAATATAAATGATACTTTCAGTATTTTGTTTTTTTATTCTTGGAAAGGAAGTTTTATTTGGAAGTTTTAAAGAAGAACCTGCAATTGGGCAGAGGTATAAATAAAATGATAATACAATTAACAGTGAACCTTTTGATGATTTGTGGGATTTGGGCATTTTTATAATTATCTATTGCAATAAATCAACAAAGTACTTAACAACCAGCAGAAAGTAGGTTGGGACAAAATCAAAGTCCATGGGTATAAATCGGTGGTAGTAATGGGTGGAAAAGGAGATTGACCCAGAACTCTTTAGGTCTTTGTTGCATCCACAGCTCTTTACATTTGTTCAGAATGTTGTTTTTGTGGTGTAACTTTGGTATTGAGGTTCATGTCAAAACCCTAACTTCACATCATATCCTATATAAGCAGACTAGTAAAGATTGGAGCAAGTTTATGCAAGAGTGTTTGCATTGGACATGCAGCGCATATTTAATGGTGCATAAACAGACCTCTACTACTCTACCACATTCCTCAAGTGTCCAGGACAGCAAATTTGTCAATGACAAAGTCAACTGTCCCACCTGTTCACTATTAATACAGGCTTTACTCCATCAAACAATTTCCCACACTATCCCCACATCTGGGAATCACACAACACACACATTCACCTCAAGTTGACATGTTTCCTTGCTAATCTGTTTGCACAACTCTGGTGTGACCACAGGCCAATTACACATGGTCACATGAAGCACACCCACAAGACAGAATGAAAAAGAAAAATGAGTAAAGAGCCACCCACTGAGAGTCCCCCCTCCCCCCTTTTTCACAATTTCTCCCCCTTTTCACCCTGGTTTTCCTTTCCCTGAACCTATCTCCACCTCCCATGGTGCCTCTGCTCCTGGCTCCTTCACGTATCCCACACAGTTTGCGGGTGTAGTTGCAGCTGCTCATCTTTTAGGATGTCCCTTAACTACGGCACCCCTATGTCTTCCTGAGGACCTCAGCATTACTATGACTCACGAAGTAAATTCTTTTTTTTTTTTTTTACGTTCTGTACACTTTACCATGTGGTTAATATTATATTTAAACAGTTCCAGTGGATGCCAAGAGAATGTATGCCTTGGGAAAAGTGGAGGAATTGTGCTAGAAAAATTGCTCTGGTGAATGACAGGTTAAATTGAGCATGATTAGAGAGGGGGGGGGGAGCAGGACAAGAAAAGAAGGGGAAACCTTCACAGCAGCCTCTCCTTTTTTGTTGTCATTCTTTTTTTCCAGCACACAGAAAACTGTTGAGAAGGGAGAATGAAAGTCTCCTGGTAAAGTTGTTGATTTGGCTCACCAATTTCACCAAATTAAGATGCCATATTTTCCCGACATTTTTCATAGTTTGGTTGGCACAACCTTTTCCTGTTTTTTATGCATTTTTTTTTACTGATGTGCTAAATGTTAAGTCATACTGATGGACGTGACCCAAAGAGTT
Source organism: Poecilia picta (assembly GCA_033032245.1). Classification (NCBI taxonomy): domain Eukaryota; kingdom Metazoa; phylum Chordata; class Actinopteri; order Cyprinodontiformes; family Poeciliidae; genus Poecilia; species Poecilia picta. The sequence continues at coordinate 14,197,314 of CM065356.1, read as the reverse complement.
ACCAAGGAGCAATCCGACCGCCTCTCTATCACCACGGATTTACACTGCGTGCGTCTCCACTGCACAGCCCACTTCACCAGTGGAGCAGAGTCGCAAACAGACCTCCAAGCCCAAGACAACAGTTTCTATGGATTTTTTGAAAAGCAGGTAACTGAACATAAAGTTTCATCAGATTACCTTGTCAACAGTGATGGGGTACAATTTATAAACTAATCCAACTGATAATTCAGTATGACATATGTGTTTTTGTCATGACACATTTTTTGAGATATGCAACTTACACTCTGGAATGACTATCACTATTGTTTTGTTTTTTTTTCATTTGGTTGTGCTTCTCTTGCTTCTTCTCAATGTTCCTTAGTCTTGCTTTCAAAATTTCCTTACTTTCTAAACACTATCAATCAATGGACATTTTAGCACAAACAGGGAGTTTCAGGCAGCAGTAAATATGTTACTTTCACTATTGTCATGGTGCTGTATACCCACTTTAAAAAATATTTGGCTATAATCCTCCACTGAGGTGTTCACTAAGCCTCTTATCTCGTTAAAGCCAAATAGGCAATGACTTATTGACTTAGGTCTGTTTTATTAGGAAGGACTAAAATGTCATGTTCAACTGCAGAGCAGGGAGGGGTTGAACATACTGGGCCTCAGCCAAAGGAGTGGGGTCACCCAGAGGGCAAATGCAAAACCATCTCCCTCTACAGGCAAACTAAGTTCTTCAAATTCTAGTTTGGAAGGTGAAACAGAGGCCTCTAATCCATAGAAAGGAAACACATCTTAAAATAAGTATATAGATTAGGAATTAAGCATCTCTAATAAAAATGTAGACAACATGACGAGCATTATAGTTATAAAGATTCATTTATTGGGATTGGGATTCATTTATTTTAATTTTTAGTTCTTTTAGGTTTCTGCTTGCTCGCTACAATCATCCCAAACTTCATACTTCTGTTATGTGTTACAGTTGACAACCTGGCTACACTTTACAAAAACAGTTTTTACTCAGAACAAGTTTGTAAGGGAGGATGAATGTCTGGCTGATGCCTGGCATTTTTCACATGAAGTTCAATTTAACTCGTAAAGTTCTATGTTTACACTTTCTTTTATCTCTGATGTAATCTAGCCATGCAAAAATGTTGTTTGTACTGATATGATAACATTAGATGGTTTGTTAATAGTACGGGAGCCTTCCTTCAGCTTCCCTGCCTGCCTTTTTCCCCTGTCGACCTACCTGCGCCTTGGCTGCTTGCCTGTCTGATTGTGGGTCACTTTTCTCATTTATCTATTGACCCACTGACCTTCAACACTCCGGCTTCAGTTAAGAAGTTTTCTTTAAAGGAGAGGTGTGCAAAAGGAGTCACTAAACCTGCTCATAATGCAGATAACATAAGAAGACTTATGTGTTCTGCAGTAAAGTTTATGAGCGGAGCCTTGTTTGAAGTCCTCTTTTTTTTACTTCTTTGGGGAAAAAAGGCGAAATAATTGTTTGTAAGTTCAAAAGTAGAAAATATCAAAAGTTTGCCTCCACTACTTCAACCATCCCAATGTATGCAATTGCAATTACAAGACATTTGGGGTATGTCGATGTGTAGCACATTTTGATATATTTTTTTCCAGGATTACTTTGTACTTAGCTCCATTCATCTTCTTATAAACTCTGACCCACTTCTGTAACTACTCAAGAAAGGCTTTCCCACAGCATGACACCACCATCTCCGTGTATAACTTTAGGCATAATGAAACCTCAGATAAATGAGGATTTGTAATGCATCCCCAATAAATATGTACCCATATAGTCATTATAGTCAATGAGAGCATTTACACGGTGTCATGATCTGTGTTTCTGTGTGTTTATTTTTGAGTTCTCTGTGTAGTCCTGTTCCCTCTGAGTCCTGTTTCTGCGTCTTCCCCATTAATTGTTTCCCAGGTGTGTCTCGTTCTCTTGATTACCTCTTGTGTATTTAGTCTCCCCTGTTGTCTCTGTTCCTGGTCGGGTCCTTGTCAATTGTTTGTCTGCGCCAGTAGAACTGTCAAGTCCTGGTTAGCTTGCTGTTTGTTTTTGTCGGCACCAGTAGAACTGTTTAAAGTGCTGGTTAGCCCCAGCTTGGGTTTCAGTCTATGATAAGTTGCTACCGGTGTTAGCTGTGTGCTAGTCTCTGCCGTGCTGCCTGTTCGGACTGTAGAGCTTCCATTAATAAATCATCCATCATCATCAACATACCTGGGTCTCAGCGTCTCTCCTCACCACCTACAACCACACCGTTCCATGACACACGGTGCCACACTTCCACAAAGCCTTAAGCCAAAATTAATACCAATCCTATTTTTGCCGGGTGCCACTGCAACAGTAGAGCATCACACCACTGCAGCAGGAAACTGCATGAGCACATCAACATTTTCAAAATATTTCACCAAGACAAGCTGTATTTGCTCAAAATATCTTAATGAAAATGTGTGTATGTATGTGTATGAAAATGTGTGTAATTTCATAGCCATAGCTTGTAGTTATGGCTATGAAATTACACAAAATGTGTTGTAATACTGACACCAATTAAGACAAGTTTCTCTCTCAAGACACAGAAAGAGCGAGGTGAAGTGAGAGAGCAACGGAGGGAAAATTACTAATTTTGGAAGTTGAGAACTACTCCCCACGCACACTTCTTGTAGTTCACAGCAAAGCAGAGCGGAGAAGGGATCTAAGCAGAGGAAACATGCAGCGGAGCAATGTAAATACATATTTGCCATACATAATTTACAAAAGACAAAGCATTTTGCATGTAGATAAAAGCTTCAGCTGTGGTCTCGTCTGACCAAACCACCTTCACTCGCAAGTTCCTACATGTTTTTTATGCCAAATTAAAAATTACTTTCTTTCAAGTAGCTTTATTTTTTTCTTCTTTTTTTTGCTAATTCACTAAATTCAGAAGGCAAATTGTTGCACTGTGTTTTATTTAGATATATCAGATAAAAGATTGAAGACTAATCCAAGCTATATTTTATGACACTTATTGTATGAGTAAAATAATAAAAACAATGTATTATTTTCTTTATGCTTCACAAATATGCTCTGCTTTGTGTTTGTCATAGAAAACTGCAATAAACTCCACTGAAGTTTGTACTTGCAGTACAACAAAATGTACTAGAGAATACTCTTACAAGGCACTGTTTATAAGAACAGAAACAAGTTTCATCTTATAGTTTCATTTTAGTCTATGTCCCACCACCATTTCTGTGGTGGGGTGTAGACAGGGAAGAGGTACGGAAGCAGAGTGTGAGGAAAGACAAAGTGCTCCACTGGGTTGTATGTAATGAGAAATGGACCGAGGGAGTCTGAAGAGAAGCACAGGTCATATTAAAAGCAGGTTCAGCGAGAGGTTTTAGCTAATGCTATTTAATCCTAAAAAAGCCTGGAGCTCACAACGCACAACATACATGCGGTTCTCTATTTTGGATTGTTGGACCGCAGTGTATGTGTGGCTAAAATCACAGACAGACCAGGAAACTGAGTTAATCACGGACTAAGCATACAACATGGAAAGTTGCATACCTTGGTGTGCTGACGATCCCGTTTCTATGCTCACTTGCTCTGACTCATAATGATCCCTGTATAGTTAAATGTCAAGTGGAGCTCTATTGTTTGTTCACAAGAGTGCAAAGTGTTTCCAACAATCAACCTAATGTTCCTTTCAAAACGAGCAGACATAAACATTGCAAAATTAATGACTAATTGATTTTTAGGCTGTTTTTTAAAGTTATAAATCCTTTTAATTTGCCCATGAAATATTATTAGTATTTTTTTTTGCAACAGGGAACAGAGGAAGTGCTAAAACTGGCAATTATATTGACTTACACAGTGAACAAAGAGGGAGTTGAGGGTGGGCTCATGGGTCAACCAAACATTGGACTTTAACATTTACAAACAGTTGCTTCCTGTTTTCGATGAACACAGTGTAACCCTAACAAAGCACAAAGTGATTATGATAATTGCTTGATTCTTCAACCTAAACCTAATGAAACTTTAGCTATACCTTAATCTCTATTACATAGATTACTACAAATTTTACTCAAGTAAGAGTCCCACTGCTTCAACATATACAACTCCTTTTCTGCGTGATCAGCCCTGAATAAAGAAGTCAGATTTTCAAAAATTTTATTTTTTCCTTTAAATCAGTGAATGTACCACAAATTAGAATAGTATGATATGCAAAGGACGCTTTAAATGGCACCTATCTGTAAGCTATCATTGGAAATAAATAAATAAATGAGATATATTTTCCTATACTATAGGAAGAAGAAGAAACACCAGGGTCTTGTGGCATGTATGTTCAGGTAGCACTAAGAAGTCAGACGATGGAGTGAAAAGGGAATGAGTCAAAATGTGTGAATTTTCTTGAGATCGGTGACCTTTATCAGAAGTTCATCCAAAAAAGTTGAAGTAATGCAACATCAATAGAATAGGTTATTTATCTAATTTAGTAGATATCAGTCAGAAATCAAAAAGGCTACTATAACGAACTAAAACAAAATTTTGCATTGAGCCCAATGCTCTGTTTCCTAAACTTTTTTTGGAGAGAAGACGTCTTGTATCCTTAATTCTCTACACTCCTGGCCTCAAACAAAAGATGATCCTTGGTTAAACAAAGGTTATAAAACAACGATGTCCCAAAAGACAACATTCCGGAGGGGCCACGTGAGTCTCTGAGGAAATCAGTCAGTCACATTCTTGTCTGTGATCAATCAGCCTCTGGCCCCAGCTAAACCCAGGTCAACCCAACCCATCTTTAAAACTACCTGCCCTTGGCACAAAAAATAACCTCCTGCTCTTTATAATGTCTAGCCATCTCTTTTTTTGAGCAAATACTGTATCTGGGGAAAAAAAGAACATAAACAAGACCACCAACCAACAACAAAACAATTCAACCACCCTTTATTACAATTTCCTCCTTTTCCTTAAGGTTGACACAATAATTACATAGAATCCGACTGCTGTGTAGGTGTGCATGGCAGCTCTGTTTCTCATTTGAAGGGAAGAAGTGTGTATAAAGATGATGAGAGATGTGAGGTTGTTACAATTTAAGCAGGAAGGAACATTTGTTTTCTCTGTGGGCGAAGAAAAGAGGAATGAAAGAGTACTTTAGTCTGCCATGCTTAACTCCCAGTCTCAGCAGCACTCGGCTCACCCTGGGGAGAAGAAATGTTGGAACTTAACCAATAAATTAGTCAAAGTCCAAGTCCTATTCATATCTGCAACCCATGTAAAAAAAGAAAATTTAAAACAATTAAGTGCTTAACGATGATAAAATATGTACAAGACATAAAACTAACACAACAATAAAAATAGACATAAAGCGTGTCACAGAGGACAAAAAAAAATGATAATGTGGAATAAACACACTGTGCTGAAGGCCACGTGAACACAGGCAGCTAAAAAAGATTTAAAAATATATAATGAAAGTGCCTTTCTAATACTTTAACTGGTGCCAAAGTTTAGGACCTGAAAAGCACGATGTCTCTGGACAGATGTGTTTATGTGTGAGTGTTCCAGTTAAAAGGACATGGGTAGAAGAAATCATATCAAACTAGAGGAGGGGTCTTCCACTCTAGTCTTCAATCCTCGTGTCCTACAACTTTTAGAGATGTTCCTGGTCCAACAGACTTTATCCAAATGATTGAATTACCTTCCTAGTACACAGTCACATTCTCCAGAGTCCTGCTAATAATCTAATAATTTGACGTTGAAGCAGAGACACATCTAAAAGTTGCAGGACACTGGGCCTAGAGGGCAGGAGCTGAATACCCCTGAGCTAGAGGCTCATAAAGGTGGTCTTAACGCCTCTGTGTATGCACAACCGCTGCACATACTTGAGGCGCATTCAATGCAGACTCGAAGCAGACGTTCACGTAAAGGTAATTTGGACGACCGTGCTCTTGGTGTCGCAAGGTAACTGCTCGGCGGGAAACGGTGTTCACATCAAACTGCATGTGACACCAAGCTGAAAAGGTTGAGTCAGGGCAACCAGTGGATGGAGTGCATATCAGCAGGACTGCCACTTTGTTTTGCACTAACAGTTGTGCAGTGGCTTCACTGGCAGAGAAGAAACACATCTAGGCATCCATCTAGATCATCAAACCTGCGAGTATCCATTGGGATTGAGGGAAATTAAGGAATTTGTCTGGAGAAAAGAATGCATTCAGTGATACACACAGAACACCAGAGTATATTGAAGCCTTTACTGAACCTAGCATAAAACGCTTCGCAGTGTCGGAGGCAATATAATAACTTGTATTATATTCTTTACATCTCACCTCAAAGGAATTGGCATACGTTTTACTGTCTATAATAAATTAAAGGGTTTTTTTCAGTAAAACATGGCATATTTGTTTTTATTAGCAATAATTTATCATGATGGACCCGCAGGGAACATGTAGCCTACATGTCTACCTGAAGATTCTGAAATGTCAGCTACATTTGTTATGCCATTGAGTAGTGGCTTTCCATGTACGATTTAAAAAGGGACTATGTTTTCAACCAGATAGAAAAATTGTATTGTTAACAAGTCTGCCATGCAACCCATGCAAATACTCAGCTATACATTACATTAATTATAATTAACTTTAAATTATCTATTTTTTTGAGTTTTGGTGTAAAACTAAAACATATTTTTAGATTAGAAGGGATTATCAATGGTGGTAGATATCTAATCAATAAAATGATTATTTATTATTATTTATTTCTTTATTTGACAGAATTTAGTAGATTAAATGCCACGCAAAAAAAACTTTTCTTTCCAGTGTACTGAAAATATGGTGGAGTCATTACTTTAGATTTCAGGTAGTCTGAATGAAAGGCGGACATGGCCTCATTTAGAGTCGGGGAATGGAGACAGGACTGAAGGTTTATAGGGACGCACATGTTTTACAGGCGTCTTGATTTGACCGAGTATGATTTTGAAAAAACAGTTTGATACAACTTCTTTGAAGGGGAAAAGAAAAAACTTCTGGATATGCAATTAACTTTTAGCATTAGCACTTTCCAGTAATTTCTTCTATGTTTGTTAAAGTGGAAGAGAGCCAATATTTTTTTTTTCCATTCAGGAAAAACATTTGCTGATTAACTTGTACCCAGGCCTTTGTGTAGCCACTTTGTATTTTTCAATAGGCTCCTGTCTGCTGACTTTTCCAGACATGTGTTCAAGAAATGCATTACTTTTCTCCCAAAATATGGATCAAGCTGAAGATCTGTTGATGTTTGTTTTGTCTACTGTGTACAGTGCCGATGTAACATGCTCCATCTTTCGTACAGAGTTCTGTCCAAGAAATAATTCTCTAAATGCTTCTGGATGGCAAAGAGCTTTTTGGTTATTAAGAAGACTATTAAGTCATTAGAGAAACAGTGAGACTGCTGTCTGCCTGCCGAAGGGACCAGATGATCAGCCTGATAGGTTTTACCTAGCAGTTTTCCACATATTTGCACACGTAATTATAAGTTAGTCGACTTAGTGACCGTGACTCAGATGTCACGCTTAAAGAGGGATTGGACGTCACCAGCACACTTTAAAGGTAATGCCCCCGGTCTCTCCTTCCCTTTCTCACTTTTTTCCACTTGGTGTGGGTGTGTTATTGTGTGTTCAAATGAGCAGTAAGTGAGCAACGACACTGCCAGACCCTCGGGTCAGACAGAAAGAAGAAAGCAAGAAGAAAGAATCAAAAGGGAGGCACAAGGTTAGAGCAAAGTTCAGACACAGATTTGCCTTTTCCATTTGAAAGATTATGGTCCGCACACGTCTTTAAACCTAGACATACACACCCCATCACTGTATGTAAATATTTGGATTTTGGCATGGTTGCAAGGTATTCAAAATTCCTCCCTTAAATATGCCTTTTTGGATAAATACCATGCAAGGGAAATATTTAGCATGATTTATGACATGTGAGGATCCTTGACTGTTATTTGAAACAGTGCTTGTTCAGTCAGTGCAGACATTTACTGCTCTGAACTATGTATATTGAGCTGCTCACCATAAACACTTGTTGGTGAATTGAACAGCCAGAATATCTGGATCTACAGAAGGACACTCTCCCTGGATATTCTACATTGTAGTGTCTAAACCTTTTTCTTTATGTATGTCAAATTACTGATTTGTTTTTAAGGGAAAATGTTTAGTAGGTTTTCTGGACTGAAACATAAACACAAATCAAATTTAGCAGCATGTAAAAATATAGTGAATAATGGAAAACCCAGATTGTGTGGCTATAAACAGCAAAGAGAAGCATTTTCTTTTCATTCAACAGAAAAAAGTATTTTCAGGATCTGTGGTTGTAAACCAAATCATTGTTTTTTTTGTTTTTTTCATTATATATCTCCATAAAATAATAAAGTCTAAATGTTAACATATTAGTTATAAAACTATCATCACATCTTGAGATATACAAGGTCTGGAGCAAACAATGGCCAAGAACATATGAAACTGAACTCATAGCAATAAACAAGTCTGAAGAATCCGCCAAGTTCATCCAACCACAGGTTGATTGTTTTTATTCTTAAAAGGTGTCGGTTGACTTTGGTACCTGACTTTTTAAGATATGGAAAAGAATGGTCTTGTATTGATCAAGCTTCAGTTTGTACTTATAAACTCAATGTTTTGAGTAGATTAGATCAAATCTGAGTAATTTCATCTAATCTTCTCAGTTTTCTGTAATAAGTGGTGTCTACTATCAAAAAATATATAAATTAAAAATTGCTAATAGATCTTAATCTGTCATCTTTCACCCAATTAACCCAAATGTGGATTACAATCATAATAAACTGAAATGTGTATTAGCATTATGTAAAGAATTATAAAAATAATTTTAAAAAATTAATAAAATGAAATTAAATACCATTTTATGATTATATGTAATTGTTGAAAAGAGTTAATTATACAGTAAAACAAACTGATATGCAAAATTAAGAGCATATAACTAGATACTTTCAAATAAGGAATGAAAGTAGAATGGACTAAGGGTACTGCAAATCTAAGAAATTACAAAGTCTCTACATTATTGTTTTTACTTCTGCTTGTTTTATAAATTGTGGGTTTCTCTGACAGCTGTGTGTTTGGCGCCACCCTTTGACTTGGAGATTTATTGTTGCTGTTTGCTAACATAATAGACGCAGTCAGCAAATCTCTGCTAAATGCTTCAGAGTGTTGGTGCCTAGACCATAGGAGGCAAAAAACAGATGTTTTTGTTTATTCATATTTCAAGTTTGATGGTGGAACAAAAAGCAGGATTATAGACTTGCTCTTACAAAAGCAAAACTATAATATAGTAAGTAATGTTTACAAACACACCAGCCGTGACATTTCACATGCTGCTAATGTTGAAGTCCTTCCAAATGTCACTGCTGGAGTGTTTCATCAGCTATAAAACTCTCCTTATCCGACACAGATGTCATCCTGAATCTTCATTCTGAGAAGGGTATTATGACCCTGAAATGTTCACCAAATTAAAACGATTACAAGCAATATTAGGAAAATAGAATTACATTTTCTTACTGGCTGCCTAGTATGATCTGGTTGAAAATAATCCACATTCTACATCTGATTGACTGATTAAGCTTTCGCAACGATTTCCATCAGCAGAAGCTGCTGGCTTTCGAGGCAGCTAAGAAAGAGAAATTGTATCACAAAACCATGAAGAAGAAGCGCAGCCAACATAGAGCCAAGGCCTGATCACTGTCTTGAGATTTGATTGAAATAAATGTTTTGGATTGTATCATGTGCATTATTACTTTTATAAAATGTTATTTGAAGGTTCTCCTTATTTTGTCTTTCCTTCTATGCAGCGATAACTACACAATCATCCAACAGGCTGCGCCAGATAAACTAGTTGGAGCTGATGTTGCACCGCCATCCAAGATGGGAAACAGGATGGCAAGAATTAGTCTTTCAGACACATTTTGGATAAATTATGTTATGCATATGTTATGAAAGTGCTTGAAAGTGACTGTCAATGTTTTTGAAATAGTTTCACATAGCTTCATACAACCACAAGAATAAACACTTAGATGAGCATTTTCACTTCACAGCAGACTTCAATCCCAAATGTTTTTCACGTCAGAGTCCTCTCAAGGAAGAAAAATAGCACTATTAATACAGACACGCACGCAAACACACAAAATGCTTTCAACTATAAACCTTTGACCACATGCAACAAGTGATTTCTGTTCTTCTGTCAATGTATTTACTTCTATCACTAACAGGTGCTTTACTGTCATTTAAAAACACATTTTTAAAGCTTCATATGTTGTTCCACTGGCCAATAAATGTCACCTGTTTCCAAAAACTATTCTTGTAACTACAGATTGTAAATTCCTGCATGGACAAATGACCAATAGGGTTGTATTTGGTTGGTGGAGAATCCCACTTAAACGGAAGGATACTGCAGTAGTCACGCTGACTGAAATAGGCATCGTAAACATCGCAGCCCTTAAAAAAAAGGATGAGACCAAGAGAACACCAGATTCTGTCACCTCGCAATCTCAAAACCTTTAACCCTATTTGAGCTTACGTCATGAAGTGACAAGTGACATCTCTCTCTCACTCTCTCTCTCTCTGCGTGATTGCACTGGTCCCCATAAAAAGCAGCCGATGGAAACTCAACTTTGGTCAGAGACCGAGGTGGGCAGTGGCATTGCTGTCCAGCTCCGCAGTGCCTAGACATGACCCCAGCAGACTGCCAGTCTCCTTACTGCTTCGTTGCTCATGACTCCACCGCCACCTCCTACTATGACCCTTGACCCTGGCCCAGGAGAAAGGCGCCACCAATATGATGTAATTTCTCCTCGACATGGGCCGCTGGTCTCAGCTGAAATGTGACCCTGGGAAAATAAATATGTGCGTTTGCTTGGTGGAACAGAACGCATCTTAAATTAGAGAAATGTCTAGCTTACATGTCCGGTGACATACATAGTGACATAAATAGTCAATTTCAGTTTGGTAAAGTGCATCACAGTTACATACTGCTATTGCATCACAGTTACATACAGCTGAAGAGATTTGATCAAAGAAAATATTTTTTTGTTTTTTATGTGAAGCAATTTTTTGAGATATTTGATGGATGCGTTTACTTGATAAATACTGATGGCACTTTAATGACCTACCCCTGTGGGAAAAAAGGGAAGCCTTTAAAGGGATACCGATGTGCAGCTTGCACTCTTTGAACTGACTAAACTTTCTCCAGCCTTTTCCAATCTGCGCTCAAAGCATTCGCTACTCGCTGTCCTGCCCACCTGTCAAGTTGCATCAGCCCTCAAAGAGCCGGAGAAGAACCATGCACCATGACTTGCATTTATTTCCACAGCCTCTAAACTGTTTCTCACAGCCATATTCACACCTCTCTGAGATCTAAAGAGACCACAGAGAGGTCTCAGACAGGCAGGGTTCGTGATAGACCGCTGTAGCTTATTGTCAAAAGACGACTCTGGTGTGTAACGTTTCTATACGCCCCAGGAGATGACTTTCCATCCATGTATCCGTCCATCTGCCCCTCCGTTTGTCCCATCTGTGCATCTGTCCTTCTATCCATCTACCTGCCATAAATCCAATGTAACCTTTTCTTTCTATACTGTAAGAACAGACTGAGTGAGTTTGGCAACCTTGGAAAACGGAGTCTGGAAAAGTATGAGATTTTTCCATGAAAATGTGTTGAAATTGCATGCAGCCCCAGGACCAAGTTCTGTTGAAGGCATCTCTGTGTGGCAAGACAGTTCACCCTTTCTGCAAAAGCTTCTCGTTAAATATCACAAGCTACAACTATCTGAGAAAGAACAAAAAAATACTGTGAGGTTTGGGATCTTTACAAATTCCGATTGCCTTTTTCTTAGTGATTCAGATTCATGTTAGCAGGGAAATGACGCCCCCCAGACTCAGCCTTACCACTGTTTCAACACACCGTCTATCCCAGCGTAGTGTGCATGCGTGTGTGAGCATGTGTGTGTCTTTGACCGTCTCTCTGGTGCATCACTTTCCTTTAGTTCACACCCACACAGTTTCCCTTTTGACTTGAGGTCTAGCCATTCTCCTGACCTCATCATTGTTACAGTCAAGCGTAAAAGGATCCAATCAGCCATGATCTTCAGATTAAACCTCACATTATTGTAATTGAGAATAATGGTTTCCATATCAGTTTCAGTCCAGCTCTGAATTGTATTTATACATATGTGGAAAAAGAAGGACCCGGGGCTCAGAAGTTCAGAGCACATAGATTGGGTTGATTTCATGTTAGCCTTTTTTTTTTTTTTTACTAATTCTCGCACCAGAGCTGTTTATCTCTGCAGATCCTCCACAGCTCCTGCTCCAGTTATTAATGCTGTCCTTGCACAGTCTGTGTCAGTTTAATAGGTAAGAAGTTGTGTCAAACTCCTTCCCTTCCATTTTAAGATTAGGGATTAAACAGTGCTCTGTGAGAACTTCAATGCTTGAGGCATTATTTTATAACTCCACACAACAACTTTCTCCCTGACCTCTCAGCTGTGATCTTTGGTCTTCATGAAACTGCCTGTTTCCTAACGTTCTCCATCCAAGCTCTGAGGCCTTCACTGAACAGTTGTAAACATAGTGAGAATAAATTACACACAGTTGGACTATTTTCACTCATTAGGTGACTTCTGAAGGCATATGGTGTAACTTGATTATATTTAGGGCTGTAAAAGTAAAGAGAAGTGAATAAGAATGCATGGCGCAAATTTCAATTTTCTATGCTGAAACATTTTTGGAAGCTAGTTGTCCCATCGCTCCCTGTTCACAATTTTGCAGTACGTTGTCCTTACCAATAAATCCAGTTACAATGTCGTTAGTGGTTTCGTTAAATATCAGAAAGTTTCAGCATTTTTGAAATGCACTGTGTGTTCAGCTATGCGGGACGCACTTTGCAACAAAGTTTTATAGTGACGCTGGCCCACTTTGCATGCAAGCTACACATGTAGGATGAGAAAGCCGCGGCACACATTATGGAAACAGCATGTCTGCAGCACAAAACAGATCACTGGAAAGCCCACCCAAAGCTGGAAGCCTTTACCCTCGTCATTACCGAAAAACGGTGCTCCTGGCAGCTGTTTATTTCTAGGGGCAGCAAAAGCTCCCAGGCATGTGCAGTGCTGTTTTGACAGCATAGTTAGAAAGTACTGATGAAAGCGGAGAGGCTCAAAACGCTCTGCCGCTCAAATTAGCTGTGAACCAATCCGTGCCGTCACGGCCCCCCTGCAGATTCTGTTGCAGCGCACCATAAATGTTCCTATGTGAAGCCTCTTCATGGCTCCTGCAAGCCTCTACACAGGACAGAGGAGAGCATCTTTTTCTCACTCCTGGGTTTTCCATCACATCAAATACGTCTCGTGATTTTATGCCAGAGCAAACTACATTCATGATTTCTTTATCCTTACACGAAAATTCTCATGTTCTACTCATCAGCTAATTAGTGTCTGTAATATTTTTGTCTCCAGTCCCAGTCAAACAATTTGGCAGCGATAGAGCCAATCTATGCTGATGGAAGGGAGAGCTCCATGCTCTCTTCACCTTTGCTAATCTGGTCTTGTGTACACCACTCACTGATACCCCTTCTGCAGATTCAGCTGCTGAGCGTGTTTGTCTAGTGAGGTGAAGAGACATACATAACCATAAAGCTGTCTCCATACAGACACATTTTTAGCGCTTCCTTCGCCTCATACTGTCCTCTCCCTTTTTTTCGCTCACTCTTTTAGAATTCATACACTAAACTTTTATAGTAGACTATAAAGCCCAACCTCCTTCTCCTTCGGAGCTACTTTACTGCAGCCAGAGTTATGACCGACACACAAAGTAAGATTCTGCTCAAGTTCTCCAGATGTCCTCAGCCGTCTGGACTCAAAAGCAAAACAACAGGATAAAGACAATAGAGCTTCTTCTTACCTGAGAGAAGTTTAGCCCGTTAAGGGGGTGACACTGCTCCTCAACCCGCTCCACTGCCCCCGTCTTCTTCCTCATTCGCTCTGCCTCTTGAGCCAAGAACAAGTCCAACACCGGAGTCCCTCTGGACCGGACGTCCCACTCCGTCAACGAGTTTACCATCAGCATCACCCACACAGGCCTCTTCCTCTCCCAGTTCCCTGCGATGGCGTTGAACAGATAGTCGGCGTACAGGCCACGGCCTCTCTGGTCCGCAGTCATCCAATAAGGCATCATGTGTTTGACGTAGTCCAGGTGGCGTTTGAGGCGACGGTACAGGTCTCGGGGCAAAAGGGTCTGCAGGTTTTCTCCGTGGGGGAGCAACTGGCAGCTCGTGAGCTTGGAGATGGTCAGAGGATCTGTGAGGTCCAGCTCAAAGAACACGTTGCTGCTGCTTCGGAAGGCTTGCTTGGAGCTGTCGGGGATGAAGTCCCAGACTCGGGTGTAGGGAACGTGGATGGTACCAAACAAGTAAGAGGGTGGCTGAGGAGGTGTGCGGTTTATCCTCCACAGGAAAGAATTCAGCTCGCTTTGCTGTGGAAAAGGAGGAGGAAAACCAAAAGTATCACTTTAGAGAGCAGTTAAGCTTACATTAAAACTAGAGATGAAGAAAATTTTCTCTGAGCTTAAAAAGGAAAAAAAAAAAAGAAACTATAATAAAAACGGGTTTTTGTTCAGTAACAGAGAATTGTGGATTTGAAGGAGTTCATAGCGAGGCCTCCGGAGTTGTAAACAGACCCTCGTGTATTGTTGAGGTGCATTCTTCTGTTGCCAAAGCCTCTTTTCACCCTGTGTAGCATTTTCGAGGCAACAGTGCAAATATAATGCGGCGTTGAAGCTTACAAAAACAAAAAGCCGAAAGAAACCTGCTCTCTATTCTGACCTCACAGTGATACTTTTGTTTGTGATGTTTTTTTTGCGCTCGCCACAAGACGGGAGATGCGATGCTGACAGTCCTAAACACGGCATTGTGTTTTTTCTGTGGTTTCCATAACAGGATGCATTTGTCTGTTATGCTTATATTCATAAAAAACAATGTCACAAAGAAAATTAAATAATCACAGTCATCTCAAATAAACATCAGACCGTGTTGAATTTGAAATATGTTTCTTGTTAAGAGCTCAGCGAATGTGTCGTGCATGCGCTACAGCTTTGATGTTGGCATTATTTAAATATGAAAAAAAGTTTGCTTCTCTAAACAATATGAAGCTGCTGGCCACCGACGCACAGTGCAATCAGGCGACAGAGGGGATGAAACCCATTACAGTAAAATAAAGTTATTCTTAGAAAATGTTTACCTCTACAATTAAATCAAGAAGATTTCCCTCATCTGCTCTCCAGCCATACTTCACACTGCCAAGTTTGCCTTTAAAATTTCAAATAGCAGCCAAAATGAGCAAAGACTCCTTGCGGGATGTTCTCTTTAATTAATTGCAATGAGCATCCAGTATTTTTCCTGGCAGTCTGCTGCAAGGGCAAACTAAACAGAGCTGCTATGGTCTGGATGATTTCATTACAGCGGTTTGAAGTCTTTGCAGATAAGCTGGGATACTTAAGAAGAGTAGATTTTGAGTTTAATTTCGTTTTTAATATTTTCCTTGTCAGGGTGGATTTGTAAATTCTCCCTTCATCGTATTTCTGAGAAATGGGGATAGAGTATTTTTGTTCCAACCGCCAGTGCCAGTCCAAGCAGTTTGAGGACCTAAGCAGAAATCACTTTGGGGCCAAGCTCCATTTGAGTCCATCATCCACCACAACACCACTGACCTCCCTTTATATTGTCCAGTGTATTGTTCAGCGAAATCAGTGGCTTTCACCGAACTCCATCTTAGGAGTATTAGGGGTATAAGCATACTGAATATAGATTTTCAGATATTTATTTGCGATGCAGAGGGGGGTATCTTTTTTAGTTCCCTGATTCCTGGCACACAGGTAACACTGATGCAACACACTCCACCCAAGTAGACGGTCAGAATGCATCTAAAGCACGTCTACCAACCAAACGGATTACGCATTGAGTACTTCAAGACTACAGTTTTACTTTAATGCAGAACATGTCATGTGAACACTGACACCAGAGCTAACTTTAGCTACGACAGGCAGAAACAAAACAGATGACGGGATTCAGAGCCAAAATAAGTGAGTCTACATCTGACAAAACTGTTCATGTATGCGTACAGTCATGATTGATTCAGTCATGATTGAAATTTTGTCCTCAATGTCTCAATGATTACTAATGGTAATGCATACTGTTATTTTATAAAGGTGACATTTTAGGTGCCAATTCATTTAGAAAAATTTTACTAATTTGGAGTAATTACTTCCAAAACCTCTAATTAGTTGAACAAAAAAGGTGTAGTGCAGTGCCTTACACTCATAAGTAAGTTTCTATGCCAATTATTTATGACAATGCTTAATGTCTCATAAGATTGGACTATTACAAATGACCAATAAAACACATTTTTAATGTAGAAATTTGGGTTTAATGAAGAGCTTGTTTATTACCCGTTAAAGGGTTGCTATTTTCAAAAGATATTTTTAATGACAAATGACCCTCATCGAATGCATATTCTTTATGACGTACCATTTACTCAATAAGACTGTGCATATCTCCAAGTTTGATATAGCATTCATATCCAATCTCGCTCCTGTTTCCTTCTTGATCTTTTCACAAATAATTGACATATCCATACAATGTTCTCTTGACTCAGACACAAGCAGCATAAATTATTAAATAATCTTTAAATTATGACTTGGTTAACACAAATTTGTGTGAATTTGTAAGCATGTCCAGTGTGTAGCGTTCTTTTTCCCAAGGTCCCGACACAAATAGAGCGGTGGCAAATATTGGAAATCCTCAACAATTGAAAAACAAACATCTATCCAAATATAAGGAGGGATAGCTTCTATAATTTAGTTCAATCTTCCATGTGAAGTAAATGTGTGGCGGAACATACTTAAGAAGCTTTAACAGTGCCAGACAAAAATGTAATGTAGCTTTTAATTTAAGCTTTTAGATAAAAGACAGTAAAAGACTAGATTTTGTAACTTTTTTGCTAAAAAGAAAAGTTCAATAAACAGTTTAGTTTTAAAAGATCATAATTTCCTGATTCGTATTACTTATGTTTGCTTTAAAGGGTTAAGGTGACTTTTAGACACGGAAAGTGAGGTCGTGCTTGACTTATAACCGACCAGAGGAGAGATCCCCTCTGCTGAGGCAGTGCTGACTTTTTCTGGAGAGCCTTGACGCGCGGTGCTCCTTTTTTATGAGGGTAATTACTCCTAATGCAAAACAGAAACCACTGTACTGACGGAAACAAATCACACGAAGCGCAGGGGCACGACTTCTTTACATTGAACTCTAAAGAACAAAACCTTTTTTTTAGACATAACGATATAATGACGTAATGATAATAACCTCACTGCAAATACTTGGAGAGCGATTTTCAAGTGTCATACACCTGTTTCTGAGGTGATGCTTTTTACTTTTTTTTTTCTTCCTGTCAGCAGCAGCAACAAAAAAAACTAACAAAAAAAACCGTGTGGGATGTATGATTAGTGTTCCTCTGCGCACATAGGAAAATCTTTGATTTGCCCTATAATAACCTTTATTTGTTTAATAAGCCGCACACTGTGTTTAAACATGACCACTTCTGAAAGGTCAATGAAACTTTTCCAAATGAAGTTAAGTCAACCGTGGGTGTTCTCTACTTTGTCACATAAACAGCCGTAAAGTTGGCAAGCGAGTAGTTTCCTTTGGCAAACCCGCTCAATGGGAAGGCCGAGATCTATACAACCCTATAAAGAATTTCTTTATATTTTTACATGTGAATAATAATAATAATTATTATTATATTATTATTATTATTAAATTATTATTATTATTATTATTATTATTATTATTATTATTATTATTATTATTATTAAGAACATGTTGATTATAAATTATATATTTGGTTCAAAGTTGCAAATCTTTTCAAGTATTAAGGCATCAATACAATAGACTTTTGAATAATCACTCTTTGTGTCCGCTCAGCTGTTTTACACCTATCATTCGAAGTGCATTTTAGTTTTTCCCCAACATTCTCCAAACTGTTACAAATGCAAACATAAAACAGAAAAAAATTTGTCTGCTATGTTTGCTAGTAGGACTGCAAAACACACATGTATTTTGCCATGGACTTGTTTTCTCTGAAGCCAATTATGTAATGAGTCTAATAAAAGGACGTTTCTGCGCAATAAAGTTCCCCCAATAAAACTCACCGACTTCGGTGGGTCGCACTGCCTCGGTCTGCCCGTCCGCCCTGCGCCCCAGGGTGCCACAGTTTGCAGCAGACCGCCCAGGAGGATCCAGCTGAACACCGGCGAGCACAACATCTCCACGAGGTGACAGGACACTTGTAGCACAGAACTTTTTTTTTTTATCTCTCTCTCTCTCTCTCTCTGTGTGTGTCAGACTCCGTCCTCTCCTCTTACTCTCTGCGCTTTGAATTAAGAGTAAAAAAAGAAGCGCTACCGGTGGCCTCCGGGCTCACATGTGCAGCTCGGTTGGAGCACCATCCCGCCTCTTCACGCACTCCGCCTCTGAGTTTGTTTTGTTTCTGTCTGCAGTTTTTCTCGTGGCTCTTCGCGCGGTGCGCTCCGGGGGCACGAGCTGAAAAAGTCTTAGGGAAAAGTTTGCGCTGCGCGAGTTTGGACGGGGGCGAGAGAGAGAGAGAGAGAGAGAGAGAGAGAGAGAGAGAGAGAGAGAGAGGTGGAACGACATGAGTACACCCCTCACCCCTCCACAACATTAAACACAAAGTATGCATACACCACCACAGCCCCCTTAGAGAGGAGTGAGCAGCAGGTCCAGAGCGGAGAAGGACATGCGTGCGTGAGAAAAGACCCTAAAGATAGACGCAGAGAGAACGCTGCGAGGTTTAAATCGCCTTATATTCTTCAATTTACCTCAATATTATGTGTAGCACAGCAGGGGCTGTCCTGTGTACTGATCAGTATTAACGAGTCCCTCCAAATTATTACTTAAAATATACAAATCTTACAGAGTTGGTGATTGTGTATATATTCTCTGGCCGTCGGCAAGGCGCAAACGGTGCAGCTGCTTGCCTTAGGGCTCAAGAGACCTTAACATGTTCACGGAACACGCTCACACTACATTTGTACACACACACACACACACACACACACACACACACACACACACACACACACACAAACATATGAAAAAGATCATAATTTGAAAGTTTTGATAACAGGACCATAACCTAGAGCTAATTTCGCAGTACCTGCCGCCCAAACTTGTCCTTTTTTTTGGGAGGGGTGGGGAGGGGGGGGGGGGGGGGGGGGGGTTCGTTGGCACATCAAACTTGACCACTTTTAAGTAAAATGATAGAAAAAAATGCTACATGTGAATAACATGCCCTTACTTCAATATATCTAAGTAGAAATGTCAATTGCCTTCAGAAGTCACTTGGAGCTGAAGGCTCCAAGTGACACTGATGTGACACTGATTTGACACTGATTTGAAAAAATCAGTGTACACTGATTTTAATAGTGTCACAAGTGAATGATTTTTTTTTCTTCTTTTTTAGTAACAGGACCATCAAGGCATGGTCCTGTTACTAAAAGGACCATGCCTTGATGGTCCTTTTAGTAACCAATGCTGCTCAAGTACAGCATTGGTATACCAAGGGTTAAAATAGCCCCCGAAACCTCACTACCACCTATTGCTGCACACTGCTTATCAGCTTGCTAAAAATAACTGCATGTCCTTGCTTACAAGAAAGATCATTTTGACTGAAAACATTTAGAGTCCAGAGGAACTTGGGATGGTCGTGGTCCGTGGGGGGGAAGAGCACCAACCATCAGTACATTGTTGTAAAACTGCAGTTGGCAAGATGCAGCAGCATGACTGTAAAGCACAGAGCTGCATCCTGGCTGCCTCAGCAGATAGGCAGTTGATATCAGCTTAATGTCCTTTTGAAGTTTGCCAAAATTAAAATAAATTGATGCTATAGGTCGGACTTATTACTGATATTTTTAGCATCCATGAGAATAAATGTTGCTTTTTTTGTTTTAACTACAAGCACTATATTATATCTAGTGCTATTGTAAAATAACATTATATAATATATATGTTGCCATTAAATTTTTAATTTTTTTACTAATAATTAGTGGTGGACCTCAATTAAAATTTGTAATAATTAATCACCATTAATAGCATTTTAAATCTAAAAGCAAGTATTTACAAAATCAGCAACATTCAATTATTTTGCTGCTAAATTATTGAATAAATAGACATATCAGCTCAACAATGAAGACATTTATTGGTTTTTGTGTTATTTAGGTCATTCAATCATCAGATTGGCGCAAAGTGATATTATACATCCAGCTTTCAAACCCTGATCATTCATGTAATTTCTGTGAAAAAAAAAAATTTTTTTAGAAACTTGGAGTTTGGACGCTGACATCATGTATGGCAGCTGCAACATATTTTGCATTGAGATATTTTAGGCTTGAATAGCTTCAGTGATTGGCCATTTCCTTTTTGTACAACTTGCACACAACAATAGCGTTGTCCAGTGTCCAATCAGATCAAACTAACGTCCACTACCCTACATGGTTAAACAGGTGTAAACAGTGGATGGACAGACAGACAGATGGATGGTTAATACAGTGGGTTTGGGCCCATGGCTTCAATTTCCTGTCTGAACACGAGGACCTGCAGGGCAGCTGAGAAGTTTGTTTGTTTTGCGTTATTTTCAGCACCTTCATTTCAAAGACGTAAATGCACAATGTTTCAAATGTGACAACGTGCGTCCTCCTTGAATTCTTGCTCGACAAAACCCTTGTACGGGGGTCTTGTTGGGGCAAAGAGCCTTGAGCCCTACGGGCGTGATTAATGAATGCAAATAAATAAGTACGATTAAAGAGAACAGTGAAAATTGTTTCATTTATGTTACCTGCAGTCTTCTTTTAAAGATTCATTAGTCATGATGTGGAGCAGGCGGATTTGGAATAGCAGCCAGTGTTGAGAGAAAGTGACCCCCCCCCCGCCCCCCCTTCCCGCCCGGGCCACGATGTCAACGCTCCACTACTCAGCTGTGACCTCAGTTATTGTTCAAGTGGCAGACTGTGTGACAGAGTCAAGTAGTGGAAATTTATCACGGGGACCCCCTCAAACAAGTGGCACCAGCCCCCCCACCCACCCCATCAGCCAAGTTGGTGGTAGAAAGACCCCAGACAAGCGTTTCTTTGTCCCCGGCCGTGTTCTTTCCACTCCTCTTCTCGCCACTCAGCATTCACTTTTGCTGTGGGGCTGTTCTGCTCGCAGCTGATTGTCCTTGTGCACCTTTATTGTGTTTTCCATTTCACGAGTGCCGAGTAACTTTGTTCTATTTGTATTTTAAGCACGTTTTATATTGCAAAAAAATTTGACTTGGATAGCTTCTTCTGGCTCCCACTCATCAATCTCTGAGACTCAAAGAAGTAGACAAGTCTTCTTTTTCCTTTCCATAAAGTTTCCTCAAATGATTTCAAGTGCTTGCTGCAGATAAAAAGCATGTAGGACAATAAAAGCATGATGATGTAACCTAATTACTATAAACTTACTGTGCTGTTTTCCCCATTTTGTGGCATTTGCTCCAACAGGTGTGGGATTTCATTTAGCTGCTTCAACTGCTCTAACCCAGCCACCTGCGAACTCCGGTGCCTTACTTTAACCACACCTTGCAGAGGGCTTTCTCTTTGAAGGAGCTTTTCGCATTCTTGGCCTGTTAGAAGAGGGCTTATGAGCGCCCCGGCTGCGGGAGATTCCTGGACCGAGGCCAGTGCTTACTGCATGGTGTGCATATATAGCCGGGGACGAAAGAAGACTTTAGAGTTAATGTTCTGTAAGCAGATTGCAGAAATGCCCTCATCTACAGAGGGCAGGTTTGTGGAAGGCCTTGGAGAAACGGAAAGCCTCCCCTTGCTACTCGTAAAGATATTTTTTTTTGAAATACTGAACAATGCATGCCTGTAGTTGAACCCTGTTAATATGCTTCCCAGCACTTTCTCTGGCTATTACATTCTGCGTGAGCTGATAAAGAGGAAAGCACACAGTGAGGGAGGAGAATGAGACTTTGTTAATGTCTGCTTTGTCCTTGAGGCAGTGTGTCTGATGATGTGCAGAAATCTCTAGCATTGCTCTGCATTCTCCCAACATTAGTCGTTGTTGAAACACAACATAAAAATAATGTATATCTTGAAGAATCCAGTGAAATTTGATTGACAAAAAGGACGTAATCAAATTGTTTATTATGTGCACAGGGACCCCTAGTGGCGAAAAAAAAGAAACTTCTGACTTTCATTCTACCTCAAGCTTTTTCATTTACAAAACTACTCAGGATCCTTCGACCTTTCTTCCATTTCGTGACTTTGTGTTTTATTGCAATTTGCAACAATTGAACAACAAAGTTTTGCATATTTGTAAACAGGAAAAAAAGATACAAGTGTGCTGTGAATGTGACAAATACCTGCTTACTGTGATGCCTCTAATAAATTCCAGAGCAGCCAACTGTATCCTGGAGTCAATTAGGCTACGTTCACATTGCAGCTTGAATTAATGCAACCTGTTTCCGATCTCTTCATGACAGTCTGAACAGAGACCTTTTTTTTTTTTAGAATGCGACCCAGGCTACTTAGTGATAGCCTATCGGATCGTATCTGACCTGGACGTCATTGATGCTTGACAAACGTCACTATTCTGCGCCCTGATACGTGCAAGCGGGAAGAAAAACAACAACCATGGCGGACCATGATGTAGAGTAAGTTGTTAATGTGCTGACTCCGATCGGACAGCAACTTTAGAATCTTAAGATACTCACCATTAGCATCCACGTCTACTTACGCAAACACTGAGTACGTCTTCTTCTGACGTTATTGGGCCCTCTACTGCGCATGTGGGACACTTTCAGGTCACTTGCAGTTCACACAGGAGATCGCATACAAGTGGTCGTTCACATTTTGAACTGGGTGCAGTGTAAACGTAGCCTTAATTAATAGAGTCTAGATCAGTGGTTCTTAACCTTATACCGAACCCCCCAGTTCCATATGCACATTCACCGAACCCCTCCTCCCCCGCTCCTCCGCACCACTGGTTGGCTAAGCAATGTCACGTGATCCTCTGCAGCAAGTGATGGCAAAGCGGGGCGTTATCATGACTTTACACAAGTGTGTCTTTACCTCCGTGGCAGAGGCTCCGCCGAACCCCTGAGACCGACTCATCAAACCGCTGGGGTTCGATCGAACCCAGGTTAAGAACCACTGGTCTAGATATACTATAAAATTGGCCTTAGTACCATTCTGTTCTTTGGAGGCCTTAGAGATTTGTTAAGACAACAGCATCATGGAAAACGGGGAACACATCAGACAGATCAGGGAAACAGTTGTGAAGAAGTTTAAAACAGTCTAGGTTATGAAAAAGCTTTCGAAGTGAGGCACTATTCAGTACATTATCTGAAAATGAAAGGAGTGGAAACTCTGCAGGAGCAGCAGAGAGCCACAGCTCGGGTATGAGAATATAAAATCAACACAGCAATTAGTTCTGCAGTCCACAAATCTGAATTACGACCACACGTCATGCTGAGCACCTCATCCCTGCTGTGAAACATGGTGGTGGCAGCATCATGCTGTGGAGATGCTTTTTTTCGCCACCGTCAGGGAATTTGGTCAGAATTGATTGGTATTTGGATGCAGCTAAATGCAGGGTGATTTAAAAAAATCCTGTTAGGAGCTACAAAGGAGTTCAGACAACTGGAATAGTTTAGATCAAAGCACATTCATGTTTGAAAATGGCCCAGTCAAAGTCCAAACCTTAATCCCATTGAGAATTTGTGCCATGATCCCAACGTTATTGTTCACAGATGTTCTACATCTAACCTGACTGAGCCGGGGCTGCTGTGCAAGGAAAACTAGGCAATATCTTTTGTGTGCTGACCTGCAAAGCTGTCCTAGACAAACCCCCAAATGACATGCAGCTGCAGTTGCAACAAAAGGTATTTCAAGAAAGTATTTTCCTTGGAGGGCTGAAAACAAATTTATGCCATACTTTATCTGGAAAATACTTTGAAAACTTCCACTAATTCCCACTTCATTACTACTTTGTTTTAGTCTATGTTTATGGTTACTTTGTGAAAGAACGTTAAAAGCTCAAGGGGTGTGAATACTTTTGCTAGGTGTTGTACGCAAAGAGACACACCCACATACAGACACGCACAGTCTATCCTACCTCCACCCGTCTCTTGCTCAGGCTCCAATATCCTCTGTCGTGCTTTGAAGATGTCAAGGAATAATATTGACTGAGTCTCTAGTGAAATGTTATTGTGGTCTCCCTTTTCTGGATCTTATGGTAAAATAGGAGGTCATACAAAAGGGGTAGGAGGTGAAGGACAACAATATTCGTTACAAAATATGACAGAACTCCAAAAGGGTTCAAAGTTGGGACGACACATAACTGAGCAGGAAGTGAGACGAGATTCAGTCGACGTCTGTGTTTTGTATTGTTTGTTTTGTTGTCATTTAGAGACTTTGCAGAGGCTCTGTTTAGGTGTTTCCCGCCAGCAGTCAGACTGATATCTGCCACGGCATGTCAACACATGCAGATGATGGCTATCTGTCTTCGTCTTCCTGAATGAGCAAGAGCAGGAGGAGGAAGATGAAATGAGGAGATAACATGGCAAGGGTCACAGCCAGGGTTATGTTTTTTTTAAAGTATCTGATCCAGTAAAACCAGGGTGAAAAAATGTGGTTGATTCCATAAATTTTTAAGAGTGCGTTTTTGCAGTGATAAGCTTAAAACTCATATTACTCATACTATATGAGGCACTCTACACTGCTAATCCAAAGCAGCATAAGACTGGAAGTTGAATTGTCTATTTGAACATGACGCCCAAAGGTATGAAAAAATTTCAAATAGATACTGAGGCAAGTAAAGTAAGTGGACAGAACTTACTGGTGAAAGCAGATGTTTGCATAAAGTTCAAAAACCTATCAGCACCTTTCATTTGTCTCTGACTTTAAATCAGACCAAACTTTTCCTGATCCCTATTAATATCCTCTTTCTAAAAGCCAGATTTTTAATTTTCTTTTTTTAGATGGCTTTTTACTTATACCAGACTGAGATGAAATCTTTACCTCCAAAATTACTGGCTTTTCTGTCACCAAGCCACTTAGTAATTGACCAAACTTTATGCTTTATATGTAGAAGTTCAATTTATGCATATGCATTCATTTCCTAGCTAATGTCTTTATGTTGTTTCAATATTTGCCCTGTGTTTTGCTCGCCACCTCTGCCAACACAACATGATGTTGCCATTTTCATACTTCACTTTCGGGACAGTTTTCTTTGATTTGGAAGTTTCCACCATTTTCCTCCAAATGTAACAAAGGGAAATGCTTCAACTTTAGGTCATCACTGCACAGGAAAGTCACAAATACTAAGGTCTTTGTGCGTAAATAAATTTCTAATATGCCAACTTTATATTTCTTTTGGATTAATGGCTTCTTAACCCCTAAGTGGCCTTTCAGCCAATGTAAGGTGTGTTTTGAATCATGTCTTACTTATAATTATTTGCAGTGTGAGTATATAAAAGGTTATTTATTAAGTAGAAGACTAGTAGATGATTTCTCTTCCCACTGAAAGTTTATGGAAACACAAAAGCAATATTTAACGGATTTCCAAACAGTTGAACACCATGAACTTTTATTAGAAACATGGAAGTGTGTTATACAGAATCTGTTTCATTTATATAGAAACCCCTGGTGACCCAATACCTTACCGAGACTCTGATAAGTCTTAAAAAAAAAAAGCATGCATTGAAGAATTTCTATTTTAAGATAAATGAAGCCTGCTTGGTATTTGGAATCAATTCTGTTCCTTTTGATTTTGGGAAAAAATGACTCTTTGGATCATAATGTTTCTTTACCCACTCTTTTCATACACAGATACCAACTTCCTTCAGAAAGAGCCATACCTCATCCCCGTGTTTGTTTTGTAGAGCCGCTGATGCTCTCACATCAAAGGCTTAGCTGCCAAAGTCACCCTGTGATGCATTATACTCTCTCCCACTGATCACCGCCATTGTGAGTAATTGCATTATCCAAATCTGCAGACCCCCTGCTATCTTCTTTTTTCCCCTCAACCCCATTTACCTCGTGAAAGCCGAAGCAGGCGAGGTGGAGGAGTGAAAAGGCTCCTCCTGCTGTTAGGCACATCCACCTTTTAGCTATTTGAATGGTAAAAGAAAAGGATGCAGAGAAATAATAATGTTTCGCCTCCTGTCATTTCAGCTGCCATAATGGTGTTTCTGTATAAATCCTAGGGCTGGAAAATAGTTTTCGCCGGTGTAATAATATTATGGATGCCGAGTATCACTAATGTTTGTCTCTGTGATACTGTTGTTTGTCATCGTCAATGTCCTGTTTGTAGTTTATTCAGTCAGAGGCTCCCGCAGCCAGACGAGGCCTTTTTGCATTTGCTGGAGAGTATTAACAGCATGTGTTATGATATCATGAAATCAAAGCCTCCGGTCTTTAGTGATGTGCAGGAACCAGACATGAATTCCAGCCTCAGGGATCAGATGAGCTCTCCTGTAAGATGAAGAAAAAAAAAGAAAAGAAAAAAGGATTTGGACTCAGTCTCCTTTTGAAGGAGGTTGTGTGCTCTAATGATGTTCTTTGAAGATTAGCTTATTGTTCCAGGTACTTTAATGTCATATATATAGTAAATGCATGGCATCAAAGTTTGCCTTGGTTAAAAGATACTCTCCTTTAAGCGCGTCAGAGAATGTGAAGTGGATGTTTTAGCCACTGTTGGTCTGTGGTCGCTCTCTCTAGCCTCTGGGAGTTTACACGGTCTAAAGAAAGCTAAGCCCGTCCTCTGAAAGTTCAGCTCTTGGCTCAGCGTTCAGACTGATGGGATTTTAACCGTTTACTCTGCATTCATGTAGAGTTTGCTTAGTGCCCTGTGGTACTCAGTTTCTGGTCATGCACCATTCCCGGCGGTGTCGTTAGACAAAAAAATCATTTCTTGAGCCAGGTGTTTAAATACCAAACCACGTGAAGTTGTTTGCTCAGTCAAACACGTGTGTTCGATATGCTGATAGACTTGCACAGAATATAAGTTTTTCGTTTGGTAAAAAAAATAAATGCTGAGCACACCACAACAAACTAGTACCAATGGGCCTGTGGCCTGGACCGGAGGGAGATTCTCACAATCTGATAACCTCGAGTAAAAATGCATCTGTTTCATTTTGTAATTTCCAAAAGAATAAATGACTAAAAAAGTGTGTAATAGAATTATATTTAAAGCAGAACAGTAGCAATTGTTCCCAACACTACAAAACGTTGAATGGCATATTGACTATAACATTCATGTCAACTGTGTGACATTTATTTATTTACAATTTTATTTTTGAAACAGAGGTTTACAAATTTACAAAATGCGTATTGTGAAGAATGTTATCTCATTTTGATGTTAAGGGTCAGGAACAGTCCATATTTTAGTTCTTACTTCATTTCTGTACTTGGATTATCTTAAGTTGCCTATTACAACACTAAGGATGTTCAATATGTTCAATCTTTTGGGTTGAGTTTTTCTCTTCTTTGTGTCTCAAACTAGATTCTCATGTTAGTGTTTTTTTTTCTTTTGGGTTTCATTGTTAAATCTCCTGTTTAATTTCATTTGGGTTCATTCCAGAGTTTATTAGTCGGTTTCCCTGCTCAGGTCCTCCTCCAGCTGTACTGTATTTCCCTGACTAGACACACCTGGCTCTCATGTCAATTATTCACCTTCCCTGTAGTAAAAATCCTGTCAGTTTCCTAACCAGATTCTTCTGTTCTGCATTGTCTGTTCCCTCCGTGCTCGGTTCCCCGTTCTCCTCTTCCTCCTTTGCTGTTCATTCCTCCGTTCTCTCATAGCAGTCTAACAAATATTAACAGTTATCCTTTATAAGGGTGGTGCTCCCTTACTTTCTACAACATTACTTAATGTATTTCTTCTGACTGGAATTGTTTACAACTATGTAGTCTTGGGGGAGAAAAAGAAAAATAAGAAAAGAAAAAGGGTATGAGTCTTGTTTTAGTCAGCTGATGAGCAGTGGATAGCAACAAGTGCAGTGCTGCATTATGCTAAGCTTCATACAGCTAGAAAAAATTACACTGTTCCTTTTTCTGGCATCTAAATAAAGGATGTGAAACTGAGAAAACTTTACAATGGAAAACTTTAATTAATTTTTTTAACTGTTAGCATTTTTAAGACTTGATATGGTTCAACACTTATAACCCAGCCTCGTCTCTAGTTGCAATAAATAAGCATGTAACTAATGAGCAAATTCACAACTATTATCAGCCCTGGTTTCTTGTAGCTTACAAGAGTTAGTGGTTGAAGAGTATGAGTATAATTTTGAGTAATATGACAAATCGTGCCGTCTTTGTCTTCTTCTCTCCTGTGAGTCTTTGTCTCTTCCCTCCCCATATTTTCAGAGTTCTGTTTATTTTCATGACAAAGGTGGGGCTCTGTAACACTTGGCTGCTCTGCTCACTCGAACCCCTGGAGACAAGGTCACGTCTCAGGTCTGGCTGTGCATTCATCAGAATCTGTGAGGAGGTGGAAGAGTGGGAACAAAAATAATGCAAAAAAAAAAAGTTAAAGTTTTAAAGAAAAGCTTTTATGGTGAGAAGACACAGAAGTGTAATGTAGAGAGACAAGTCACATAAACACACAGATGCGCAAAAATGTTAAAACAGGTACATGCACATAGACCTACTACACACACAAGACGCCTTTTCTCCTCTATGGGCATGGCTCCTTCAGCAGCTCCTCACCAACACTTGAAGCTGTTCTGGCGTTTGACGGGGAGCAGTTGGACTGTCGACAGGCCCAGGGTCTGCAGAGAAGCAGGCTGCACCGTCATGCGAAACACACTCGCTCACAGACGCCGACATAAACAGAGATCCATACAGACAGCGCAGTTGAAACATGTCAAGCAAGATGGCTCCTCTGACAAAATACACACAAACACACGAGGTATGTAAGGTGAATACATTAAACAGCAGCGTTTGTTTGACTGTGAGCTGGAAGACACACAAACATCGTACACAAAGAGCCGAAACACATGAAAACAGTATGACTCCTGTGTCTGAATACAGAAATATACAGACTGATTTATAAACAGAGCTCTGGGGAAACGTGCAGGAAAGTGATTCGCTTCTTCTTCTTCTTCTTCTTCTTGAGCTGATCCTCAGCATGTGTCACGATTTACACTCTAATCTACAGTAAAAAAAAGAAAAGAAAAAAGAAAAATCAAACAAAGAAAATACACCAACTTCATCTATTCTTTCACTTCCAGGTTTGTTTGTAGACTTTCCTGGGATTCTTCTGCTGTGTGCCTGTGTGTGTGTGTGTCCCTAAATCCACTTGGCTTTCAGTGAGTGAGACAGATGATTAATAAACATCATCCAAAATTCATTCTCAAAATAACCATCTTATTTATTGTATTATTACTGCGTCACGCAAAGATTAGTCTGGCTCTTTTAGCAATGCAGTCTAGGAGTGTGGCTTAAGTGCTACGCATCAATAACACAGCGATGACAGCTCCCAGTCTCCAGCCGGCCTCATGTAAGATAAATTACAGCCTGAATCTGACTAAGCTTTGACACTCGCAACCCAGCAGCACGGCCAATAAAACACTTGGAGCGCTATAATCTGCTTCAGCGAGACTCACACATACAACATTACATGCAAACCTTTATTTGTGAACGTAGTACCAAATATATTTTCATGGAAACTTATTTTCAGCTAGACGAAAAGCTACAAATAAGTCAGCGAATCGGTTTGAACTACAACTCTAACTTAGAACTGACAAAGTTACTGAAGAGTTGTACTTGTTTTCTTGGACTATGCAGCATAAAGACAAACTCCTTTTCAAACACTTGATTACAGTTTTGAGTGAACAAACGTTTTACAGAATTTGCAATGTCAAAAGTGGATAGACAGTGAAATCAGCTGTCTTTTCATTTTCCAACGTAAAGTTTGGTTAGAACTGCTCTAAAATTCCCATTGAATTCAATATTACCCTCAATACACTAGTGCATATCTGAAATGTGGAGACAAACAAAGACAAACTGCTTTTAGGAAATAAATCATCTGGATTGACTTTTCTACCCAGCTCACACAATGGGATGGTTTGCTAAACCAAACATATTGCCATTATTTAATGTCATGCTAAGCAATGGACACTGTTTGCACATATGAATATTCACTCAGCATGTTGAATGCATGGCATGGCTAAGGTCACACAGCAGTGTTGCAGTTATCTCCTGATTAATTCAGACAATAATTATTTGACCAATAGGGAACAGCCACAGGCAGCACGTAGAACGTTGAATTTTTATCCTGAGACGGTCAAATGATAAAACAGTGACATCATTGAAAAATACATGAACTTAGTTAATTCCCATTCACTATAGGTGAATTCCCATTCAGGATAGGTGAATGGGAATGAACAATGTACATTTTAAACCCAATACACACATGTTTTGTGACAGGATTTGAAGACACAATGTTACCTTATTTCTTCAGCTTTAGTATTTTTCATCTACATTTGGTAAGAAAATCAAGGTTTAATTTTGCCAAACCTTGATTTTCTTTCCGATGAAAGATTGATCTAAGCATTTTTAGGTTTCTTGTTGGAAAACTCAAAAAATTGAGTTCATTTGGTTTGCGAAACAAAATGCTAGTGGGAACTAAAATTACAAGGAAAAATTTGAAACAGAAATAAAAATAGGATGTAATATGTTTGAAAATAAATGCAAATCGCCTAGCTTGATTCCATAGTAAAACTCATATTCTACTATTACAATTTCTCCAGAACTCTTCAAACTAGGAACAGTTATTCTGACAAAAATATATATATTTAAAAAAAGAGAAAGTAAACAGCTATAAAACTGTGTTGGCAGATCACAGTGGCAAATTAGCCAGCCAGAGGCTTGCCTGTATAGACCACATAGGGTTAACACTTACAGTGCATCACTCTACGGGGAATTCTGAATGCTGCAGCCAAACTGAGACAGTCGGTTGATTTATGAGCCAGAGCTGGGTTAAGCACAGTTTGGTGGGCTGAGGCACGCACCATGATTGAAAGTCACATCTAAGCCAATGTGCTGGCCTCTCACTCTGCACGCTGTGCACACACCCAGAGATGACTGAGCTTTGTTTTGACATCAGGGGCTCACAAATGAAGTTGACATGTTAACTTTTAAGAAGAAATTTGAGCACAGAAAATACAGGAGTCTACTGTTTTTGTGAAGTGGCATTTGGATTTTGTTGCTTGTAATTCTCTCCCATGCTCTTTCCGTTTATTGCTCCTTTGATCATAAATGTGTGTCCTTTCACAATGAGAAAATCCCAACGATTCAAAAGTCTGAAGCTTTTCACAGTGTAACTATACAGAGAGATGGGGATATTCGGGCTGCACACAACCTTATTGCATGACTTTCTTGATAACTCCTATGAAATCAGATTTTCAGGACACTTGTACTGCAAATCTTTGAAGTCAAACAGGATTATGTCTAAGGGAATTTGTTAACTTGTTAGATGTACTTTGTCTCGCTGAAGTATTTTAAGAATGTGCCTCAAACTCTTTTTTTTCACTTTTTGCCACATTACAACAAACCACAATGGATTTTAATGGGGTTTTGTGACCAATACAAAGTGGATTAATGGTGAAATTAAAGGAAAATGACCAATGGTTGTCAACATGTTTTTTTTTACAAATTAAGACTAATTCTCTTCTCTTTTTCCTTTGCAAAATGATTCAATCTTGGTCACATTGACAGACCATCTATCTGTAACAGTGGTGCTGAACTCCAATCTTCAAGTGCTACTTGAGCGCAACTTTTAGATGCATCTCTTCTCCATCACACCTAAAACAGCTAAATTGCCTCATCAGCCTGTCATTCAGCTCTGCTTTGCCTGGTAACAAGCCATTCATTTGGCTCAGTGTGTTGGAGAAGAGATGAGTACTAATGTTGCAGGACTGTAGCCCCTGTTTTATGAAATGAAATGAAATTAAAAAATACTTTATTGATCCCAAAAGGAAATAAAACTCATTAATTCAAGATTCCCCAAAGAGATTTTTTTGTAGCAGTCCATATTACCGTGAATCTGAAGAAGCCTCTGAGTGAAGACACTGTTGTTGACTGTCTCATGAACAGGACAGTCAAGGTTGTTCCTAATTTTCTTGATTTTTACGCAAAATCCTTCTTTGCACCATCATCTCCAGGGGCCCCACAGTGGCCCCCAGAACAGAACCAACCTTCTTTAGCAGGTTGTTGATGCTAACGGCAGAAGAGAAGACATTCTTAACAGACTTATAGGAGATTATGCAGCATGTTGGTGCAAACCTTGAAGGATCTAAGCTTCCTCTAGAACTACATCCTTCTTGTAGACCCTTCAGCGTTGAGTCTGCAGTCCACTCGGTTGTCCAGGTGAACACTAAGGTATTTATTTTCCTCAGCCACCTCCACTTCTTCTCTCATGATGGAAATTGGATTTGACCAAACTCTGGTTATTTTTTCTTTTTGCTCTGTGTTCATGTACTCCTATAGATATTTAGTTAGATATACAGCATTGTTCACAATTTTAAAAAAAAACAACAACAACCATACTTTCAGAAACAAAAAAGGAACATAATGCATAAATATTTGTGTATTCATCAAAATGATCATTATTATGATACTCACCAATATTTGTTATCTTTATCCAACGTTGGCTTTGTTTTTTCTCTCCAGTTCAGCCCTATGAAAATGCTAATAGCTCCACATAATGCTGGTAATTTCCTACTTTTCTCCCTGAAATCATTATTTTTTTCCCATTGCCATTTACAGATTGTTCAGGAATACACACAAAACATCTTTCCTTTTGCCTCTGCTTTGGTCTTTCACATCTTCTGTATGTTGTAACATCAAACGTTGCACATAAAAGCCTCTCGACGGTGCCCGGGAAGAGTTTCTCTCTTGAAATGTGTTCCTCATTTCATGCCATTATCATATCACTGGACATGTCCACATGCAACTTTTGTTTTGAAGGCCGTGGACTTGGAGAGCAAATGAGCCACAGAGTCTGCAATTTAAGCTCTAATCCCATCCTAAGCCCCAGTGGAGACTTGACTGTTGAGTGGAGCATTTCCAAAGCTCAGACTTCATTCAGGGAAGAGGACTGAAGAAGATTTCGATAAAAAGGACTGAATAATCCCAAGGATCCTGTTTGTCTTGGTTTTGTTGGATACCACTTGATTGTTGAGACTTAGATAAAGCAACAAAAAAACACAATAAAACAGAGGGATTATAAATTTACAGATGTAAATCAGATGGCTAGTATTGCTATAAACTAACTTTACAATACAATAGTAACAGAGTGCATCCCAGCTAAATAGCAGGGTCATAATTATGTAAAATAAAACTAAATCGATCAGAAAGTTCACTTTCATACAATCATAAATAGTGTAATTTGTTTTGCAATGATACAATGCTACTCATGTGATATTGTAAATGCAGGTTTGTATTGTTGCACTTCGTTAACATTTTTATAAAACGATGTCCATAAAAAATCTAGTTTTTTTATTGTGGTTTATTGTGGATCAGTTTTTCCATTTTATTTTTCAATTTACTGTCTTTTTCCTTTGCTCCAGATAACATTTACTGTAACCCTGGCTCTGATTTTCTGATGTTTTTAAAGTCCAGTACCTCTCACTTCTAAGAGAGAAACTAACACAAAATCCATTTTACAAGAAACAGAAGAATACTGCTGGATGCTATTGAAGAGATAATTCAGAAAAGTCCTTCAAACTTTAAAAAAATATGTTTTTATGCGTTGATATATAGAGTAATTGATGGAGGGATGCTTGATCTTTGTTAGGTTATTGTCTCCTAGTCCTGCAGCTTGTCATCGCACTTCTAAGTCATTACATCATTTTAGTCCAAGCAACCCGGTCCACTTAAACTGAACCACAGAATAAAAGAATCCATATTTTCAAACACAAATTTCCACACCATAAGAAACATACATTTTATGTAGCAGTATGTCCTCCAATGGGACCTTTTGACAAAGGTCTTGCTGCATCTATGCATAAATTAACTGGGATGACTGAAGCTGCAGAATAGTAAGAACGAATAGGTCATCTTTATGATGAAAGTAGAGCATTGGTCTTGAATTAAGTCATTTTTATTCAAAGGAGTAACCTCAGCTCCTCCATCACGTGGCTCTGGATGAGCCCTGCTCTCAGGCAAAAGGGCTTATGATTGCATTTTAATGACATAAGTGGGAACAAGGTGTCACTCGAACTCAAATGGCTGGAGTGTGCTCCTAATGTATTCTTCTGAATCCCCTCAGACAAATTGAAATAAATGCTCTGCACCAAGGAGGAATGGAAAATGGAGACCTGCTAATGAAATGACTTCAAAATGCTTGTGGAATTGCCAAGGGGGATATTTGTGTACAGTATGTACGAGTGTGTTATGTTGTGCCACTGCTTGTAGGCCTCAGGTGTGTTATTGATTGGACCTTTGATTTTTACAGCATTATAAAAAACATATATGCTGAAAAATCTCTGCTCTGCAGAGGTCATAGATGAAACAGTATCTTCCTTACAATGCCAGGAATCAAGCAATGCTTAGGAATGGTAAAGCACTATTTTCATCTCATTAGGCTTAGACATCCCTAACAAAACTGGTGTTGATTACCTTTACTACATTTGTGCTAGTTTGTGCAGCAAAAACATTTGCTTGTGCTACTTTTGCTTTGAAGATATTAAAGAAAATTTAAAGGTTAAAATGCCAACCAGCTGCCCCACATTACCCAAATGCATAAAAATAAATAAAAGGTGTCAAATGTTTGTGCTACATTTGTGGTGATTTGTGCAGTAAAAAGAATTATTTGTGCCACTACCATTTTAAAGATGGTAATAAAAAGGTTTCCGTCAATCAACTCAATTACATGTGTGCAGCAAAACATTTTGTTTGTGCTGCTTTTGCTTTGAAAATATTGATGTTGGAGGGAGTCAACTTCATTTAGGTACATCTGCAAGTCAAAGTCTTGTTGAAAATGGAGGTTTGTGACAAGGAGCATGGCTTCTTCTAAGGATCATCTTCAGCCTAATCAATTGGGTAAAAATTTGACCGAATGTTTGATCAGATCTACTGATCTGTGATCCAACAGAATTTGTCAAACTGCTTAGTAAATCATTTTCCTCTCACCCAGTTCCTGTCTCCTCAGGTGTTCCCCAGGCCTCTGTCCTGGGACCCTTATTGTTTATCATTTACCTCATCCCCCTTGGTAATATTTTTCGCAAACATAAAATCCAGTTTCACTGCTACGTGGATGATACCCAAGTCTATGTTTCAACCAAACCCAGTTCCATGCTTCCATTTTCCTCCCTCACTGACTGTCTTCTTGAAATAAAACAATGGTTTACTTCCTTAAATTAAATTCCAGTAAAACTGAACTTCTCTTAATTGGTACTAATTCAATACTAAGTAAACTTGAGAATTTCTCCATTTCAGTTGATAACTCCTCCATTTTTCCCTCCTCTAAGGTTAAGAGTCTGGGTCATCCTCGATAGCACCCTCTCTTTTGCCTCCCATGTCAATAATATCACTCAATCAGCTTATTTTCATCTCCGAAATTTTTGACCGTCTCCATCCTTCTCTCACTCCGCACTCCACTGCTGTTCTGGTCCACTGTTTGGTCACATTTCGTTTAGACTTATGTAATTCTCTACTTTTTGGTTTGCCACAGAAAACTGCATAAATTACCCAATTAAGTATTACTCTTGCATCAATATTTGGTCAAAGTAACCCAACATATGACCTAAAAATAACACAGCATTTTTACTGGGCAGCTTTTTCAAAGGAACCTTAAATTACAAATGCTTGGGAAGTGGATTTGGATCCTTCAAGTAATACTTAGCATATTCTAATATACAAGTGATTTTAGGACTTTAAATAAACCAATGTTGCCATTTCTCAAAGAATGCCCCATGATCCAAATCCAACCCGATTTTAAACCTTGTTTAAAGCCTTCAGTGAGCCACCAAACTGTTGATTTATCTAGTAGTTATGGATAGGGCAATAATTCATGAAAAAAAAGACACTCCTGGTTTTACCCACTGCACTGTGAACTCACACATGGACGCAATGAAGAAGCATAATGAAACCATCCATCGTTTTTGACACTAAAGGCAAACCCACTGTCTTATAAATCCTCCACTGCCCAAGAATATTTGGCCATCATAAACACTGGTCATTTTGCATGTACCGCCTTTTCTTTCTCACATTTTTCCTACTGTTGAGGAATGGAGTCCTTGGCAGGCAATGTTAAAGAGACGACAGACACAGAGATGTGCAGCAGTGAAACAAGAGCAGAAGTGTTCCCCAGAAGCCAACTCATTTTTAAACGACAAAACCAGAGAACCCAAATTCACTTGGTTAAGGATCAGTGGGCACACAGGAAAAGCAGCGATGCTCACACAGATATGCTTTGTGCCAACTACTCCGAAAACCATGGTTTCTTAAGAACTCAAAAACAGAAACGGACACCAAACTCATAAAAAAACTATATAAGCCGCCGTGTGTGTTTTCCGTCTGCGTGCAGTTGACATTGGCGACCAAATCCAAAGGTACTCTGCGTATATCTGAATTGATTTCTGTGAGCAAGTAAGCCACTTTATTAGTCTATATAAGTGGATAAGCTCAAGCTATTAGTAGTCATGTTTCGTCAGCATTATCCATATCTCTTTACACAATCATGTGGTGCGAATCCAAAATGGCATGAATAGAAAATCCCTAAATAGGATTTACAAGACTGCTGGCTTTTCGTGTGTGGCATTTATACGTCTGCTGGTATGAGAGAGAGAGGCTGAGATAGCAAGGAGAACTCTGTGTTCAGCCAAAAACAACAAGAAGTTCCTTTTGCACAGAGCAGCCATCATGAATCAGGTGTGATACCTGCTCCCAGCATCACCAGCAGGCCAAAACAAACACCCACGAAGTACAGTTGTTTTCCGGCTCAGCTTTTCACTGTGTAAACGTAATTACCAAGGCGTCAAAGTCTTTATTTTCTTCTTAACAGCGGAAAGCACGTTCATTTAATTTTCAATACCACAATCCTTCTAGTCCCAGCGGGTCATTGAAGCTACTTTTTCATCTGCTTGTTGGACCACCATGTAGTGTGGAGTTCTGTTAATTTGGCTTCTCCTCTTATTGATACTTTTATGGGGGCGAGGGGGTTTCAGTCTCAGGAACAGTTTACCTCACACCACAGCATTGTAGAAAATGTAGTTTTTAAAAATGTGTCCATGTACACACCCACTTGTTACTTACCAGAGACTTTCTGCAATCAGAGTTGCCAGAATATGTTTTTGGATCAGAATCAACAAGATGTTGGAGATGTAAATGAATTGAGTTGCTGCCTTTATGATGCCTGATTCATTTGCTGTGACAAGCAAGTCAAGAGATATTCCTAATGAAGAGGCCATTGAGTTTGTAAACAGTTCACACCAGGTTTTTACATCTTTGCACAGTATAAAAACACACATCGCCTTTTTTTTTAAATCACTATCAAATCAAATCTGATTAAATGTCATTGTTTTGAATTGGTTAGGATTATAAAACCTGTTTCTGTTTGCTTAATATTAAGATAAAAAAACATTATTTAGGTTTTGTTAAGTTTCCTAATATTCAGGAGTTACATACATGTCCTCAGTATTTGGTAAAATTGCCCTTTTAAGGGCTACA
This sequence comes from Poecilia picta, assembly GCA_033032245.1. Classification (NCBI taxonomy): domain Eukaryota; kingdom Metazoa; phylum Chordata; class Actinopteri; order Cyprinodontiformes; family Poeciliidae; genus Poecilia; species Poecilia picta. Next base: position 14,159,512 of record CM065356.1, on the reverse strand, counting down.
CAGTTGTGCAGTAAATAGTACTGTTGCCTTGCAGCAAGAAGGTTTGAATCCTAGCCTTTCTGAACAAATATACCATGTTCTCCCTGTGTATGTGTGGGTTCTCTCCGGGTATACTGGCTTCCTCCCATATTCCAAAAACATGATTGTCAGGTTGATTGGCAATAATGAGGATATTTAGGGAGAATCAATTCTTTGAGGTAATACTTGGGAGAAAAGTTTGAAAACCACTGAGGTACAGCGTACATCCTTGTGTTATAAAGTGGCAGTTTGCGTTCATTAGTACATACGGCACACAGAAACACCCAGTAATGATGTTGCAGTAATCTGATCCATCCATATTTTTTACACTGGTGCCCTCCGGTCCCAGATGGTTCATTGAGTTGTCTCCGCACTGCGTTCCCACAGATGTGTGTTATGTGTCTTCGAGTAAATGTAGTGATAATGTGTATAAGTACCTTGTACAGCTTTTAGAGCTGATGAACTATAGTTGGTAGGCCTAGCCGGGTATGACCCACAGTGGGGCCATAACAGGCTGGATAGGGCGCCCCGCCGTCCCCATCAGGGGTGGCCTGGCGGACACAGACATTTTACAGGAGAGGAGGTAAGTGTTTGGTTACAGTCTCAAACAAAAGAATCCTCCTAAAACCATGCTTCTAATCCCCTCTTCTCCCCCCACGCCCCTGTTTTCCTCAGCCCCAACACCTATTAGGTTCCAGTTTACCCCTCACTCGTTAGTTCCTTCTCCAATCAAGCTCAAACCTCCATCTTACTTTCCAAACTGCATGATTTCAACTCGGGTTCACCGTTGTAAATGTCACTTGACTTTACACTAACTCCTGCAAAAACATTCCATGTTTTCTCATTTTTACTCTGTGCCAGTGGATCTTTTTCCTCCTTATTCTCTCACTCTCATTACTTTTCACATAACGAGGTAAAAGTAGCGAGTTTTACCCTTCACGTATCGTCGCCTCGGGGCGACGATACGTGAAGGGTAAAAATATAATATAATCTCCCAGACATATTTTCTCCTTTGTTTCATACAGTATCTAAATCATTTAATCACAAAGTGAAAACATGAGTTCATTTGAAACAGAGGCGTTAGTCCGTTAGCTCACGAAACACTTACAATCTAGAATGTTTAGATGTGCCTAAATGTGATACACCCATACTTCTTCCATGATGCACAGTGCACAGTCTGCAGCAGCCCTACGAGGCGGGACCTGACAGCGATGACAGCATGATTAATGCTCAACGTCGTTCCCATTCAAACACTGACTTCACACACACACGCGCACACACACACAGCTCATCTGGCATGCTTGAGAAAAACTTAAATAAACCGCTCACTGGGAAAACTATGAAGCTCTCATTGCCTCCAATAGCAGAATGAAATATACCAATAATGTGACTACAGATAAAACTTAGATTTGTTTTATTTTTACCCAGATTTGGTTTATTTTTACAGAAGCTTATTTTACTTATATGAATATGGTCTCAGAATGTACTTGTAGTTTATTTTCTATTATGTGTTTCCTACTTAATTTAGGTTGCCATTTATGTTTTGTAATTTTACTTACTTTACTTTACTCATTATTACAAAAATAATTGTGGAATAGACGTGCTCAGTAGTCAAATGTGGTTACAACATTTTGCTCATATCATTAAAATGATTGAAGTGGACTGTATGCATTTGAATCTGAATGTAACTATATGACTATATAAATAATTTATTTAAACCAAATGTAAACTAACTTTGATCTCATATTGCTGTAAGTGCACTGGATCTGTTTTGACATGACAGTTGTGAGGAATTGGTAATGTATACATAAACTGACTATAAAATTTTGCAAAATTGTCAAAATTATTGCCATGTGTACAATAGCCAGCACTAAGTAACAAAACATATTTTTCTATTGTTTTGAAAATTATTGAAAAATAGCTAGATTAGTTGAAAAGAAAGAGATAGCTGTGAGTTAGTTGAAAGCAACAGCTTTCTCCAAGTAGCACTACCTTAAAAATAAAAATAATCATAATAAAAATGAGGAAAAAAAAGAGATATTGACATATCCTTTAGAAATTAGGCAAATGCTTGGTTGTTTTTTTTTATTCAAAGACTATACACATGAAAATTATATGACAGTATGGAGTGATCAGAAAAAAGAATATTGGTTTCTACTCTTTGCCCAGCTTTGGGGATATAGGAAATACACCGAAATAATGAAAAATGTGAATCTTATGCTTTTTTGTTGTTTGGTAGCCTCCTGATAACAGTGCCCAAAACTGAATGTTTTTCAGTCAAGCAGATGTAAAACACGATATTCCATTTGCATATTCTGCAAAAATTGCGAAATCTTTCTGTTATTTGTATGGCAATCCAGAAAATACCTCATATTTATGTGCAATTTCCACAATTAGCCTATAGGAAGCAAAATATAACTCATCTGATGACAGAAGGAGCTTAAATCTGCCAGCAACCACTGAGGCATTAAAACACTTTTGTGGTTCATTCGTCCCTCAACAGTTTCTGAGGGGATGCAGGCATGTGAAGGAGCTCCTTCTAAAAACTACCTTTGTTAACCTCACCACGTTCATTAATCTTCGAGAGGCAGTCATAAAGGAGCCTGTGTGGAGGACGAAGAGGATGTCTGAATCCAGTGGCCGCCAGGGGCCAAGTGGTCAATCTGAGACAGAGGAATCACAGGTTGGCATGACAAATCCCTACCACTCTCTGCCAAGACAAGCTATCAGGCCACATGGACAAATCTCCTGATGAGCTCTCTCAAACTGTTGAGAAAGTAAATCCTGACTGCCAAGTCTAACACCGAGCTGAGGACAGTTTATGGAATCCATTAATTTGGCGCTTTTGTGTTTATCATGGTCCATTTGGAATTTGATTTGTGATTGTGATGTATGAAGTCTCCTCAAACATAAAGCCAAGCATCAACAGCGCACCTTGCACAGGCATCCAAAGTTCACACATGGTAATGTTTTCTTCGTAGGAAATATTTTGATTGAGTTGTAAAAACGATGTCAGTAATAATTACTTACTGACAGTTGTACATGATTTCTCAATGAGGCTGTGCGTAACGTGTCCCTCTGTACGATGAATCCTTATTCATTATCCAGCGCTTTGATGAATTGTTTATACACCTTGGAGGTTTTAACATTCTGTCATGTTGGGCCACAAATCCATGTATTGTAGTCGGATTTTATGTGGTCAAGCAACACAAAGTGAAACACAATTGGGATGCGGAAGGAGGTTTATATGTAGTTGATTATAAATAGAAACAAGAAAAGAGCAGCATGTTTTTCTTTTAAATAAACCAGTCCACCACTGAAAATTGTCCGTCCATCACTGGCTATCCTGTTTTATTCTTTGCAGGGTTAAAGAGATTGAGGGCCTTGGTGCCTATCTCCACAGATCATGGAGTAACCCTGCACAGGTTGCATAGATAAATAAAAAGGCGCAGGGGACAAATACCCATACACCCATACCCTAACCCTACAGACTATTTACAGACATCAATTTACCCAACAGTCACAAATCTGGACTAGGATTAATTCTCCAGAGTACCTGGAAAAAACCAGTGCATGCTAGATGAAAACATGGAAACTCCATTTGCAAAGACCCCCCAGCCATAATTAAGACCTTCTTGCTGTGAGGTAACAGTGCTACAAACTGTGCCAATGTACTACCCTAATCCACTGACCACAGAAGACCTCTTTCAGAGTTCTGATGAGTCTCTTGCTGATTATTTTGTTAATGCTCTCCTTGTCAATGTAGGTAGATCATCATATCTTGGTAGATTCACAGATTCATAGTAAGTGTTCAAAGATTAAGATATATTTTTTATAACCTGACCATTCTTTAAAATTCTCCCCAACTTTATCCCCGATTTTCCGATTTTCCTTCAAAGGTTTTCTAAAAAACAAAAATCTTCGAGACTTTTACAGAGCAGCTGTATTTTTATTAAGATCAAAACATACATGTGTGTACCTGGTGTGCATGGCATATGTGTTCTACATTGTATTTAGTGGTATTAGGACAAAGAGCTTTGAATCTTATTACCTCATTCAGTAAACAGAGATGCAACCTTGCAATGCAATATTATTAATAACAGATAATTCAGCTCACTGATGTGGGAAAATAGCCACCCTCTTCCAACATTAGATGTTATGTCTTCATCTTTGAGCGGCTTGCTGTAAATGTCTCATAGAAAGAGCTTGTTGAAGCAAGCTGAACAGTAGGGCTTTCCATTCTGCTCCTTGAAGATCCCGTGGCTGAGTTGCCGCAGACAAAAGGCGCAAACAAAGTGCTCAGGATGAAACTTGCGATCGAGAGCTGAGACGCAGCGGCCTGTGATGGGCTTCCCACAACCCCCGCACAGGGTGCCCTGCCTGGAGTGAAAGTGGATGGTACAGAGGGGCCGACCGTCCAGTTCCATGAAACAGCCATCGCTAAACGGCTTCAGACAGTCCTGGATTTAAAAAGGAGAAGTAGAAGATAGTGAAGGATTAGGGTAAGCAAAAATGATGCTCTGTGTCCAAATAAGACTGTATGCAGCCTGCTTGAAAAAAAAAACAAAAAAACAGTAGAATATTTGCAACAGTGTCTCAACTCTTCAAGACTGTGGTCACAGTTTTGGCAATGTATTCTATGATTACTTTCCAAAAATTTGCCTTCATTACTGCTTGGTAGCAAACAAGAGATGACTGGGAAATCAACACCGAGGGGAAAAAATATCAATGACGCATATAGAAAACATTGATTATTTTAAACAAATTGTGATGAAGGAAAAAGTTTATGTTTCTCATCCACATTCAATCAAGACATAGACGTAAAACCCAATAAATAAATAAATGATTCATTACATAATAATAATAATAATACATTATATACTAAATTATATACACAAATAAAATTTATATTATTGTTACTATTTATTAGTTGGGATTTTTTACATTTATTTAACGTGGAAGAAGTTATTGAATATTATAATTTTCCTCAGGAAGAAAGTGCATAACCTATTTCTTTAGCCAGTCAGCGCTTTTGTTATTCAAGAAAATCTCTGATATTTCACCGGCCTCGTGGACGGAGGATGTGATCGCTGAAAGGCTCAGTAATTTGGTCTGCACAGGTTTTAGCTGCATTGCGAAACGTACAAAACTTTAATAATTGATACAGTGCGCAAATATGTGTAGTTGCACCTTCATGTGCAACTAAAATAGCTAAAGCAATTTTTAAATTTTATGCATCAAGCGAGCTACTGGGACATACTTGATCATCATTGTACATATACATATAGACAGAACAGGATGACTGACTGGATAAAAAATATAATAACATCTCGCAGTGGATTAACACGGAGAAGAATATATTGTTAACAGCTTTGTCTTGTAAAAGAACTTGTTATTTATAAGAGGTTGGCTCCATAAGGTGTTGTTTGTTACATGATCCAGTCTGGCACACCCCCAAATTGTTCTGGAGCTAGGAAAGTAAATATTGAGTTCCTAAATTCTATTTCACTATTTATTTTTTTTAGGAACCCTGTAATCTTTGATAATTATTGGATGTTAAACAGATATTGTTTGGCCGAGTTGGTGGTGCAGAGGTTGCATAAGTGTGTATGTCTGAGCTCAAACTTTATTGAAGAACCTACTCAGTGTTCAGTCTTTTGGTAAATGCTAACATCAATTAGAGCGAATGTAATTGATCACTAATAAAGTCCAGCTGTCCCAGCAAAAAATCTTCCGACATTGCTGATTGCAACTGTAGTTAAAGCTGTAGAGAGGGAACAAAGCTCCAGAAGATCACATTGTACGAATGTTAAGGAGATGCAGGAATTTCTGCCAACTCCTGGTTTTGTTTTTAAATGCGCAAATAAAATCTGTTCTCAACACAGGAGAGGAGCTGTTAACTATAAAGCTTTCTTCTAAAGTGAACATCTAGATTTAAGGGTTTTTTTTATTTTTTATTTTTTTAAATTGGAACAAATCCAAAATGTAAAACACTAAATATCACCAAAAGAACACAAAGACTAAGGTGAACTCTGGTGATGGCAGCGTCGTGGTCTGGAGTTACGTTTCTTCAAGCAAAACTGGGTTTTTTGACAAACGTGTATTGCAGCATTTGGTTCCTGGCTAGAATAATGTAATTTTCCTTCATCGTCGTCTTTCCAAGCATACCTCGAAGTCCACAAAGTCATGACTTCATGGAAGTAAAGTTACATTTTAAGCATGGCATTGCAAAGCTAACGTCAAAAACAAAGTTTGACAGAAACTTTGAGGGCTATGAATAAGACATGTCCACTTAGTCTGACAGGGCTGGACGTTTGCCAGTTTGCTCACTCTGTTCTGTATAAAAGTTACCCCACCCTATCAAACTATTAACTCCAGTTAGGATGTGGAATGGAGATGAACTTCTACTAAAGCAGAAAGAGTGCTGAAAGGTATTCAACAAAGTTATAGTTTAAGACTCCACACTTATTCAACTATGTTATTGCTTCTTTTACACGATTTTTCTTTTCTTTTAACAGTTATGTTAGGTTGTACCGCACAAATATCAGCGTATCATACTGTATATATTCACGTTTATTAGGATTATATTCATGGCCCTAAGTTGTTGAATGTCCTAGATTGTAAAAAACAATAATAATTCAATAGTAGAACCAAAATAAAAACACATAAAGGTGCCATTTTTACCTCTGATAAGTTTTCAGTACTCTGCGCAATTGATATGTTCAAATGCCGCTGACCGAGTAAAGAGGGAAGTTTGACCGACTGCTCTACAAAGCGGTGGCTTTGAAGAGGATATAAAAGATACCCACACAGAGAGAATATGGTTTCCTTGATTTATCTGCAACATTTCCATCGCAACATTTTCATCATGCATATGGTTTGCATCAGCCCCGTGGTCAAACCGATGCAAACAAAGCAAGTGTGTGGGTATCTGTCTCATTTATTCTCAAGGTTGTGTGTGAGCCGGAGCCGTGTATGTGGTCTGTGTTGGAGGCTCACTGCGCAGACGAAGCACTCTGGATGCCAGGTGCCATTGGCTGCAGTCAGGTAGTTCTCTCTGACGGACTCCCCACAGCCTGAGCATTTGGGAGCAAAAAGGTGGTAGAAGTCCTTGCAGCAGTACGGTTTTCCGTCCTTCTCCAGGAAGCCTTGAATAGAGATGGGATACGCCGAAATGTGTGCTAAATATTATTTCTATGCAGAGGCAAATAAATTATCAACCATCTCACCATCTGGCCCAAACAGATCTCCGCAGTGTGTGCAGAAGAAGTGCTCCGGGTGCCAAGTTTGGTCCAGAGCTGTCAAGATGTTCTGGTGGGGAAAAAAAAAAAAACGCCAAAAATATTACATCTCTATTTTTACTTTCTTTGGGGATTATTGAAGTTTGTCTCATCTCATGTAGCTAAATGTGAACAAACACAAAAAAGTGGACTGTGAGCCACATGAAGGGAATCACCAGGGATGCTGCATTAGTTTCTGATTAATGTCTTTGGTCTGTAGCATGAGGTAATCTCAGTCTGCAAAACCACCAGTATGGGTTTTCCTTTTATTTATTAGCATAACATGTGGTCTTGGCTATAAAAAAAAAAAAAAAAAAAAAACAACATCCAACATATCATCATGCAATCATCAAAAATTTACTTTGTGGATTAATGGATGTAAAATTTTGACTGGACAATTTAGGACGTGAATCAGGAAACCAAAAGAGAAGCTGACATTACGTTTGTTCTTTTAAAATGCTTTGCATAAAGCGTAATACTGCATAGTTGGAGTTTCTGATTTTAATACCTGCAATATTGGCCCCTTGCAGTAGGCGCAGCGTGGAGAAAAGAGCTGATGGTAGTCTTTGTCACAATACGGCCGTCCCTCTCTCTCAAAGAAGCCTGTTGTGCTCAGCTCCTGCTTGCACACCATGCACACAAAGTGCTCAGGGTGCCACACCTCACCCAGAGCTGTGATCATCTAAACAACAATAGTCAAATGAAGTGAAAAAGACTGATTTGGCTATATTTAAATTGAAAAAGGTCACGTTTTACCTTTCCAACAACGCATTTGTTGCATGCAGCACAGTGGCCTTTGGCTGTGGTGCGCACACCAATCTTCTCTAGGTCTGAGCTCAGCCCTCCGAGGAGGTCATCTATAGAATCTGTTTTCTGCGTCTGGATCGAGGGTTTTGGGTTGGAACTTGCCGGGCCACTGCTTTCGCTGTCCTTCTGCCCTGATCTCCCGTCCTCGTTTTTTTTCTTTGTAGACTGCTTCTGTGTCAGTGGTGGAGGGGCTGATGGAGGTAAGTGGTTCTAAATAAAGATACATGGGAGTCAAAATGTCAGGTTTAGTCTTTACATGTGCTAAAGAGATTTAAGTGCTTAAGTGATCAAATACAGAAATATTATTTCAGGTTGTGCAATGATGATGTTGGTGCAATACTGCCCTCTACTGTAAAACCTTATTAATTTATTTAATTTATAAAACGTCGCTCTACTGCACCCTCAGCATGTAGATGGTTACCCAAAGCATCTCACTGAACTTATTTAAGCTAAAGGGCATCATAATCTATTCTGAAGCAGTGTGAACATTATTCACACATTTTTATTGATATCTTTTGCTAAATTGGCAAAACAAGGTTAGATTTGAGTGTTTACCTGCAATAAAATGGTTTTCTTTGAGGAAAAAAAGAGAGTAGACAATAATAAATTTAAATATCTTTTGTAAAAACTGAGTATTTGATTAAGTGCCCAATTTTTTTTTCTCCCCATAATATCACGGTTGCAATCAGAAATATTCAACTCATTAAATTTTATCTTATTAACAAGATGCAATATTTGGGTGCAACAAATGTGTTAACGTCACACATTTTAAATACCTATGAAATATTGTTTTAAAGCTGTGTGGAAATTTTAATAACCTGCAATGAATTTAAAAGAATTAACTTTGTTTTAAGGCTTGTTGACACCAATCAAGCCTTTGGAAACTCAGTAAGGATTCTTCATTTGTTCCTTTTGTGAGGCAGGCATAAGCACTGCACAAGAAAAACTGTGTCAATAAAGCTGTGAGAGATTATATAATCTCACCTTAAGGGCTGGAAGAAAATTTGAAAAAATATTAACATTCCAGTCTTATAAGGGAGATTAAAACATATGGAGAAGCTGCAGACCAGCCTGATCATAAGTCCCCAGATATAATCAAAATCCACTTTTCTACAAAGTATTTTTATGCAAATGGGTTAAACATTTTCTGATTCCAACTGTGCATCGTTTCTTGGTAAACTAATATTTACCAAGAAAACACTTCTGCGAGACACTATTACAAACAAAATGTGAATTGTGATAATTTATAACCATTTCCTGACACGTCCAGGTCAACGGCTTTATACTGACCCCTTCTGCTAAACCCATCAGGTCTTGTAGGATAGACTCCAGTTCTAGAGTTGGTGAGTCTGGAGGCAGAGCAGCTGCAACAGGAGCAGGTAGGTCACTGTGTTAAAAACAAATAATAAAAAAATAATAATAAATATATGATGACACTTCAAAAACCTTTGTGATAATAAAAAGCTGGAACAGCATAACTTAATTCGTAAACAAATAAGTTATGAGCGCGTGTGAAAGGTGGATTGAAGCAAGAAGTTTTCAACACTTAAACACTTAAACACAAAATAGCAAATTATCTTAAAAAATAAAAATGATCATACTATGAAAAACTTATCTAAATTTGCAACCACATGAAATGCATGGTTTGGAATTGTCTTGCTCAAAGAAGCATTCAGATGAATGTGCTTAATTTTTCTAAACCTTTAATATAAATTATGTTCATAAAATACCATAGTGCTCTCTCTGCTGTGTGCTTTTGTGCTAGTTAAAACCACATAAAGTTCAGCTAATTTATGTGTTAAGCTACTTTGCAAAGTGTGTGCTTTCTTCTTATCCAGAACATTTGCTGCTCCAAAATATTGCATGCATGTGCCAAATTAATGAAGTGCTTTTACACTGAATGTTACACTGTGATCCATCAGATTATTTATTCCGACTCAGAAGACATGCAGCCTTGTGGCATCCTGATGTTACATGTTTACTTCTCATAGTGGAGTTTTAATTGGTGGAGACTAAAAAAAAATCACGTTCTCATCATGGTCTGTGGGCTTTTAGTGGTTTCAGTTTACGACGAGCTGATACTTTGCAAATGTCTTGTTTTTCAGTTGTTATGCGCCATTTTTTTTATTTTTACTATAACTCTTTGATCCATTTATTTAGTTTGTGTCCTCCTTTGCTTCTTTTTTTTTCTCCACTGACATCATCATCTACCTGATCGCTGTCTTTGACTACCACTTGAGCTTATTTCCAGTTACTTCCTTCTGTATGTTTACTCAACTGCTTTGTTGTTTTGTTGCCAAGATGTTGTTTAACTTATTTCACCTGTCAGATATACTTGACACAAACTCTATTGCATGGTATAGGTACCACCACACACCCCACACTATCTGTCGCTAATTACCTGCTGTTTTATGCATTCCAACAATATTTGACCACCATTATTTGGCGAGACAAATATGACAAACTGTATGAATATATTTGCTGTCTTGTATTAGTGGTGATGATGCAACAAAACACTAAAACTCTGTGTAAAATTCTGTTTAATTTTACACTAAAATACAGGACAAACAGCAGACAGTCATTTATACATTACCTGTAGACATTAGAGCTCGCTGAGCTTTTTTCTTTCTTTTTGTCTCCGGCAAGAATGGCAGCTGGAGCCTGTGTGGACAACAAAGTTACATTGACATTTTGTTTACATATATTTTGGACCTTGTTTTAGTCCATTTAAAATGACAAACACGTTTCTTTCTCTTTTGTTCACCTGTCCACCAGTTGCAGTGGTGGCTCCCTGGAGACTGTTTGAGCCTGTAGGACTCAAAGCCAGCTCCTCCAACAGCAAATCTGCAGAAGAATGCAAATTGTGAAGCTTCATAGCGACTTATAGGTTGTGGTGTATCAGACTCATCTCGAGTGGTGTTAATGTTATAGCATTATTGTGATTGTTAACCAGCAAAACATTGTTTGGTTTTTTTGCAGCTAGTGAACTTCCTGTGAGGATAGAAGTGCAAACAAAACTGAGGTTGTTTCATACAAGTCGACTTCCTGAGGAAATGAGAATATGCTATGCTGCAGAAGTGAAACTTGTCTTAATGTCACAAGAATGTGGTGACAAATGCCGAGGCGATCTCATGCCACCTTTTTGCAACACGGTATTAAAAGGGAAACATGGAGATAAACAATTAAGCATATTCAAAATGCTTTGCACTGGTCAAGAGTGAAAGAGTCAAAATTTTGGTCACTAAAAAGAAAACCAGATCTCAAGTTTGACGCAAGGAGCACATTGTAGATGTCGCGATTACTTTCAAACTGCTCATTTGCATTTACATGTTGTTAGATCAGCATTTCTCCAGTACAGTCAGCAGAATCTGTAAGTTGTAAAACAAAACAACTTACTAAAAAGCAATTGGTTGGTAAAACAAATAAAAAAAGAACAAATACAATTTCTCACGATAGACCCAAAATGATATTGTTTGTGGTAAATCCTGAACAGCACAGATGTGTTTATATAGTTGATCTTGGTCATTAGTCTTAATTGTGTATTAAAGATTCTTTATATGCAGTTTTCATGTTATCATCAGCAAAGAAAGAAAGTCACCTTACCGAGTTCATCCATGTTGTTTCCTGCTCTCAACACGTGGGTGTGTGTGCTTTTTTTTCTGTACTGCTGGTTTGTCACTGGGGCAACAAGCCTTGTTTCTCATCAGATCTACACCAATACTTCCTGCAAGGAAGTTTTTTTTTTTTTGTTACCATAATAAGATCTAATGCTGCGTGATATTGCAGTTCAAGGATCAAACCTTCAAGTTTTATCTTGATCTTGCAACATTTTCTCGCATTTTGTACTCAGTTTTGAAATGTGCTTGAAATAAATTGTGCATGCTACTTGTTAGTGTAAATGGTAAATGATTAAAACAACATGTTTATAATACCAGAACTATTTTAACAGTTGTAATGGTTTTAATAAGGTAACACACATACAGCGAGATATGTACGTTTTACTTGCTGAAGTGTATCATTGCAAAGATGAAAGTAGGTTATAAATTGATGCTAAGGCATCTCAGTGGAGGTAGTTTAATGACTCACATATTAATTTAGTACAGACACATTTAGTTAATATTTCAAAATGAAAACATGACTTGAATGTTCACACAAATGCATTGAGGCAACAAAGGCAAAAATGTGATCTTTGTATTTGTCTAAAAAAAAGACATCACAATTGGGCGGTAGTGAATGCTCCCTTTCTTCAATGTAAAAATTCACAACTGAACTAAAAGTGATTCTGACAGTCATCAAGGTTGCAGAATTATGGCTTAAACCTCACATGTAGGGAGGCAGTGTTCATAAGAGTTTCTAAGAACAAAAGTTCCTACGATATAAATGGTTGCATTCCAAAGTGACAGATACACATGGTTGAAATTAATGATTATTACAATGACAAAATGAAACACTGCACATCAACAGTATAGTTATTAAAACAATACCACAATGCTGCATGTAGCAACCACCAATATAATAACTGCCATTGACGTAATAACTTGTAAACAATGTGATCAAGTTTTTTTTTTTATATACTATCCTGTAATACCAATGAGGAGTAAGTTATACAGTATAACTGACATATCACTTTTTTAAAAAAGTATTTAAGATTTAATAACTCATAAATAATTGCTTATATTATAATACCTAAGTTTGCAATTTTAGGTAATTTGGTACTGTGAGGGATTTACCCCCTCCCTAATAGGGGCTGTTTTCTGTGTATTTTATATTCTGGTTTGTTTGGGTGGATGTATTGTTTGGGGAGGTTGTTTTATTTGTTTACTTAATCATCTTCATCTCTTTGAGGTCACCGGGTCATGCATTGCCATGGAAGCGCGTCCATGAGCAGTGCTGACAAGGACCTGGTGTTGCCAATCAGCCTCATTGGGAGAATCCATTTCCTGAGAGGGAGGAAAGATGTATTTTGGATTTTGTTTGGGCCCAGATTGTTTTTGTTTCTAGTTTTGCTTGAGTTAATTGTATTTGAAGACATTTTTTTGTTAGGAATATTCCCTCCATCCATCCATCCATCCATTTTCTTCCGCTTATCCGGGATCGGGTCGCGGGGGCAGCAGCTTCAGAAGGGAGGCCCAGACTTCCCTCTCCCCAGCCACTTCTTCCAGCTCCTCCGGGGGAACCCCAAGGCGTTCCCAGGCCAGCCGAGAGACATAGTCCCTCCAGCGTGTCCTGGGTCTTCCTCGGGGCCTCCTCCCGGTGGGACGTGCCCGGAACACCTCACCAGGGAGGCGTCCAGGACGCATCCTGACCAGATACCCGAGCCACCTCAACTGGCTCCTCTCGACGTGGAGGAGCAGCGGCTCTACTTTGAGTCCCTCCCGGATGACCGAGCTTCTCACCCTATCTCTAAGGGAGAGCCCGGCTACCCTGCGGAGGAAACCCATTTCGGCCGCTTGTATCCGTGATCTCGTTCTTTCGGTCATGACCCAAAGCTCATGACCATAGATGAGGGTGGGAACGTAGATCGACCGGTAAATCGAGAGCTTCGCCTTTTGACTCAGCTCTCTCTTCACCACGACGGACCGGTACAGCGCCCGCTTCACGGCAGACGCCGCCCCAATCCGCCTGTCGATCTCCCGCTCCCTTCTTCCCTCATTCGTGAACAAGATCCCCAGATACTTAAACTCCTCCACTTGAGGCAGGACGACCCCCTGACCCGGAGAAGGCACTCTACCCTTTTCCGGCTCAAGACCATGGCCTCGGATTTGGAGGCACTGAGCCTCATCCCGGCCGCTTCACACTCGGCCGCGAACCGTTTCAGCGAGAGCCGCAGATCACGATCTGATGAAGCCATCAGGACCACATCATCCGCAAAAAGCAGAGATGCGATCCTAAGGCCACCAAAACGGATCCCCTCAACACCTCGGCTGCGCCTAGAAATTCTGTCCATGAAAGTAATGAACAGAATCGGTGACAAAGGGCAGCCTTGGCGGAGTCCAACTCTCACCGGAAACGAGCCCGACTTACTGCCGGCAATGCGGACCAGACTCTGACACCGGTCATACAGGGACCTGACAGCCCGTATCAAAGGGCCCGGTACCCCATACTCCCGGAGAACCCCCCACAAAGCCCCCCGAGGGACACGGTCGAACGCCTTCTCCAAGTCCACAAAACACATGTAGACTGGTTGGGCGAACTCCCATGCACCCTCCAGGACCCCGCTGAGGGTGTAGAGCTGGTCCAGTGTTCCACGACCAGGACGAAAACCACACTGCTCTTCCTGAATCCGAGGTTCGACTATCCGACGGACCCTCCTCTCCAGGACCCCTGAATAGACCTTTCCAGGGAGGCTTAAGAGTGTGACCCCTCTGTAATTGGAGCACACCCTCCGGTCCCCCTTTTTAAACAGGGGGACCACCACCCCGGTCTGCCAATCCAGAGGAACTGCCCCCGATGTCCATGCGATATTGCAGAGTCGCGTGAGCCAACACAACCCTACAACATCCAGAGCCTTAAGGAACTCCGGGCGGATCTCATCCACCCCCGAGGCCCTGCCACCGAGTAGTTTTTTGACCACCTCGGCGACTTCGTCCCCAGAGATTGGAGAGCCCAACCCAGGGTCCACAGGCTCAGCTTCTTCAACAGAAGGCATGTTGGTGGGATTGAGGAGGTCTTCGAAGTATTCCGCCCACCGACCCACAACATCCCCAGTCGAGGTCAGCAGCACACCATCCCCACTGTAAACAGTGTTGGTGCTGCACTGCTTCCCCCTCCTGAGACGCCGGATGGTGGACCAGAATCGCCTCGAAGCCGTACGGAAGTCTTTCTCCATGGCCTCTCCAAACTCCTCCACGCCCGAGTTTTGGCCTCAGCGACCACCCGAGCCGCATGCCGCTTCGCCCGCCGGTACCCATCAGCTGCTTCTGGAGTCCCACAGGCCAAAAAGACCCCATAGGACTCCTTCTTCAGCTTGACAGCATCCCTCACCGAAGGTGTCCACCAACGGGTTCGGGGGTTGCCGCCACGACAGGCACCAACGACCTTGCGGCCACAGCTCCGATAAGCCGCCTCGGCCATGGAGGCACGGAACATGGTCCACTCAGACTCAATGTCCCCACCTCCCCCGGGACGTGTTCGAAGTTCTGCCGGAGGTGGGAGTTGAAGCTCCGTCTCACAGGGGACTCCGCCAGACGTTCCCAGCAGACCCTCACTACACGTTTGGGCCTGCCAGGTCTGACCGGCTTCCTCCCCCACCACCGGAGCCAACTCACCACCAGGTAGTGGTCAGTGGACAGCTCCGCCCCTCTCTTCACCCGAGTGTCCAAGACATACGGCCGCAGATCCGATGAAACGACGACAAAATCGATCATCGAACTGCGGCCTAGGGTGTCCTGGTGCCAAGTGCACGTATGGACACCCTTATGCTTGAACATGGTGTTCGTGATGGACAGACCGTGACGAGCACAGAAGTCCAACAACAGAACACCACTCGAGTTCAGATCAGGGGGGCCGTTCCTCCCAACCACGCCCCTCCAGGTCTCACTGTCATTGCCCACGTGAGCGTTGAAGTCCCCCAGCAGAACAAGGGAGTCCCCAGGAGGGGCACTCTCCAGTACCCCCTCTAAGGACTCCAAGAAGGGTGGGTAATCTGAACTGTTGTTCGGCCCGTAAGCACAGACAACAGTCAGAACCCGTCCCCCCACCCGTAGGCGGAGGGAGGCTACCCTCTCGTTCACCGGGGTAAACCCCAACGTGCAGGCGCCAAGATGGGGGCAACAAGTATGCCCACTCCTGCCCGGCGCCTCTCGCCGTGGGCAACTCCAGAGTGGAAGTACGTCCAGCCCCTCTCAAGGAGACTGGTTCCGGAACCAGAGCCATGCGTCGAGGTGAGGCCGACTATTTCTAGCCGATACCTCTCAGCCTCGCACACTAGCTCCGGCTCCTTCCCCACCAGAGAGGTGACGTTCCACGTCCCAAGAGCCAGCTTCTGCAGCCGGGGATCAGACCGCCAGGGTCCCCTCCCTCGGCCACCGCCCGTAACACATTGCACCCGACCCCTTTGGCACCCTCCGACAGGTGGTGAGCCCATTGGAAGGGGAATCCACGTCTCCTCTTCGGGCTGAGCCAGGCCGGGCTCCGTGGTTAAAAGCCCGGCCACCAGGCGCTCGCCATCGTGCCCCACCTCCAGGCCTGGCTCCAGAGTGGGACCCCGGTGACCCGCGTCCGGGCAAGGGAACGCGAGATTCAAAGTTCGTTTCCATCATAAGGGTCTTCAGGCTGCGCTTTGTCTGGTTCCTCACCTAGGACCTGTCTGCCTTGGGTGACCCTACCAGGGGCATAAAGCCCCAGACAGCATAGCTCCCAGGATCATTGGGACACACAAACCCCTCCACCACGATAAGGTGGCAGCCCAAGGAGGAGTGTTAGGAATATTATTTGGTGCAAATGTTTGTTCATTGTTTTTGGAAATGGAAATGTCTCCACCCCTCTACCCTTTGTGGAGGCCAATCTTTAAAAACCAGGTGATCCAGATGAGAGGAAGACTTTTTCCCTCTTCCTTTTGTGACCTGTTTGCCATTCTGTATGCTGAACTGAACTGAACTGAACTAAAGATAAAGAAAAAAATATTGAATACTCTACACCTGCTGGCTCCAGTCTGTTTTCCTCTTGGGTCGCAAACTAACACTTGGTGTCAGAAGTGGGATGCGACGCTGATGTCCAGATAAGTGCTAATTATGGGTCCAAAGCAGCAGACAAAAGGCCTTAAAACTGCTGAATCAGCCCCAGTGGAGGAAGCAGAGCAGGATGGCGCTATAGGTCAGCAGACGTGGCCGTTCAGTGAGGAAACAGCATCTGTGGACATGAAGAACATTACTGCCATGCTGGAAAGATGTCTTCAGTTCCAGAGTGATTTTGTTGACAGATGGGACAAAGAAAAGTGTAAGCAAGAAAGGAGATGGCACCAGATACAGGTTGAAGTTAACAATCTGAGAGATGACTTGGGGAAGAAGCAGAAAGCTGAAGCTTGCTTTCGTTCAGGCTCCTCTTCAGAAGATGATTTAGAGCCAGGTTCTCGGCATAAATCTAGAGGTGAGCCAAAACAAAGAGCATGGACTCAATCTGATATTCCAAAGTTTGAGGAGGGTGAGGACATTGAACAGTACCTGATAACCTTCGAAAGGTTAGCGACGGCATACCAGTGGCCCGAGAAGGACTGGGCAGTAAGGTTGGTACCTCATCTCACCGGCAGAGCCCGAGCAGCGTACGTGGCTATGGCTGCAGAGGATTCCTGTGATTATGGTGAAGTAAAAGCAGCCATCTTGACAAAATATGAAATTAATGAAGAAGTGTACCGACAATGGTTTAGAGAGCCAGAGGTTCGTGTGAATGAAACCCCCCGAGAGTTCTACAACCGTCTGAAAGACCTTTACCTGAAGTGGATACAGCCTCAGAAGAGAAGAAAGGATGAGATTGGAGAGATCCTCATTCTGGAGCAGTTCTACAGTTCTCTGTCACCGGAGCTGAGAGTATGGGTCAAAGAGAGGAGCCCAGCATCGGCACAAGAAGCAGTAGAACTTGTTGAAAACTTCCTGGCTGCAAGACGGGGACCAAAATCCTTCCGATACAACCTTCAACAGAAGTCCAGCTTAATGCAGGAATAGGTATGGACATTGTGGGTCCACTGGAACAGACACAAACAGTCGCATCACACGATGGTTCTTGTCTCTTCAACCCTACCGGTTCAAGATAAGTTACATTCCAGGGAAAGAGAATACGGTTGCAGACTTTTTGTCTCGCTGTGGACACAGCGAGTCTCCTGAAGGGGAGGGAAGTGTGAGGGATTTACCCCCTCCCTAATAGGGGCTGTTTTCTGTGTATTTTATATTCTGGTTTGTTTGGGTGGATGTATTGTTTGGGGAGGTTGTTTTATTTGTTTACTTAATCATCTTCATCTCTTTGAGGTCACCGGGTCATGCATTGCCATGGAAGCGCGCCCATGAGCAGTGCTGACAAGGACCTGGTGTTGCCAATCAGCCTCATTGGGAGAATCCATTTCCTGAGAGGGAGGAAAGATGTATTTTGGATTTTGTTTGGGCCCAGATTGTTTTTGTTTCTAGTTTTGCTTGAGTTAATTGTATTTGAAGACATTTTTTTGTTAGGAATATTATTTGGTGCAAATGTTTGTTCATTGTTTTTGGAAATGTCTCTACCCCTCTACCCTTTGTGGAGGCCAATCTTTAAAAACCAGGTGATCCAGATGAGAGGAAGACTTTTTCCCCTCTTCCTTTTGTGACCTGTTTGCCATTCTGTATGCTGAACTGAACTGAACTGAACTAAAGATAAAGAAAAAAAAATATTGAATACTCTACACCTGCTGGCTCCAGTCTGTTTTCCTCTTGGGTCGCAAACTAACAGGTACCCAGTTGAAAAATATATTGTACATATATTTTTTTAATTAAACATAATGTGTAGATATAAAAATGTATAATTGTATAGATTGATAAATAAACTAGAATTAATTTCTAGGAAGTTTCATTTTCTAATAAGTGTTCCATATGGATCACAATATGTCTCAAAGCTAAAACAAAAATTACTTCTTGTAGGACATGTCCAAAAATGCTATAAAAAAAAAAAAATCAAATAGAATAAATTAATTAAAAGATAATTGAGAAGTATGGATCAAATGTCCAAATCACTAGAGGTGGCTCCATCTGGATCCTTAACTGGAAATGAGAACTACTCCTTATCTTATTATTGAGGCTGAACATAGTAAAATGATGTACGATACTAATTTTGACTGCTTACATCCAGGACGTCTTTGTTTTCTCAAATACAGTGAAAACTCCTCTTACACTTATTTCTAAGATCCCACGATAAAAACAGGACCTCCTCAGCCAAAATGTTGTCAACACATTGCTGGTTGCTATTCTATTTTTAAAAAAATCATTTTAAAAAGCCAGAATCATCTTTAAATCTCTGCTACCACTCCACCTTGACCATGTCAGGTATGCCACTCTCATTTGCATGTAGTTTTCATCATTTGAAAGCACTTCCGACATGCAGATCCTTCTAATGAGCCTCTCTTATCTGTTAACAATTTCGACCTAATTGATCAGACAAACAATATTTTCTTCAACTGAGACCAAATGAAGCGTTAAATCTATATTTTAAAAACCTATTTCACTTTTCTCGTTGTCTAGTTCTTATGGAGTGAAAATTTTGAGACTATTTTCACTCCATAAGTTCTCTGTGTTCATGTGTAACGCCATGTGGCAGTCACCTGCCTTATCTCGCACCACTTTGGTTGCAACCACTTAGTAAAGCATGAGGGGTATCAGCTGCGAATATGTTTAACAGTTAAAGCTAATTCAAGGGTACATTTTCCGATGATAATGCTTGAATGTTTTTTAAATATTATGCCTTACACTCTTTTATGCATCATTTAAAGCAATTTAACCGTGTACAATCACTGATACTTTTCATCTTTAAATCCTCCCCTGTCTGATGGTTTAGTCGTTCCCGGAAGAACCAGTGTTTACAGCAGCGCAGTGATAGTTGAAGGTTTAGAGTTGAACTTAAATAGGAGTTATGTGTGTGTGTTTTTAGAGCTCTGATATATTGTTATGCATTTGTCTGAATTAGCAGTAACCTGTGATTAAAAAAAAAAAAATGACGGGAAAGAGCGGCCGACAAGCTGGCTAGCGTTGCTAGGTTAGCCAGCGAGGCGAGAGTAGCAGCAGCTGCTAACTTAGCACGCAGCGGCTGCTGGTCCATCCAGTCCAGGATCTCAGGTATGTCCGCCTCGCCCTCAAACAGCCGTTCAGGTGTACGTGTGTCAGAGGCAAGCGGTCACACCGGTTCGTCTCCCCGTGTTCGGCAGGAAGACGAGCGGCCATGGGTGCAGAGAGCAGCGCGGCGCGGGGTTGGTCTCTGCTGGAGGAGCCGCTGCTGACCCTGCCCTCCGGACCCACCATGTACTCGGCGGTCCTCCAGGACGGGAAGCCTGCTTCTGTGTTTGTTCACAAGCGGGACAATGAAGAGAAAGTCAACAAGGCTGCTAAGGTGAGCTCGCATGAAGGCCTTTCTCTGTCTGGAGCTGTGGAATATTTGCGCTTGCTGCATTTTCTTTACTCCTCATTCTTGTCATTCCTGTCATTGGAAGAAAAAAAAAATTCGTTGAGTGTAGCGATGGAGATTTTGCCTCCTCGATCAATTTAAAAAGATATCAGCTACGGACATGTATTTATTATGAAAGTCTCTCAAAGATTAAGCAAACTTTTGTGAAACTGTCTTAATACACAAGTTTGAGATTAAAATAAGTCTTCATTTTTGATAACTTTTCATGGCAGCAATTTGCGTCTAGGTTGTAACGGGATAACCACAAAACTCATTTGTACATCGTTTCATCCCTGCTACTAAATGACCTGCTAGCATTTCTAACGTGACCATAGTTTGAACAAGGTTGTTGATATCACTTTCATTTTCATTATGTTAGAAGAGCAGAATGGTTACTTAAATAGGAGTTTGCCTCAAATCCCTCTTTGTCAACCAAAATTGTAATGAAACAAGTGGTATGTTCAGTACTTAATATTTAAAGAGCATACCAGGTTAGAAAGGTTGCACCCAAATCAATAATTAGCTCACTAGTGGAGAGCAATTCATACCCAAGAAATGACATAAAGAGTCCAGGGCAATTTCTTGAAGACGATTCAACTGAAGCTGGTATGTCCAACTTAAGGTTCTTAAGACTCAGTGCTCTGCATGTACAGGTGTGTCTCTTTAGACACCTGATAACTTGTTCAGTTTGCCATTGTGTTTTATAGCAGCCTGGTAATAAACCATTTTATTCAGATGTGTTCAACTTGGAGAGAATCTGAAATACGCAGCACACTGACTCTTGAGGACATGAGTCGGACACGTCGGCACTAGCATGTTGCCAGCAGACAGATTTAAGCATTTCTGTGCACATAGCTTTGAGCAGTAGCCTTGTGTCATGTAGCAGGAAAGACTCAAACATGGAGAGAGCTCTGTTTTAGGGCAGAAGTGATATCCAAGTGGCTCAGGGAAAAAAGCATTGAAATGTGAAATGTGTGGTGCTCTCAAAGTTTCTGCAAATTTACCTTCCTGTTCGCCGTTTCTTGTTGCAACTCCAAAGAAAAGAAATATTGACTTGTTTCTATAATGAAATGTGTATAAAAACACAACGTCCTCTTAATGAAATAGGCTTTGGTTTGACTGCTTTGAAGACCTTGTGAATGTCTAATGCCTTTGTATTCATAAAACATTAAGCTTTTGAAATGCATATTTTACAGACACAAAACGAATGCGGCAGAATCAATCTTAAGCGCAAAACTGACGAGCCCACTTTTCACGTCCTGCAGCATCTGAAGACGCTGAGGCACCCGTGTCTGCTCCGCTTCCTGTCCTGCTCGGTGCAGGACGGCGGCATCCACCTCGTAACGGAACACGTCCAGCCGCTGGAGCTGCTGTTGGACAGCCTGTCCCCGGAGGAAATCTGCGCTGGCATCTATGACGTCCTGCAGGCACTCGTCTTTCTGCACGAGAGGGTGAGCGGGACGGGGATCCATTTGCTTCTGTTGCCGGCGACCCCGGTGGACATTTTCCTCTCTTGTGTTGAAACCTGGCTGCTTCTCGTTCTCTAGGGCAAATCGAGCCACAACAACGTCTGCGTCTCCTCTGTGTTCGTCAGTGAAGACGGCCACTGGAAGCTGGGAGGGATGGAGACCGTGTGCAAGTTCTCCGAAGCAACTCCAGAGGTAGAAGATGGAATAGTAGCAGATTCATTGTTATCAGATATTTTTTGGGTGGATTTTTTTCACATGCATGTTAAAAGACTAAAGAAGTTTTGGAACTCTGTTTTCAACGGATCAATTAATTTGACTGTATTTCTGTGTCAGTTTCTCGAAAGCATTCAGAGTGCTAGAGAGGCCTCCTGTGTTCCTCCTGAAGAGCAGGTCAGTGGGTTTGACTTTATCACAAAAATGTGGGGAAAAAATTCTCCCTCCTACATTTTCATTAAAAAAAAGACATTGTTGACAGGTGGAAGGCTTTCAAATCCTTCCAGACAATCATGCTCACGCTCGGGACGGTTACTCGTTTGGTACAATGGTGGAGGCTCTGCTCCCTCTGCTGAGTGACTACGGTGAGTGGAGATGACTTGATAAAAATCTGGTTGCAAATTGTTAGATTTCACTTCATTTACTTCCTCTGCTCTTCTTTTCTGTGTCGTTTCTAGTGTCGCAAGAGCTCTCCGACGGTCTGACAAAAACCCTGCAGGCAGGCCTGCTGAAGTCTGACCCCCTGGGTCGACCTCCACTCAGCTCCTTGCTCAATCATAGCTTCTTCAGGTTCTTGTGCATTTCTATTATTTGCATTTGCAGCGTTTTAAACTGACAAAACTGTGATTTTAAACACGCTATTTTTTTTTTTTCTTCTGTTAATAGGAATGATTTTCTGGAAGTGCTGAATTTTCTGAAGACCCTCACTCTGAAGACTGAAGACGAAAAGAATGAATTTTTTAAGTAATAAGTTGTTTTGTTTAAATCTAATATTAGGTGTACTCATAATTTTCAATACATTACAGATGTATTGATATCCCATAAGATATTGTACATTTGTCATGTTATAACCAAATACCGTAATCTGCAAGAGCAGAAGGGCCTGAATATAAATATTACATTCTTAAGACTTTCAACTTTCATCCATCACATACAACCCAATAAAAATGCATTAAGTTTAGACTTGCAATGTGACAAATGTTTAAAACGTTTTAGGAGTCTGAATACTTTGAAAAATGATTGTAAATTGTAACGTCTGAATTTTCTTTGGTGATTTTGTTTGTTTTTTTACATGTATGTATTTTTTAATATTTCAGGTTTCTCCTTGACCGAGTCCAGAACCTTCCTGAAGAGCTGATTGCTTCACGCCTTGTCCCCAAAATTCTACACTCCCTTGTTTTTGCAGAACCCATGGCAGTCAAGAGCTTCCTCCCTCATCTGTTAAGACCAAAAAAGGGTAACATGGCATTTTATCAAGAATACGTCAAGTAACTTGAATACGAGATGTTTAAGTAAGTAAATGTATAACTTAAACCTCCTAATTTCACCTTTTGTGGTCAGATTCCAGTCAAGATGACGGCAGTGAGGATTGTCTGCTGTCTGTGTCCCTTCATCAGAAACATGTGATTCCTCAGCTGCTCAAGCTCTACAAAGTAAACGAAGAGCACATTCGGATTGTGCTCTTGACTCACATCCACATCTACGCCGAATTCTTCTCCCACGATGAACTAAAAAATCAGATTCTACCTCAGGTAAAAGCTCAGTTCTGTTTTCATCACTGAACACACAGTTAAAAGTGTCGAGGTGTTTTGGATTTGTTTCAATTCAGTGCAGTGCAAGAAGATAGACCAGAAAATTGTTTGTTTTAGTTGTAGTCTTGCTCCTGTTGGTTGGTTGGTTATGCCACATATTATCAACCAAATTTGACAATACATGTCCTATTATCATCAAATGTTACTTCTGTTATTGTGATTGCAGTATTTTTTGGCATGTAAACGGCACTGCCATCACTTACCTACTCCTGGTTGTGAAGTTGGTGTTGCATAGTAAAACATAAAAAGAGAAATACAACTGTCAGATTTATTTCAGGTTATATCACAATGATAAGAACTTAAGGGCTAAAACTAGTTGATGTAATATTACCAAACAAAAATAGTCACCTTTCATGAGCAATTGACAGACCAAATCTTCACCATTTAACTGAAGAACTTGTCAACATTAGTGGTGTCCCCCAGGAATTTAATCTTGGTCCCTTTCTGTTCTTTTTACATCTGCTTGTATTTGACTTTGAGCTTAAAGTAGCATCTGTTTTAATTACAATTTTGGAAAAAAAAAAAAAAAAAATAACAATACAATTTGGACAACATGACCATATCCTTTGTGAGTTAGGGCCATTAAAAACATCCACATTTTGGTTTCCTTCAAAATCCTGAATGTTTAAAACAATTTTTCCATCCATAGAATGACGAATGCAAGTGTTAAAACCATTTATTATTATTATTATTTTTTAAATTTATGACTCTTGCTCAGGTCAAGACATTTCTCTCATTCTTACACTTCTGGAGAAGTTATCCATATCTTTATTTCTTTCAGTCAACCTTATTCTCATATTTCTGAACGTTTTGTCTGAACCTCTAGAATGCAGCCTAGTGCTTTATAAAACTGTTTTATATAAATTTAGTCTCTTTTTTTTTTTTTAACTGGGTACAGGTTTTGCTGGGGATGAGAGACACCAATGACTCTCTGGTTGCCATGACTCTGCAAAGTCTTGCTGTGTTGGTGCCTTTGCTGGGAGCTCAAGTGGTTGTTGGTGGAGACAGAAGCAAGGTCTTTAAACGCACAACACCAAGTTTTACCAGGTCTGCAGAGGTCACACCTGAAAGTAAGGAACTCCTTATTGAGTTAAAAGCTGATGCAGCTATTGTTGGGCTCCACGTTTAGTGTCCGAAAGGATTATCCAGATTCATCTATTTTAAAATTTGTAAACAAGTGTCAAATGTTTTCTTACTGGTCTATAGAGAATAGAAACCCGACAGCAAGCACTAGCACCACTAATGATATTTTACTTGTGTTCCTTAGCTTCTCCTGTCCACATAGTTGGAAGCTCAAACTCTCAGATGGTTCAACCCTCCAAAATCCTGAATATGTTCCCCAAACCATCAGAGACCAAAGGCTCAGATTTCAGCCACGTGGGAAACTTGACAGGCACACAAGAGAAGCCCAGGGTGATTCCGCCATCATCTGGTAAGATCTTTTATGCTGTTTAAGTTGGGTGTTGACTTTATTGTAGCTGAAATTCAGTTGTTGTTGTTGTGTTTTCCAGATAACGGCCGAAAAATGCCTTTAACCTTAAACGGCTTTCATCGGGATAATAATAGACAGGAAGTGTTCCTCGGTTCGGAGCAGGCTGACAGGCTAGAGGGGCCTGTGGAGGACTGGCCTGACTGGAGTGAAAACGATGTGGGAGAAAGTAGAAATGCGCAGTCTGTCCACATCCACATTAAGGCATCAGAGGGAGTTGATGCCATTAACAGCAGACTCCCAAATGAAAATGCAGAGGAGGAGCCTTGGGATGACTTTGAGGACCCTGAACCGACGTTGGATCTCTCCCCGACAGCTCCTTCTGCAGATTCACTGATTCTAACACCTTCCAGAGGGAGCACCACTACGTCCGCTGATCAACCATTGACACTAAAATCCTCGAAACCCCTAAAGCTGACCTCGGCGCTGTATCAGTCGTCACAGGCCAAGAGTGCTTCCTCATTGCACGATGACTGGAGTCAAAAGGATTTCCAGAAACCACTAAGCCCGTCAGCCCCAGTGCCCAAATCAACAGTGCCAATGAAGAGCGACAGGACAGGAGGTCTGGGGGATGAGTTCACCATTAAGGTGAAAAAGAAGGTAGAGCAAGACCCAGAACTGGATTTGTTTGCAGACATGGTGCCGGACATCAAGTTATCTCCAACCGTTCTGCTGCCTCTAGAGAGAAGTGTGCATGTCGCAGGAACGTCAGGAGTCTTTTCAGATAAAACTCTTGAGACAGACTCATCCGGTGATACTGTAACCCTCACTGCCAAGTTTGCAGCAGCTATCCCGTCTGAGGTGGGTTTTTTGTTATTGAATCCATTTATGGTAGATGAGTCATTATATAGAGACTTATTATTTTTAAAGTTGGAAAACCAACGCCGGTAATGATCAAATGTGTGTGGGTCACTAGATTAATTATGTTTAGCTGTCACAACTAATTACAGGTACTAACAATCACTTTGTTAGTACCGGTCGGCATAAAGTCATTCTTTATGCCGAAAGAATGACTTTCAAATGTACCGTTTTAATAAAATGTTTCACTTGTTCCTGTTTTGGTCTGTTTTTTAAGGCTGAGGCAGATGGCTGGGGAGATGGAGATGACCTCAACTGGGAGGATGAGAATGCTGGTGATGACGACTGACGCAAAACTCAATCTGGAGCAAAACACTCAACCACTGGAAACGTTTAATCCATGCACCACATCTGGAGTGCCACTATCCCACAAAGCTGGAAGGAGCTTCTCATAAAATGATGCAGTCTGATCAAGGAGGGCCTAAATCTTTTATTGCTGTTTATCATGGGAATGTGGTGATACATGGGCAGCCCAATGGTGCTAGACCTAGACAGAAGAAGCCATTTGTAATTGTTTGCCAGTTGACATTAGTCACCTCAGTAATGGTTAAGGATCCTAACTAGAGGTAAATGTCATTGCTTTCATTTGCTCTTTTTTTATGTGCCAAATCAACTATTGGCATCAAGCTCAAGAAACATTTTTAGCAGAATGAAGGTTGATTTCTTAAAGGCTTGCACTTTGAATGAATGTGAAATAGAAAATCTATTTATTTGAGCTTTTTTGGTTGGCGGTGAAATAAACATTTTTGCTGCAAAAAATATTTTCCTGTCTTTATGTCATGTCACAGAACCAGTAAGAAAAAATATGACTGATGGGATCAATTGCAAATGCTCAGTATTTAAAGAGATTTAATAAACTGCATCAAACACAGCAAAATAAATTAAAACTTGACAGAGATCCGATTCACTGTACAATAAGTTGAGGGGTTTTAAAATGAGAAAAGTGCTAAGTTGTGTGTCTGACTGAAGTGATTTCTCTTATGAGGGTCATCAGTTGCTGAAGTTTGGCTTCCAGCCATGATGGAGGTGGTGCCGTCATGTTGGCGTTACTCTCCACGAGAGCATGAAGGGCTTTTAAAGAGTTCTGAGCCGTCTGGATGTGGCGGTCGTACTCCTCCTCTGCACTCATCTCCTGTCGAGCTCTCTTTGGGCTTGGCTAAGAGGGAGGAAATTGCAGGAAAAGTAAAGTTGACTTATTTATTTCCCTCTCATGCTTAAAGCAAAAATAATGGAAGCAATCTAGGGAAATGTAAGCTAGTTACAGATTAAGAGATTTTGTTGAAGTACGGACTAATGAAATGAACAGAGCAGTAAAATGTAGCTTTTGGTTACCTTTTCATACAAGCATGAAAATACCAGTCCAACATTTTCTTCTTTTACCAGGCCTGTTTTTATGTGACAGCAGGATTTATGTAGGGTCACAAGTCTTAAAAGATTATCAGATTTCCCATCAGAGAGCTTAGATTTTATTTTGTTAAGAACAGCAATACCTGTAATTGATTCTGTATATTGTACCTCTGGCTAAGTAATTAGGGTGTTATTAAACTGTGGCAAAACTTTAAGGCTCCATATGTGGGACAGGAAACTGCTCTGTCGGAAGGAATTTATCGCTGGCACTTAACATATATTACCATAAAACAAGGCACATTCGACTCACCACATTGTAAATAATGATTAATGCAAGAACAAGTCCTAAAGACAAAATGAGAAGGAAGAATAAAACTTATGGCCGGACTTTGTCCTCATGTAGGAACTGCTAGAGTTCATGTCAAGTCCTTGGAAATGAGGATTAGACTAACCGCTGCCATGGCAGGAAGAATGCGACGACTTGTCCTAAAATCAATAGAATTCTTTAATTTTCCCTGCATCAATGATGGTCGATACCTTTACACCAGTCCTCATCGCTGTGAGTTAGACCTCACTACTGCTGTCATTTTTAAATTTCATCATATGAAAGGCTGGATGTTCAGCTGAGCAGTTATGAGACCGTCATGAGAACAAGGTGGATTCAGGACACAGGCCTGAGCTGAGATTGATTTCTATGGATTCTAATAGTTCATGCACCTCATAGAAGTGGGAAGGTATTAATTCAAGCAGCAGTAGGGAGTCTCTGCAAGTATGAAAAGCAGAGTGAAAGTCCAGGAGGTGTGGAGAATAACGTTACACTATCCATTACTAGCTCCTCCAGGAGAGCGTATATTTAATCTGGCTTGTTCTACTAGTTGGACATATTAATTGGTATATTTGTAGCAAAGACTACTTCATAAAAGGCAAAAGGTTTGATAAGAAATGCAGAAAAAAATCAATTCAAATCGAAACAAACAAAAAAAAAATCCAACTCAAGCTGCCAAATTTAACTTGCTTAAGTTACTTAGCAAGACAGGAATAGATTGCCAATTTGTGTTAAAGTAGTTCTTAGTAAACAGTTTTTTAGTTTGAAAGCAGTTTAAAAGACTGTACATTCAGAGAGATGCTATAAATCTGAGCTCAATGATGCTGCTAACCTCAGGGTCTGTGATGGCTTCAGTTTCAACAGCCTGTTTGTCAGAACCACTTTCTTTGCTCTCCAGTTTCTTATTATGTTGCTCGATCACAGCTTTCTCCAGTTTCAGCCTTTTCAGCTGTGACTCCACATCTTCCAGTACTTTCAGTGTCTACATAAAACAAACAAAAGATGAAAAACACACAATATCCACGATAGCCTGTTTCAATAAATCAGTTGTAATCTCATTCTCTTTGAATGTTTATCACCGACCTTGCTTAGGTAATTGATCACTTTGGTCTTTGTTTCTTCCACACACAAACTCTGGGAAATAACCTCTTCATGGTTTGTATTCTTGAGCACCACAGGAAGATAATATGTTAAAGTTAGGCTGAAGCACCCGCAGTCATGGCCAAAGGTTTTATGAATGACAGATTTTGTTTTTCTGCAAACTATTGTGTCACTGTTGTTGAAATTGTCATTTAGCCAAATTGTTTTTAATGGTGTAGTGGTCAAGATTAAACAGTTCATGACCTTTAATCTTAGGAAAAACAGTCACTTAATATTACATTGTTTTCATGCCAGCCACTTGATCATCACTTTTGCCCTGAGACATGATAGTGCATCATTCATCAACACATTGCTCCAAGAGGAAGCTTTGACGCTTTCCTTTCTCATGGCAGTGTTTTTGGACGAATCTATGAATGAGCCAATTCATCTGAAAGAGAGGATGCACTTAAGATGTTTCACTGTCGACGTGACACAAAGTGTCCAGAAAATCCTTTTTACAGATGTTAACAGTCTAAACAGGTCATCAGATAAAACAACTCTGATCCTGTTGCTACATGCAAAAGTCAGTCTCCCCTTGTTGTTTTTCTCGGGGAAAAAAATAGCTTCTTTGCTCCTCTTCGTAAAACAAAGCTGGAGTCCAGATGCTTACACCTCACAATCCATCCAGAAACATTGCACACCCTGCAGTCCAAAGCTCTGTAGGTCATGATCCTGGAGCTTACAGGACTCTCTTAAGTGCCCTGAAGCTTTGATCAGAGCAGCTGAACTTAGCCTTGACGGCTTTATTTGGTCGCGATCCGTTTTGCAGCAACATCCTCCCTTGTGAAGCACATCTGATGCAAACCAGTGACAGCTGCTCTTCCCTTGTCAACACTTTCCCCTAAGCTCTTTGCAAGTCTGTTATCAGGTCACTTTGTGGCAGGACTAAAACACACTGCATTCATTTTTTGTTTTTTATAACTTTGTAGTTAACTGTCTTTCATCTAATCATCTTACACAGCAACATACAATTAATGCAAGTTGCCGAAGAAGTTTCCAAAAAAACAAAGATTTCTGTCAATCTGAAAACAGTTGGCCACAAGTGATTATTTGAAAAAAAATGTGCGAGGTGAAGTTTGTGTGGTACCCCTGCAAAGTAAGAAAAGGCCTCTAGGGCGTGCTGATGTAGCAGCCAAGACTTGTCAGCCAGAAGGACTCCAAACAGACTGCTCAATCTAGGAAGAACCTGGCTCTGCGGGACCAAAATATGTTACAAAATGCATTTATAAGTATCTAACATGGTGTTGTATAGTTAGATAACACAAGAACTGGACTAACAGGTTTGCTTAAATCATTGTAAATAAGGATACGAGGTAAACATGCGTACTTCTGTACTTTTCAGTAGGCCTACATTCCAAGTTTTTAAAAACTTTTTTCAATTGTATTGGAATTAAAATATAAATAATGTAATATTTTAATTAGGCATTTAAAAAGTTTCTAATTTTTAATAAAGTTAGTGAAACTAGTTAACTTTTTGAAGACATTATAATTTATTAAGATGTATCTGTACTTTTTTACCTGACAGTCTTCAGGAAAAAAGATCTTTCCCAGGGAGGAGAGAAACTCCAGAGCAGCCAGCAGCAGATAATCTGGACATTTCTGAGAAACTACAGCTTCCAGACACAACAGAGCCTAAAATAATGAGTTTTTAACAGAAATATGATCTACTTTTTAACCCTTTAATGTGTTAAAAAAAAACAGCATTACCTGAGAAATGGCTTCAGGTCTGATGTTCTTTACAATCACAGTTGTCGCTGACAAGAGCAGCTTCAAAGTATCTTGGAGCACAAAGTGGGTCTGCAACTGTTTTAGGACAAGTTACACAGAATTGATGAGTCTTCAATCTTTTTCACTAATTTAGTGTGTGTACATTTGTGTGTTTTTGTCACCTGACTGGGATTCATTCGTGACCACAGCTGTGTAATCACCCTCACTACAGACAATGAGCACTGTCCCTCAGGAGAAGGATGCCCTCGAAGCAGAGAGAGGAGTGAACCCAGCACTGCGTTCTGGCACCAACACAGACATTGTATGAAGAAATCATTAATTTTTAATATCACAGTTTCCCACCCTGCTCCACTGTATTGTTTTCTACCCTGAAGGTCATTCACGGATGAAAATAACCCTGAATGACAGCTGCTAGGGAGCAATCCAGTTGTCAAAGTGTGAAGTGAACAGTCTGCCATTAATTGTTTTGAATAAACTTTGACACCAAAAGTGATATATTTGTTGTGAGTAAATAATTTTGAATCTGTCCTTAAAACAGAACAGATGTCTGAATAATTTCCACAGAAAACACTAAAGTAAACATTCACATAAGATACCGAATGTTTGACTAAGATAGCTGTCTTTAATCTCGGAAACAGGCGTACCTTACTCAAGTCCAACCATTGTTTCCATATCAGTTTTGGTGCGCAGAAGAAAAACTGCTTTAAAATGTCGGTAAACCTCAAATATCCAAGACTGTCCTCACCACTTTGTCCACTTGTCCCAGTTTGTATCCTCTGTCCTCCCACTCCATAAAAACCCTTTGCATCAGGGCAATGATCTCTGTCTCCACACGAAGACGGACGTCCTGAGACAGAGCTCTGAGGAGGACGTGATGCCACACGGGAAGATTTTCCACCTTTGATGGTGAGAACTCTGCCACCAACTCCAACTGGAAAAATAACTCTTAAGATCATTGGTTCTGATAATAAATAGGGTGGGTTGAGGCATTGAAGAAGCATCCAGAATATGAGATTTGCCCTTTATTTATGTCGCCTCTTCAGCAGAAGAGATGATCCTGACATTTTTGTTATTAGGACCTTTTCTTTCCCCTTTGTTTAAAATGTCAAAAATCTGTCAACTGGGAAATTAAAAAGTAAAAAAATGGTAAAACTAAACAGGCTGCACCAGTTACAGTTTCCTGGCCAATCTCTAATCTTTAAAAAGCCCGACCTTCTGATTCAGGTTTTCATTTCTACAACCGTCTGTGAGGCCATGGAAATCTTCAAAGATCCATTTTTAATGTCAGAGGTTTTTTTCTGTAAAAAAAAAATGTTTATGTCCCAGATTTGTATTCTTATGACTGTTCAATTGTCTCATTTTCTTTAGATAACAAGAGGATATTTTGTAATGATAACTAAATACTTGCATGATCTCAAAATATTACCCTTACAAAAGCTGACACAAATTCTATATTTTCCACATTTTTAACAATGCAGAAACCCTGGTTGTTTTAAATTTTAGAAAACCCTTTTATTAAAGTTTGTTCACATATGAAGTTATATTAATGTTGGCAAAGTAAACTGAAGGTAAACAAGTTTCCCATTTGTGACAGAAACCAGATTCAACAGTGCCCTCATTTATCGTCCTGAGATACTAGCTGCTTTAAAAACAGAAACAGCAGAGCATCAAAACAAAGCTTTATCCTTAAATTAGTGATTGTCCAACAACTTCCTAGTTTTCCAAACTACTTAACTTTGATCTTCCTCTTTCTACACAGCCAAAGGGCTGGAATGACCAGTAAGTTAAAAATTTCACAGCCCTGCCTGAGGGTTCATTCTGACAACCTAACCATTTTGCCTTTCTGATCTTAATGCCTCTAACCTGGTGGTTCGGGGTCATGAGGAAAACCATACGTCTCAGTAGCAATCCCAGGTGTAACAACTGGTAGCATTCAGAGTTGCATGCTTTCACCTAAAGGAGGACAAAAAACAGACAGCAAAGACAGTAGAATTACCCTTAACTAGACACTTAACTAAACCTCTAAATCACCAAATTCAGGTGTTCTCCTAATTTTCATGCAAAAACATGTTTATGAAATCCAGAATCTTGACATGCATTCTGCTCTTAAAACATCTGTGAAGTCACTGTCTGGAGACAGTAGCTACAGGCCTCCAAACATTGTGGAATTCAATTTATATCAATTTGAATTCCACAGAACAGATCATGGAATGAATCACCAAGTCAATGCAGCTACAGGCAAACCTTGATATCCGATTTGTGATAACGCAAAAGGAAACTGGACTATAGCTGATAACTGTCCTTTAGACCAGTGGTCCCCAACCCCCGGTCCGTGGACCGGGGGTTGGTTACTTGCACGCCAACACCGAGCCACAAGCAGCAAAATGAGTAAGAAACAGATCAGATGCCTTATGGACCCCCCCCCTTTAAACAGAATTGTCCGACTCTTCATCGATCACACACACCCCCCACCCCCAGGGAGGGTCATAACATGCTGCTCTACTTGATGAGCGTGGTTTAGATGGCTGCCAGGGACATGGTACATGAATGACTGCACTGTTTGTGACACAAGGTGTTTTTCTTCATAGGATTGTCTTATCCCATTAGTCCCAGTGATAGAAACTCCTAATGTTCATTTTATGGACAACAGTTTCCCGACTAAACAAGACAGCACACCTGTTATGGATGAGGGAAATGTGTTTGGGAGAACTCGACTAGCTGCACAGATGAGTTTGAGTGGAAACTGTGCTGGAGGCCTGGTCCTCCGGGATACATGACCTCACAGATGTGCTGTAGAAGACTACTTAGATAAAGAGACTCGTCAACCTTGTGGCAAGCGTTTCAATACTTGTGTCAACACAGTGCATGTCTTCTGGTTTTACCCACCAGCTGAGCAATAAGCAGGACATGATGTAGGCAAAGTTCTGCTGTTCCGTATCTGAAAGAATAAGTTGAATTAAACAGTCACTAATGTTAAAAATGCTTATTTGCAGACAGAGTTAAGCAAGTTAAACAAACAAATGCTGTGGATATGCATTTACTTCTTTGCAAATTAAGCTGAAAAATATAACTTGCAAAGTCCTGGAAATGAATTAATGCATCTTCTTGTGACTCTCCTGGTTTGTGTAGGTGATATAAAAATTATTACAAGGTACAATCTTAGTATCATTCATCACTTTGATCACAACTGAAGCTTGCAAAAGATGCTTGAATAGTATAAATGTTGCTGTACTGCTAATAGCTTAACTACTATGAAGTTATATTAATGTTGGCAAAGTAAGCTTTGCCAACATTAATATGTTGCAATGAATAGAAAATTCATTGCAACATAGTTGCAATGAATAGAAAACCAGAGACCTCATTTTAAGTGCAATGCTCAGAACTTTGGTTTAAAATAATAGGCATATTTATTGCACTAACCGTGCTGTGAAGCACCACACATCTACTGCCAACAAAGCTGTTGGTGTATCAGCCTGCAGCACAGCATCCATCAAACAACGTTCCTAAGGAAGGGAGATAGAAAAACAAGGGAAATCAGATAAGCGAGAACCAAAAACCACAAAGCTCAAAGCACAGGGAGGCAATAAAAAATAAAATTAACAGACATATCAGAATGAAAGTGAAAGAATAGCTTGACTTGAATGAGAGGAACACCTACATGATAACAAAGGCAGATTTTTGCTTGCCAATCTAAATGTTTGGTTTGAAACTAAACTCAACCCAGGACTCCATTTCAGAGCCAGAATCCTTACAAGTAGACAGAGTACGGGCAAGTCAAAATTTAAGCTCAAATGTATTTTCCTCCAGCAGTAAAATACTTATTTTGTGTTTCCCCCTTATATGATTTAAAAACTTTTGCAAAGAATCAAACTTGTCACAATTTAAAAAAGATAAATCTCTAAATATTTTTGCACCTTTTTTAGATGAAATAAATGATAACTTGGTTCCACTTTTTGTTTGACATGTAATTCACAGGACATTCAAACTGATTTCAAAGCCATACAATGCAAAAAGTAAGGATTGGACCCTCCTCAATCCTACATAGAACATGACTATTTTGATTAAGTCAATAATACTCTGTGGGTCGGATCTGGAGGGTCTAGGCCACACAGTCATTTGCTGATTCTGAATTCATGATGGCTCTTGCTACTCTGAGAAGGAAGTTTAATTTTCAAGCTTCATTGACATGCCAATGTTAGTTTTTCCAGTCCGGTCTGAGTTGTGGCATATTTGTGCTATAAATGTTTTAATTATGTTCATAATTGTTAATTTAGTGTGTAAGGGGTTGAACATGCAGGCCTTACTAGTACAGGAAAGTGGACTGGAGGGAGCACAGCCACACTGGCACAGAGCTGTACACAGATGTGTTGGTGCAGGGTGACCTCGGCCTGGGCCTGACCCTTCAGCATAACCCCTGGCAACCGAACTGGTACTTTACGCTCAGTGTAGCATCGTCTGAAACTAATAAAGATGGCATGGTAGAGTGGAAGCCTGGAAAGGGAGAAAGAACAAAGAAAAATGTTTTGACACTTGGCCAACGTAAACCTGCTTTTCTTTAACCTGATAATAAATCATCTGATTTATACCAACAAGCCAACTGTACTGACAAAAGCTTTACTCTCAGTTTGAAAGATTAAATATGCATATAACACAATCTGAGAAATCACAATAAAATAATAGAATGACTGCTAACATACATTAGAATAGACTTTAAGTAAGATGGCAAAACTGAAATAAAAACACTAATTATCAGGAACCCTTAAGAGTATTAGAAAAACAAAAACTCTGAAGAAACCCCGATCACCTTGGTGTGTCTTCTGGAAACTGACTTCCAGAGTACCAAAGCTCCATCACTTCCTCTGGTTGGCTGAGCAGCTGTCCCAAAATATTCACCAGCATGAGAAAATGTGGAAGCTCGTGCTCAGAGCTCAACCCTGCTGGGAAGGGAGTTGTGAGAATGTTAATATCTTTTTGTTTTGGGTTCATAGCAAATACAGACCCCAAACAATAAGCAGTCTATCCTGGACAAAAAAAAATTACTGTTTCCATCTCAGAAAAAGATCTTGAAAAACATCACATCTTTCACATCTCGAAATAGTAGCTTTGCTTTTTAGCTTTGAAACAACTTAGTTGCAGTTTCTTGATGACTTGAACAATGTAGCAGCTTTTTACCTTCTAAAATTTTATCTTTATCAGGAAAATTAAATGGCCTACAGAAGGATTATTTATTTATCTGCTGCTGTGAGTCCATTTATGGCTAA
Source organism: Poecilia picta (assembly GCA_033032245.1). Lineage (NCBI taxonomy): Eukaryota > Metazoa > Chordata > Actinopteri > Cyprinodontiformes > Poeciliidae > Poecilia > Poecilia picta. The sequence continues at coordinate 14,123,871 of CM065356.1, read as the reverse complement.
ATGTAAGGAAAACTGAGGAATTAACTATTAATTTTAGAAGGAAAAAAGATCATGTCTTACCAGTAATGAGATTAATTCAATAGATTTAAAAAGTTGATTCACAAATATTTAACAGCTGTAAGAAAACATGGACGCCTTTCAAAGGGAATTTAATGGACACTTTTTAAAATGTAAACTCACACACGTCCGGCTGCAGCACAACTTCAGCAAAGGGCCTCAGAGGCAACAGCTGAATCAGAAAAGCATCCATAGGAACCAGAACTGATGCACTTAGCTCACCAGTCAGAGCTGTGGGCAGCGACGGGGCACACAAACTTGGAGGAAACTTACTGAAAGACACAAAGCGCATCATAATCAGAAGTATGCCAGGAATCACAGACTAAATGTTTAGAAGTTAAATCTCACTTTTTCAGCTGAGATGGAAACATTTGTACCTGAATATCTGGAGGTAGAGTTGGTGAAAGCAGCTGGATTTTTTTGTCAGAAAATATTTAAATTCCTGTCAAGAGAAGAAGATTGAAAGAAAAGTCGGTAATACCTAAAATCAAGACAGCAGCATGTTTCAAAATGTTGCAAAAAAGATTTAAGTACCTTTATGTAATGAACCAAAGTGTTAGCAAAGAATCTGCACATCTTTGCGGTTTTCTGGAAAAGCTTGTACTCCGGACTTTGAACAGTCTCCTGCAACAGGTCCAAAGGACATTAATAAGACAGGGGTTTGTGATGCACAAAATAATAAGGTTATTAGAGTTATAAGCTGCCACTTTTACATACAGCACCACTACAAAACATCAAATGCAGGTGAAAACAACAGACAAGTATATTACTAATAATATAATTGATAAATATCTTATACTTTGATACTTTAAAATATCTAATTAGATCTTTCTGACCTGTAAACCTCCCAGCTTTATCTGTTCAGCCATCTCCACACAGCTGTTTAAGGAAGCCAACAAGTTGTCAGACAAGCTGTTGACGATGTCACCATGGTGCAGCTGTTCCTCCACCAATGACTGGTACTTCAGGCTCTGTCTGAACAAAATAATTTCAAATGTTTAAATAACTAGGACATATGTCTAAACCTGGATTAAGATAGCTCCATTACCCTGCAAAAATATCTAAATATATATTTTCTCAGAATACAACCACAAACAACACAATTTCATTGGAACTTTAGTTGATAGACCAACACAAAGTGGAAGATGCATCTGAAGTCAAGGGAAAATGGTAAATGGTTTTCAAATGATTTAAAAATTAAACATCTAAAAGGTGTGGTGGGAAATTATCCGTTAATGGAAAACGTCACAAATCCGACCTTTAACAGAGCAACAAGGAGAAGCCAGTGAAATGCTACAAAGTTAAAATTGGGGCAGTTGCTAACCTTCCACTGGACAACAACCCTAAACATACAGCCAGTGATTCAATGTGGTGGTTTAGAGCAAAGCATGTTCACGTACTAAAATGGCCCAACCAGAGATCTGACCCAAATCCAATCGACAATCTGTGGCGAGATTTGAAAACCAAGCTCCTGTTTTGCAAAGAAGAGTGGGTAAAAATGACATTCTCCAGAGAAAACTTGGAACTGTAAAATACTGTAAAAAAACAGGTATTCCTTTCCTTCCACTTTACAAATATACACTACTTTGTGTAGGTATATCACAACCAATTCCAATGAAAAATCTGTTTGTAACGGGACACAATGTAGAAAAAAAACTCAAGATAGAGCAACAAAACATGCTTACAGAATAAAATAATAAAAAAGGACTTACTTGATGAGGAACTTCCATGTGTTTGCATGCAGTGCAATGTCAAGGTTAGAGATAATGGAGCAGATATCGAGAAGGTTGTGAATCACTGTAAAACATTGACATGCTTAGTGAGTTTCAAACTGCATAAAATATACCCTGATAAAATAAAGTCAACAATTTCACAGTGACCAGTGTTGCAGTGAAAGACAGAAGGATGCATACTTCCATACACACACGTAGACACACCTGCAACAATGTCAGAAACCTCTTCATCTGAGGCGCTATTGTTCAGAGAGATCCTGTCCAGGACCTCCAGTAGACTCTTCTGCAGGGAGTACGCCTCCTTGAAGAGTCCTTGCAGCAGATCAGCCACCAGAGATAGACGGCCACAATAAACTACCTCACTGTCCTGTGGACAGAAACACGGACAGCATGCTGCTGAACTCATTTCTATACTTAAAGATTACATTAGTTACTTAAAGAACACAAAAACAGTTACCAAAAGTAATAAAAATATGCACTAAACATGTAATAAAGGTAAACATAGTATATTTACATACCTCTCAACTCACAGAAATTGAGTCAGAGGGTATAAGTTTGCTAAAAAAAAAAAAAAAACTACATTGATTTGTCTCATTCAAGCTCAGAGTATAATAGTTCAGGCTTAGCTACTTTTATCTACATTAACTCCAGGAAGAGGAGTTAATACTGGAATCGAAGTCTAATCTCTGCTGCTGTTGGTTTTGGCTTTATTACTCGCAATTTATGAAGAGAAGGCTTCCTTTAATTCTTTCCCAGAAGGCTGAAAATACACCCCGTTTTCTTCTTTTTTCGCAGGATCCAAACGAAAAAACAAACCTTGCAGTGCTGAAATGTTTCTCTCAGGACTTTAAGGATGCAGGTCGGTAGCGAACGGATAGCATCCAAACACAGACCTTCTTCAAATGAGCCAACGTGACGCACACAAACAGAAAGTGCATCGATTAACTGAACCATTGCCTGAAAGAGACAAAATTGCAGTCAAGCATGAGCCAGAGGAAAAGTTAGTAATTAGAGATGCACCAAATAATTGGCCAGAGGTTAGAACCAAATACATTTTTTTTCCATGATCTGAACATGCATTCTGTAGATGCATTACAACTTAGAACTTCTGCCAATTTTGAACATTAAATGCTTCATGTACTTTGATAAATTTTTCTGGGACTAATCAAAAAAATTAAATAAGAAATTCATCCAGATTAGAGATTTAATCTTTGACGTTAAATTTGGCACCATCTCATAATCTCTTCATCAAAATGAGTTGGAATCTGTAGGCCAGATCCTGAAGGTCAGGAAGACTTTTCATGAGGATATAATACTCTTTCTAATCTCACTTTGTATGCTTACCTGTAGAATGTTCCTTAGAAAAGTACACAGTTCAGTGTTTTGACTTGAAAGCTCGCCAACTTGATTCATAATTTCTTTCATCATGTTGTCGAACATTTCAACTGCCTGCACACATTTGTGTAAGACAAAAGGAGACAAATTGTTACACTTTTTCAGGAGACTTGCTAATAAATTGGTAAATTCAACAAATACCCACAACAGTCTAATACCGCAAAGAAATAATATGGAATACTTTTTTCCCCTTAGAGAAAGAATTACAGACATCATTTAAACACGGCAGCTGAAGGATATCAAATAATCGTCCTTTATTCATAAGTTAGAAGTTGTGGGTGACAGTCGTAATTTTACTATGTTCACAGGGCAGCATGCCCTTAAAAAACCACAAGAATGCTCACTTCTAATTGTGCATTAAAAAACATTTCTGAAATAAATGCAATACCAATATTTTAATGCAACATAGTGGGAGTTTCTTCAACAATTACATGTGAAACTTAAAATGGTAAAATAGCATATGTTCTATTTAATAACATTAATTTTACACAATTAATGTCTGTTTATACTTTATATAAAATTTCTAAAATTGGTTCTGAAATAAAAATCCACAACATAAACTCATTTTCCATTCACCTTTGGTAGGACCTTGGAAAAGCACTCCTCCTCCAGCTCTGACAAACCAACGTGTGGCAAGAACATCTCTGTAATTATCTTCAGTATACCTGTGTGATTTTTACATTAGAGATGGTTCACAGGAGGATTGCTAAGAAAATAAATGCACAGAGATGTTTAATAATTAATAAAGAGAATAATTACTCACGTAGACAATCATTCCAGGTAGCTGCCTCATAATGCAAAGAGTAGAAACAGTCAAGAAAAAGCTCTTTGTTGCAGTTTGTTTGTATACTATTATGTGTCAAAAGTGTCACCATAATATTAAAAAAAATTAATATATACTTATTTATGTAAGAACTTAAATAATGTTGGAAATGCAGATTGAAACAAAATCACGAGTTAAAAAAAGTATAAATGCTGAAATTATCAAAAGCCATAGCTGAAGATTTTCATTATGTCAATCATCTGTAAAACACATAAACTAAATGTGGAAATCATTATTTAAAATATGAATTCATGTGTTGAAAGCACATCTTATAATTTCATTGTAGTTTCAGTGTTGCAGTGTACTGTGAATTTATTTTACAGGTTGGTTAGACTGTCACAGACCAGGTAAATGGTCGGTGGTTCAAATGCTGTCCAGGTTAGCAAATGTTAGGGTGCATTTGACATGGACTGTGACTGATTCAGTCATGTGGTGATGAACTGTGGCACAGGAAATAGGAATTTGTTAATTTAATACTGAAATAGTAACTTAAAGTTAATTGAGGTTTATGTGTGATTTACAAATCGTGTATTTAATAAATTACACAACTATATAAAATGTGGCAGTTTTTATTCAATTTATTGGGATTTTTCTCACACGTCGAACCGTTCAGGAATTACGGTAAAGAGAAGACGGATTTAGTACCAGCTCTCATTAGCGTCACATAAAACTACAATCTTACGACAGTATGTTTACGTTTTGACTCATAAAGCGTTACAAAACATTCCTGTTTGGATAAGACTGTGAGTCACTAAATGCTGTGTGAAAGGATATTGTAAGTTTAGGCAGGACAGACTTGAGCTCCTGACGACAGGTTTCCTGACTCCACTGCACTACCTCATCCAGCAAAGATGTGTTGGTCTGGGACATGATGAAAGAAAATCCGCCGGTGTTGGACAACGCTGGCAGAAAAAAACAGGAAGAGGATTTTAGGGTCCTCTCTGGGGGGATGGAGTCAATGAAAATGATTTGCATTCATATTCACCAGTATGTCCTCTTCTGGGGAACGAAGTGTTGTTAATACCAAGTCATTTAAAGCTTTGAAAGGCGAGAAAGAACCCGAGAAAACTTTAGCCTTACAATGGAAGCACAGCTCGATGTTAGCTTGTTGTAGGTAAACTAGTTACTCGTGAACTCTTACCGAACAGAACACAGGACTTTTAGTTCGGGCACAGATTAAGCTCAAATTATTTTACCTGTGTTTCTCCTGAAGTCACACGTATTCTTTCTTTCCTATCCAAAAAGCTCTAAACTTATTTTTCTTCTTTTAAATTGTCGAAGTAAAAAAGTATTGACGGTTTATTTTCGACAAGGACAATATTCCGCGCGCCCGTGCTTAAGACGGATATGACGTCAGGACTACGTGAATCATCGCATATTGTGCTGATTGGTTGGAATCAAAGAATAAACCAATGACAAAACTAAACGCGTTTAAATCGATGTTAAAAGCAACATTGGGCAGAAGACTTTTTACATTTTTACTGTGATTAAAAACATGCTTAGTTTCACTCACTGTGGTTCTTGAGTGGTATATTAATGCCTTAAATCATGCAAGGGTGCCCTGAAGTACTGAATATATATATCGTAAATGGACATAGGTTGACATGTCTACATTAAATATCATTATTTTTATAGTCCTATCTAATATTGCAATTTTCTGGTAAACCATACTCGCTATAAGCCGTGGTCAAGAAGAAAAGCAAAACGCTTGAAATATAATAAATAAATAGGACAGTTGACGTCACACATCAGGCTTACGGTATTTATGTTAACAAGACAAAACAATAAACATGTTAACATGGTGGTTAACATCAGTTCAGCACCTTCTGATCCACAGTTACAGACGGTAACAGAAAAAGGGGTGATCTGGCTGTGATTGCAAGGTGTGATTTACCATAAATTTACATCAATAATCATGAATATTTAATATAAACAGTAACGAATAAATATTTTTAGTAAAGGAAAAATAATACACATATTTCACATTCAAAGACTATAATTGGCAACTGAAATGTTAAATCGCATCAAATATTAAAACATAACGAGAAAAATATCAAGTTCAGTGGCTTCTGTTACTATACATTAAATAAAGTTTCACTAATAGCCCTCAAAAAAGAACAATTTTGAGAGCAATGGTTCCCAATTAACAGCAGTTATCGGTAAAATTAAACAGCAAAAATGCACATTAATTGTTAACAACATGTATGAAACAGGACAAAATTGCGCATGAAATGATGTATGTAATTAGGTTTGCCTAAAATATACACAGTCCAGTCACATTAATGTGACCACCACGTACTTTCCACTTCAGAGTTAAATAACCAATCACAGAAGGCAGGTGGCAGCACAGTGCAGTTGAGCGTATATAAAGGGTGTGTGTGGGCTTCGGAAAACATTTCAATCGTTGGCGTAATGCAGAAACGAAGCGATTTATCCGACGTCCAAAAGGGCATGATCATTGGCTTTCGGGCCAAGGGTGGAAGCATTTCCGAAACGGCTGAGTTTGTGAACTGTTCGCGTGCCGCCGTGGTAAAAGTGTACCGTGCATGGCAAAATGGGACTGTCCAAAATCAACGACGTGGCAAATGTGGTGCACCACGGGCCATAGATGACAGAGGCGAACGACGGTTGCGGAGATGCGTTCGGACAGATAGACGGGCTACCGTTGAGCAACTGACCACTAAAATGAACCAAGGGGCTACCACAAGTGTCTCCCAAACCACTATTCAGCGAACATTGCTGCGTCTGGGCCTCCGAAGCAGACGCCTGGTTCGTGCACCTATGCTGACTGGTGTTCATCGACGACGAAGGCTAGAATTTGCACGCCAGTACAGCAGCTGGACGTCCACTGAGTGGCGACAGGTAGCGTTTTCAGATGAATCGCGTTTTATGCTCCATCGGACAGATGGACGTTGGCGTATAAGGCGTGAAACCTCTGAAAGGAACCACCCTGCAACCATTGCAGGAACGGTCCAAGCTGGAGGCGGGAGCATTATGGTCTGGGGAATGTTTTCCTGGCATTCTCTGGGTTCACTGATTATTGTGGAAGGCACGATGGATCAATACAAGTACGCATCTGTCCTTGCGGACCATGTCCACCCCTACATGCGCATTGTTTTTCCTCAGGATGATGGCATCTTCCAGCAGGACAATGCGAGGTGCCATACAGCTGCCAGTGTACGTGCGTGGTTCGAAGAGCACCAGGATGAGTTTACCGTCCTCCCCTGGCCAGCAAACTCACCTGACTTAAACCCAATCGAGCATCTGTGGGACCATCTCGATCGAGTTGTTCGCGCCATGGATCCTCAACCGCGTAATCTAGCGCAGCTGGCCACGGCATTAGAGTCGGCATGGCTCAACATCCCAGAGAAGACCTTCAGGGACCTAAGTGACTCTCTTCCTGCACGTCTCGTAGCAGTTCGCTCTGCGAAAGGTGGTTATTCTGGCTTTTGACAGATGGTCACATTAATGTGACTGGACTGTGTATGTTACAATGTCATACTAGAAAAGAAAACACAAAGTTGATCAAAGAACATACCACTGTTGCAGATGGCAACAGAAAAATGGGATGAACTGACTGTTACTTTTCGCTATGGTAACAATCACCTGTCAAGAGCAACACAGAACTTAACATAGAATAACACATACGGTAATAAGTCAGGAGAAAATAACTTTTGACTAAACAACATGAATGTGAAGAATGAATAAACCTATTTGACAAACTTCACATCTATAATGTTGTTAAAATAAGATAATAAAAAAATAAAATAAAATCTTACATTGGATCATTATCCTTCTCAAAACCATTGGAAGCCTATTTTCTCTGAAACAATTTTTTAACATATTTATTTATATTGGGGATAAGTAAGCATTAACAAATGGCATATCTTTTTACAATTTCCATGTATAAGTTAATAACACTGGCAAAAGGTACTTAAAAATATTTTGTAGTTTATCAACCACTGAATGTACTTCTATAAAATTATTTGATGAAACACAAACATCAAGTTGTGTGAGATCACAGACAAACTCATAATCAATGACACTAAATAGAAGTTAGTTTTTCAACAGATGAGACAAAAGAATAAACATTATACTTGACTTTTGGGAATTGTAGCTAACTCCTTCCTAATGAGGTGCTTTCCCCATACACTGTTTTATTCCTGACCAAACACAGTACGCTTTCATTACAATTAAGCCGGGAATGCAGAGCTGTTGTTTCGATGGAAGTAACTGATAACATAAATTTACGATGTTTAGGCAGATACAATTATGTGTGCTATTTTTTTATTGTGTACAGCCTTTTCAAATAGTTTCCATACCTGAAGTGAGTTTCTATATCAAAACTTCCTTCCATAAATCTTATGCTGTATTTGTAGAATATTAATACAAGCATTTCTAATGGTACTGTAAAAAATTAATTACCAAGTAAGTGTTTCTAGGTCTAGGTTAATGAATGTTAACATAATTTTCAGAAGAAATTAGCAAAGTAAATACAGGCTTTTTACTTTTAAGTTGGAAATTTTCTCTCTGACCTACCTGACCTTATGGATTGATGCCAGTACGCTATTGTACTGCTGATAAGCTCTAAAGCATGGAAGTAAAGTATGCTGTATATTCATGTGACTTCTCTTTTAGCAGCCAGAGGTGTGAGCTGCAAGCTGCAGGAAATGACTAACTTCTTGTTTGGACAAATGGACTCCTGCAAAGATGAGTATCGTTCCAAAAGTGACATTGGTTTCAATCCACTTGGAGGAAAGATGTCTGGGACAGCATGACAGTTTCTACCATAACAAAATCAGCTAAAATTTATCTTCAGACATCGTGTGAACTGAGGTTGCCCAAAAATAGGCCTAGTATGAACATTATAACATCACATGCATGTGAAAACAAATATCGAAGGTAATAACATTTCCAAAATGTAGTTGATATCAGGTGTCTGCCTAGACCAAATAAAAAGAAAAGCAAACAGTTAGTTAGAATAACAAAAATTATTTCCATTCTCTAAATACCAGAAAACTGAACTTCTTCAGTGACAGGCTTCATAAAGGTTCTTCCTCACAGCAGCTGTTAGACTCTAAAACCAGCACTGCTCCAAACAGTGCTTACCTCCCTGTTTGGGGAGGCAAGCATTTCTAATTTCCCTTTCATGTCTGTCGTTTATTATGCACAGTTGTACATAGATTTGAACTTTTCATTTTAGGAGATCCTACTCATTTGCACAATTCTCTGAATCTGAAGATGCAGTTTTTTTTAATGCTGTACTTGATGTGACTACATATTTTAATTTTTATTGAATAATTCTTATGGAATCAAATTTGCCACCTTTTTCTTACAAGAAAAATTAAACATAGAAAATATTGGTGAGAGAATAAGACAATTAGCCCAGAAGCTAATGAAATAAGAAAAAAAAAACACTTTTAATGGGGAAATTTGCTCTGCCAGACTCTTTGTTTCCCACTTAATGTTCATTCAGTCTTTACGGTAATTAATGCATTTTCCAAGAAAGGGATGTGTCTGAGGAGCTTAAGAATGCTGCCTCCCACTCTGACCCTCCAGTTTGCAGATAATGTAGAGGTTATCGCTTGACAGGAAACCCTGTTGAAATTTGAATGGAAACCGGAAAGAAAGATCCTTTTTCTTTTTTCTTTTAAAGTCACCGGGTGGCTGATTGAACATGGCCAAAAATCAGTGTTCACCTTGCACCTCGTGATGAGGGTCAAGTACAACAGAGGAGAGCTCTGGCAGTGTGAGCAGAGAAGCTAAATCTGTTCTCGTCGGCCACATCTTATTTTCACTGTAACTAATTTCAGATAGGGGAAAACCCTGAGCAAAAGAATGGGGACGCCTGCTTGGCATAGCAAGAATTATGTGTGGTACGCGTTTGAAGCTGTTCTGTCCAGATCCAGACATTGTTTAACACCCAAAACAGAAATGAAAATGTCATCTTAGCTCTCACAACCACAAAAAAGTCTTCTCTTTGATTTCATACAAAATAAATAAAAACAAAAAGCATATATGCTTCTGCATTCATCACAGAGAAATACCATATTCAAGACATAAAAACATCCACGGTGTATTTGCTATCTAACAGGATTGCCCAATATTAAGTGCCATGCAGTTTTCTTCACCTACTGAAAAAGAAAAATTACCACAGCCTGATGCTGCCAGATGTGTCCCTGTAGGAATGGCGTCTTCAAGGTGATGTAGTTATTTTGCCAGAAAGCTACATTCCGGTCTCATATGACCAGAACATCTTCTCACACGTATTTATTGTGTTTTTCTTCAAAATGCATTTCTAAAGGCTGTTTCAACAACTTTTGTGACTTTCCTACGATGATTTGCTGTGTAGTTGAGTTATAGTTTTCCCTTCTTCCACCTGAGCAGCAGATCTCTGCAGCTGCCATGGAGTCACCATAGACCTCCTAACTGCTTCTACTTCTCACACTGTTGGTAGGCTCAGAGCAGACATATTTTCAGATGATACGTTAAAACAGTGCCTCATAAGATGTTCAAAGTACACTCTTATATGGTGTTTTCTTTATAACTTTGCAAGTTTGTGTTTTTATTAAAGTATCTAGAACTTTTGTTACTAAAATGTGACTTGGAAATAAAATTGATTGAATGTTTGTTTTTAAAAGCATGACCCTGATCTAAAATTTTACAAAGATGTATTCCTGATTTGTTTGTTAACTAATGTCCCCTAACAAACCTCTGAGACCTTAAATTTCACAAATTTAGGATATTTAACATTAAAACTAATGTTGATAAAAATAATTGACTTGCTAAAACTGTAATAACAGCAAATAGAAACTAAGGCAATTTACTCTAACTGCATTATTTTCTGTAAAAAGGGTCTTGTAATTACAGTGCCAAAATGGAAAGGGAAAAAAAACATTCTTATCCGTCTGTGGCTTTCAAAACAACACACTTTCCCCCAGCTCAGCAGGATGTGTCCGTCATTCCAGCTTGCTCACACCTTCCTGTATGGACTTTACGCTTGGCAAACAAACTCCAATTTTAATGAAGTGATGCCAACAGAAAGGTAAAATGGGGAAAACTGCCTATTTTAAGATCCTTGATAAGCCTTTAGAAAAAATAACAAGAAAATAACTGAACTTGGCCTTAAAAATATACAAAGCATTTTATACACGATTTCACTGAGACCAAAGAGTTTAATGCTGTATTTAAAATATAACAGACCAGACGGTTAAAACTATTATTCTGTGGTTTGGTGTCATAAATACAGGCAGGCATTTAGAAATGAGAACAAGCTTCCTATTTTTTGTCATCGGACCAAGTGACCTCATAGTCACCGAAGACAGTTTTCAGCTTCTCAACAGACACAGAGTGGTCTGCTTTCCCAAAAGCCTGAAAAAAGAAGCAAAGAAAGTGTTTCTATGACAACAGATTCAAGAATGTATTTATTTATTTATAACATCTCTTTAATTTTAATTCAGACTCACTGTGGATTCTCCAAACACTCTGATCTTCTTGTCCTTGTCGTTGTGCTCGATCTTCCCTCCTCCAAGGCATTTACACTCCATCCCTAAGGCCTCCAGAGCTGGACTGACCTTCTCAAATATGTGATCTGCATAGATGACATAAAAATAGGTTTCAATCACTTAAGTCAAATAACCAACACGTGAGAGCTATTTGTTTTGATGTTCTGCATTATTCATTCTCGCAAGCCTGCTAAAAATTGTGCAGCTGAACTTGTGGCGGACAGTCCGGTTTGATGGGCACAAACACAGCACTTAAAGCAGAACTGAGAACACTTGACGCTCCTCTTGCAGCAGACCTGCAACTTAGGAACTTACTGTGGTACTCCGCACTTTTAGTGCCTCGTACTACGTCTTTCTGTGCATCGCCATCTTTTACTTTGACTCTTAGCAGTATGTATTTAAAAGTCCCCTCGGAATCAATCTCAACATCGGGAATTTTAGCCAGAGCTTCTGCCATTGTGCCTACAGACCTACATACACTATCAGTGAGCCTCCGACTGATCAGAGACCTGCCAAGCACGCGGAGAATGATACGTTCACGCGATTGGTTCCTTTTGCGTCGGGGACTTCTATTTCCGGTCTTAAAGCGACAGGGCACAAACTTACAGTTTGGCACCACATCCTTACAACGAGTGGAGTGTGCACGCTGGTGACCTCGCGTGGCAAACACGTGAAACGTTTCGCTTTGTACACAGACCTCATGTTATTGCGTCTTGAACTTTGCACGTCACCACTAGACACTTAAATATTTTATTTGGATCTTATTTAAGAGGCCAACACAAAGTAGTTAGTCATTGTGAAATGCCAGTAAATGGATTCATGTTTTTATTTTATTTTATTTTATTTTTTTGCAATTTCTACTGAGGAATATCTAAAGGGTTGTGCCTTTGTATTCCCATTAAGTAACATCTTTTATGTTAAATATCTCACAGGTTATTTAAGGTCTGTCTCTACCAGCTTTGCACATGTAGTGACTGAGATTTTTGCCAATTTTCCTCTTCCAAAATAACAGAAGAGTAGTCATATTGGGCAGAGACCTCTTCCAGAGATATTACCTTTGAAGTCCAGGGACAGGTTTTAGTCTGGACTTTGACTAGGCCATTACTACACATTTATGCTTTGATCAAAACCAATCTCATTGCAGATCTGACTGTCTTTTCCACGTCTTTTCTGGAGGCTTTTTGTTTACTAATGTGATTCAACATACCTCTGAGACCATAACGTTTATGACTGTAAAACAAGTTGTACACAAATATGCACGTTTGTTTTGCGTATTTGTGGATGGTTACTGGTTGGCTTCTATTAACACCAATATACACAACAACTATAATCAGATTTTTCAAACAAAGCTTCACAAGATTTGAAGAAAACTGATATTGCTACATCTGATGGCAGAAGTTTTCAACAAGAGATTGTATTGCTCTCTGGCCATATTTGTTTTGATTTGCTCTTGCCTCAGATACGATTTTGGTCTTTGTTAATTATAACATAGTTTGAATAATAAACCTAAAATTTTATTATTACATTTTTGGTTCAAAGAGCATTTCAGCAGACAGCAACATTGATGTTTATCATTGCTGACAACGTCTTTCGGATGCACTTGCAGCAGAGGTATTGGTTTCAGGCAAAAAAAAGAGAGAAGTCACAGACCTCATATGAAAGAGTGTATAACTCTTACACTTTAAAGAGGAAGTAGTAAAAGATGTGAGGACTCAGTTGATATACCTACACCTAACCTGACAAAACCTCTTTGCACTTTGTTGTCCATAAGACAGTCATAGATTTAGGTCAAAGGTCATAGTTTTAGGTCCCTGCATGTTTTAGGTCCCTGCATGTTGATATTGCTTGTTAAACATTTTCCTCGATGATCTTGCCAATGATTACTCTATCTTGTAGCTTTGGGACTGGAGTCAAAGGAGACAAAGAATTGAGAGGAAGCCACAAATTCATGTTTAACTTGGATGCAAAATAAGCCATTGTCAACATCTTTGCATTTTATTTTTGGTAACTTCGTGTCATGAAATTTGGTCTGTGTTGTTTTTGAGAATTTGCAAAGCTGTTTTATTTTCTCTGCATATGTTATGTTTTTTTGTGTGTGTGTTGCAGCTGTAATTAAGTCACAAATCTAAATTTAAATTGTTGCAGGTCTAGTCCAAATCGTAGCTACACATTGGAGCAGTCATTAGCACTGTTGCCTTGCAGCAAGAAAATCCTGGGTTCATAAGTAGGGAAGAAATAAGAATAGAACTTATCTAGGATGACTCCTGCGCCCTTCCTGTTGCTGGAGAGAGGCATGAGATCACCTGCCCTGCAATAATTAAGCAGGTACAAAAATTTGTATGGATGACCTCCTCTAAATTAAACCTGTTTTAAGTGTTTTAAGCAAAGCTTAAAACCCTCATTTCGCCCCAGGGCGCTGTCCTGTGTGAGTTAATCAAAGAGTTGATATTGTTTTTCTAGGGAAGAGGAAGAGGTAGCAAGGTGTCAAGGAGCAGTGGCTGCTGTCCGACGCCTCAAGCCAGAAAGGAAGGAAACGAACTGTCTGCAATAGAAAAAGTCAGCCTGCAGGCGCCTCTGCTCCTGCATTAAACTGCAGCTTTCCCATTCCCAAGGGAAGTTATCAAAGATTGTTTCCAATGATGATGTCCTCATTCTGGAAATTCTGATTCAGTTTTGGGTTACAAAATATATGTTAATGTTTACACATTGTTTGTTGCGAAAACCTTTTGGCATAAAGGTGAAGGTTCAGTTCACATTGTTTAAACAGCTGAACACCAGCTCATCAATTTATTTGGTTGTTTTTACTGTTTACAGATAAAGACACATTGAGCACACATGTACTTGGAAAACTTTAAAACTTAAAGATCTAATTTATTTTCATTTATAGTGCAAAACTATGTATTATTTTAGTTGCTTTTTTGTAAACTTTCAAAATCAGACAAGACATTTTCTTTTTTTATAATCTTTTAAATATTTAAAGTGCATGTACTGGTACCAGTGTAAATTTAATACAGTAACCACAGCTGGTCCAAAAGCAAAAAGTGACATTAGTACAGTAGTTTTAAACTATCTGGCACAGCCATGAAAAAATAAGAGTCCACATCAGACTGTGAACTTTAAAGAAAGTGAAACTATTTCATGCCTTTTAAGAAAGACGTTTTCTTAAAAGAAAATTAGGTTTGGCCACTGAATCCTCCAAAAAGATATAAACAGGGGCCAATCAAATGTGAATTTGACCTGCTCAAATAAAGAGTCACTTTGAAATATACAGAACAGAAAGGAAGAACACCCTGAGTTAAAAAAAGTAGTAAAACGTTCTTGTAAGGAGCTCAACAACAGTAACTGAATTTAATTTGTATACTTCTTACATGATGAAGCCGAGTTGCTCTTAAATCTTTGCCTAGAAAATTGTATGTTCAAAATTCTTAGGAAGTACATACTGTTATTTCTTACAGCTTCTCGCAGAACATGGCCAAGAAACATTTTCTGTCAAATTTAATCAGAGCTCCACTCTGAAAAATAACAAGAATATCTGAGTTTCTGGAAAGGAAACAAAAATGAATAAAACAAAACTTAAAGAAAAAAATACACAATGCTGTTTTTGCAGATGGGGGTGTATTGGATATCAAGCTTCATTTATCATCCAGCCCTGACATCAGTAACAATGAAATGTTGGAGGAAATTTAGCTTGATACTGATCCTTCCAAGGGTTCCAAGTTACTCCTGGTCAGCACGTTCTTCATTTTAGAGGTCAAATGTTGATGCTGTAGCTCAACAGCTGGACTCATCAGGTAAGTTTGTCAGGAAACTTATCTGGGACCTGATGATCAAACTTCAATTACTGAGCTGCATTTTTTTCATCTCTCATTCACATTAAACCTGCCTTCTTATCTAGCAGACTAAAAGTTGTGCTAGTGCAAACATGTTAACTGATTAGACCTCTTTTGCACACTTTATAATCATGCAGACCATATTATCACTCACATCGCACGCACAGTGATCCGCCCACACTGTCGAATGACGGCCACTCTTCTTTGAACTATTAAAACACAGAATGTTCACTAAGGTGCAAAGACAAGCTTCTCCATTCTAATGAAAACAAAACAAAGAAAATGATCTTTCACAAGCCCTCCCTACGAAATATTGTAATAAACAACTAGACAACTAGATAAAGAAAACTTGAATATCTTCAAGTGCATCAACCACCGCAAAAGTGACATCCAAAATATGGTCCATCAGCAGTTTTATGATGGCTCATACCAAACTATGAGCCATCAGAGATTTTCTGTTAGTTGCAAACTCCAAGAGCTTTTTCTGGGCCCCCCAGATTCTCCTGATCCTGTACAGAAGCATTTCTCTGCCTATTTGGCTCTGTTGCTCCACATGCTTTTACGAAATGCACGTTATCTTTTGATTCCTGGTCCATTCGTATGTGCAATACTTCTGCAGAATTCAGGATCTTAAGTGGTGCCATGCCCAGTCTACCGGAACTGACTAAAGCACATATTTTTATTTACTTTAATAACTCACATATCCCATGTACTGAGTCAGCACCTGGAAACTGGTGAAAGCAGATAACCAAAGCTCCCTTAAATATGATATCATGCCAAAGACGTGTTGCGTAACATTTGTAGCAGTAAATTTGACTTTAGTTTCGACTCTGGTATTTTATTCAGAACACGTACCTAAAATATGTACATTGCTAATTAAATGAATTCAAGGTTTGAAGTCTTAAACCATACATTCTCTTAGAAAGCAAAGAAGAGTGTGTGTTCATCAGCTTGTTTATTTTAATATCTGTTGCATGGGTCTGGTTATCGCAATCCATTTCTTGTGTTTGGAGAACATTGATAATAACACCAGACTGAAAGAGTGATTTTTTTTATTTAAACAAAGTTTATATAAGCAAAGAATTAATCAAACAATGTATAAACAAACGAAGAAATAAGTAAATAAGTTGATTTGAATAATTCAGACTCAAAATCAATCTGAATGATACTTAAGAACATAAATATCAATTTCATGCTGTAAGAATAATACAGGATATAAAGTTTTAATTGAACGACATGAAATTATATCACATTTAAATATAAGGTAGCATAAATAAATCATAAAGTATATAGTATATATTATATATGTATATTAGTATATATAGGGGCTGCACAGTGGCGCAGTTGGTAGAGCTGTTGCCTTGCAGCAAGAAGGCCCTGGGTTCAATTCCCAGCCCCAGCCCCCCTGCATGGAGCCCGCATGCTCTCCCCGTGCATGCGTGGGCCCTCTCCTGGCACTCCAGCTTCCTCCCACAGTCCAAAAATATGACTGTCAGGTTAATTGGTCTGTCTAAATTGTCCCTAGGTGTGAGTGTGTGTGTGCGCATGGTTGTTTGTCCTGTGTGTCTCTGTGTTGCCCTGCGACAGACTGGCGACCTGCCCAGGGCATACCCTGCCTCTCGCCCGGAACGCCAGCTGGAGATAGGCACCAGCACCCCCCGACCCCATCAAGGGACAAGGGTGTAAGAAAATGGATGGTATATAGTATATAGTTATAGTATATTATAACTATAGTATATTAGTATATAGTTTGCACAAACAAAACCTACATAAAAATCCCACTTAAGAATGGGCATTTTCTCTTTGAAAGTGAAAAAAAGAGAGAAAGTCTTCTAGATTTCAAGAAGTGAAAGGAAATGATACGTAAGGTTCGGGGAAATTCCATGGAAATGCTTCACTGGAATGAAAGCTTCCTGGAAGCCTGAGCCGGGTCAGAGCAAAGTATAAAAACAGGCTCCTCAGCAGATGAAGCTCAGAATCGTTTCAGGAGAATCACAAGACTGTTGAAGCTCTTCAGCCATCAACCCTAAAACTGTGAGTTCACTGGATCTCTTTTTATTTTATTTATTTATTTATTTGCTGTGATCAGGTTGCTAATGCAAAACTTTGCATTGCTTTGTCTTAATGCACAATTTTTGTTTGTTTTGACAGAAATTCATCTTTGGATTAAAAAAAAAGTGGATATATGATGTCTGCCTCGTTGATGCCATTTGTCTTTTTTTGCTCAAGTATGTAAAAATAAAATTCACTAATAAAAGTCACTTTTTAGCTTTTATTAAAACATATTGATGATCCTTTATGTCTTTGTTCTCTCTTCAAAGTGCTGTGCATGTGGACTGGTGTGGAGTGCTGGTCTTATTTCCACTCAGACATCACAATGGACTGGGTGTCAGCCAGAAAATGGTGCCAGACAAGTTATACAGACATGGTCGCCATCCAGAATCGAGAGGAGATCGAGCACCTGAAAAGAATGCTACCGAGGAAAGCCGGCTACTACTGGATTGGGATCCGCAAGGTGGATGACGTCTGGACCTGGGTCGGGACTAACAAATCACTCACAGCAGAAGCAACCAACTGGGCTGACGGTGAACCAAATAATGGCAAGAACGGGATAATCTCAGGCCAAGCTGAGGACTGTGTTGAGATGTACATTAAAAGGGAAAAGGATGAAGGGAAATGGAATGACGAGCGGTGCTCAAAGAAGAAGACCGCTTTGTGCTACACAGGTGAGGACTTCATTTTTTTTTCTAGTTTTGTTCATGTTACCATGAAGGCATCCTTAAAAATTAAAATTCTGAAGATTCATCAACTATGTGGTATCTTTTTGCAGCTGCCTGTAAAAGCGACTCATGCGTCCATGGTGAATGCGTGGAGACCATCAACAGCCACATGTGTAAATGCTCTCCAGGTTTTTATGGAGAATGGCCATCATGTGTTGGTACGGCCACTGATTGTTCACAATTCAACAGCTCCAAAATGCAGATTAAATGCCATCTGTGATGATAAAGTTAACATTTATGTTTTTCAGACGTACTGAAAAGCTTAGTTTGTTTCTGTTCTCTGTCATCCAGTTGTTCAGTGTCCGGCCCTCCAGAATCCAGACAATGGTTTTGTTACCTGTGAAGATGATACAGACATGAGGTTTAGCTATGGAAAGAGGTGCAGCTTCAGCTGTGCCCCTGGCTACCACCTGATCGGATCAGAGACGATCACCTGTACATCAGAAGCTGCTTGGAGTGACAAAATGCCGCTTTGTGAAGGTGCGACAACAGCTATAGTGTTTTTTACCGAATTAAAAATAATATTTCTTATCATGGTTCTCTTAGCTATAATTTTATGTTATAAGAAAAGAATTGGGGTTTATTAATAAGGCCTTATTTCACAGCTGTTCAATGCCCCGCCCTCAAGGATCCACAAAACGGCTTTCTGAAATGTGAAGATTCACATGGCTATCAAAAGAACTGCAGCTTTAGTTGTGAACCAGGCTTCGAACTGCAGGGTGTTCACACCATTCAATGTTCTGAGGATGGACAGTGGAGCAAGGATATTCCTACCTGCAAAGGTATGTGTTTTTCACGTCTTTTTTTGGCAGTTTTTAATAGTCTTCTTTTTGTGTGACATCTTAAGGCTTTCCTTACATTGAAACTATTACTTTGTGTTGTAGCCGTCCAGTGTCCAGCCCTGCAGGATCTAGAAAACGGTGCCCTGAGCTGTGACACAGAGATGAGATTCAGCTACAGAACGTCATGTAGCTTTAGCTGTGATCCAGGCTTCGAACTGCAGGGGGCGCACTCCATTCAGTGCTCTGAAGATAAAACGTGGACTGATGCCATACCTTCCTGCACAGGTTTGTTCTCTGTTTATATTTTTTCACCTATTTTTCGATCTATGTTTTTTTTCTACTTTGGGACATTTTACAGCTCTTCTAAAGGTTATAACTATCACTGTCTTGCAGCTGTCCAGTGTCCAGCCCTGCAGGATCTAGAAAACGGTGCCCTGAGCTGTGACACAGAGATGAGATTCAGCTACAGAACGTCATGTAGCTTTAGCTGTGATCCAGGCTTCGAACTGCAGGGGGCGCACTCCATTCAGTGCTCTGAAGATAAAACGTGGACTGATGCCATACCTTCCTGCACAGGTTTGTTCTCTGTTTATATTTTTTCACCTATTTTTCGATCTATGTTTTTTTTTCTACTTTGGGACATTTTACAGCTCTTCTAAAGGTTATAACTATCACTGTCTTGCAGCTGTCCAGTGCCCAGCCCTGCAGGATCTTGAAAACGGTGCCCTGACCTGTGAAGATGATGTAGAGATGAGGTTCAGCTACAAAAAGAGCTGCAGCTTCACATGCGTCCCTGGCCATCGCCTGGTGGGACCGAGCGAGGTCACATGCACTGCAGAAGCAGAATGGAGTGAGACGATGCCACACTGCGAAGGTGAGAAACGTCTTAGAGTTTGCACATCTTGTTCTTCATAATTCAGTTACCTGCTATGCGTCAAAGAAGCCTTCACTAAATATACGTTTCACTCTCCCGTGACAGCCATCACCTGCCGGAATCCGGATGGGGCAGCTCACATGATTGTAGAATGCAGCAAACCTTCGACCGACTTGGACCCCAGCTCCACTTGCAGCTTTCGCTGTGAATCAGGCTTTGAGCTGCGGGGAGCAAACACCACTACATGCAGTCAAGACGGACAGTGGAATGAGGCCCTACCCACCTGCAGAGGTATGAAAAAAAACCCAAAAAACAATAGGCTACGTGTAGATGTTGTTGTAAGCAGAGATTTATTGCCACAATTGTAAGATTTATTTTTTTAAGATCATTTCTCCTCATCCCTCAGCCATCAGGTGCCCTCGTCTTGACACTCCAGAAAACGGTCATGTTAATTGCTCAGACAGCCAGCCGGTTTTCAACTCTCAGTGCTCCTTCACATGCGATCAGGATTACACGTTGGACGGACACGAGATCCTGACCTGTGATCGCCGTGGCAGCTGGACCGGAAAGAACCCCACTTGTAAAGGTAAAGAAAAAAGAAAATAAAACATGCTCAAATAAAAGAAGACTGAGTGGAAATTTGGTCAGATTGTTCACATTTCACAATGTCTCCACAGCTAGTCCGGCTCCTGCCACTGTTATTACTGCTGGCGTGGCAGGAGGAGCCACTGCTTTGGCATCCGGTGTGTCTCTGACCATGTGGATCTTGAAAAAAATGAAGCAAAGGGCATCCCAGTTTGATCTAAACAGGTAAATTTTGCATTTATATCTCTTTTTTTTTATCAAGTTAAATATAAAATTAGAAGAATCACGGCGCTCACCTTGTTTTCTTCTTAATTTTTGTTTTCCCTTACAGCACCTCTGACTCGGAAGAACCGCTTCAGGTCTACAAAAGCAGCGATGACAGTTTCATCTGAGCCACAGATAATCACAAAGTAACAGACAGAAAGCTTGATTCAACCATGAAAGGATGGACGTGGCACGTGTGAATTTTCTCCCAATGGGAGTTAGATGTTTGAACACATTGTTCTGTAGCACTATCAGTACGCTGGAAACGTATTTTACTTTGGCCTTACTGTGAATGTTTTATAGGATTGTGGGTGTACTGTGAATTATTTTGGCATATTAATATCAGTATTTATATAGTATTATTTATGGGATCAGCATTTCTGAATGTTAAGTATAAAACTGATTTAGCTGTAGCTGTAGTTCATCTGCATCTGTGAGTGTATGGGCGAGTTTTCTATATGCGAATAATCTTAATAAACATGGTTAAATACAGCAAAATGTCAAACTGTACTCATTATTGTGCTCACATCATCATGTCTTATATAACAGGTCAGTTTTGTTTCTATATTAAGTTCAGAAGTCCTGCTACCAAGTCAAAGGTCCTACTTGTATGTTGGTTCAGTCGTCCTATCTGTCTACAAATGTTCCCACACAGTGATTGATGACAGCCATCCTGTCCTCCTGACTCTGCCCTGACCTTGGGGTCAACAGGAGTAGATGAACAATTCTGATTGGCTTACCAGGAAGGAAACTACACTGCTGAAGTTGTTTGTTCCACAACTGATCAGCATTTTTAGTTTTTGAGAAGTGGCTGTTTCGTTTGTCAGCACTTTTAGGGGAACACAAAAGACGTCAAAGTCAAAGTTCACGGCAGATATTATTACCTCTTTATGTAACATCTCAATTTCTTTCCCTATCAGAGTTAAATTTCTTATAACTGTTGGTTCACCCTCCATAATATTTAGTCCTTTCCCCAGATTTTAGCAGCAGTTTTTTAGTCCTTCCAAGAAATTGCAAACTCTTTTGGACATGTATCAATTGCTTCCATACAATTCTTTTGTTCTACAGCATTATCATTTACTCATGTCATGTCAGTCAACATGAACATATTGTTATACTAAGGAATGCTGATTAGTCATTCCCTGTAAAACTACTAGTCCTCATTTAATTGCTTGAGTCACTATAAACAAAAATGTTGAACTCGTTAAACTCCGTCAAGCTAATTTGAGCATTTCTTTATTATTCTTTCCCTAAAATGTTTCCCAACTTGAACAATTTATCTTGGAAGAACCTCTGCTGTACCGGATGACATTGTTCACAGTTGTACACAGATTTACACAAAGACTGTTTTATGATTGTACATTAGTTTGTACTTTGCTCTTGTATGATGCTGTAAACAGATTAGAATAAAAAGTTAAATAGCTAATTCCTCTAAGCAAGTGTTCATGTCAATTGAAGTGTCAGTATCACCAAAATGAAAAGTCCTGATACTATAATTGTAAACACAACTAAGAAATCAGGTAAACTCTTTTATATAGCACACTACATGTGAGTACATCAAAAATATTAACATAGAAAAACACAGAGGATAAAACAAAACAAAAGATAAAACAGCATACATGTGGCATAAAGCTGTATAAAACATATTGACTGCGGTAACCACACAGCTATGTTTTGCAGTTTTACTGCATTACATGCTTTGCTTTTTGAAAAACTACAATTGATAATAACACACAAGATAATTTTGAAATAATCTTCTAAAAGAAGTAAATAATAAAATATAACAAAGGACTATATTGAAAATTGATCTTGTGCTGTAACACACGACTTCCCAGATTCCTAAACAAAGTAAAAAAAGGCTAACGTTCATCAACCAGGTGATTGATGCTAGACTTTGTAGCTTTGTCCTGTAGCAGTTTTTCACCTGGTGAGTAGTTTTTCTATATTCTGATGAATATAGAAACAAATTATTTATTCTTGTAAAGAAACAAGCCATAAAACTATTATCACTGAAAAGGAACAAACGAAAAATCTGCCCCTTGAGTCACCTTTATCAGAAATGAGTGGAATTCCCCCAAAACATTAATTCTAGATAAGCGCTAGACCAATAAATCATTCAGTGCCACTATGACACACATCCAGCTATTCTATGATAATGTTGGGCAAGCATAAAACTCCTTCTCTGACCAAAAGCTGTGCCAATCTAATATTCAACTTACTGTATGAATCTCATGCGTACGAGCTTCTCTGTTTGATATAATTGGGAAAACAAACATCAGAAATTAAGCATTTTTACAGTTTTTGATGATTTATTACGTCAGCAACTCTGGGTAAGTAAGACATTATACAGTTGCAGATTATTAACTACTGTTAACTACTCACTTTATCCTTTTAAATAGGTAAATCTGCTGATTGAAGATGAAGTGGCTTCTGTTCATCCTTCTTGGTGGGCTTAGATTTGAATATATTGAGCTGAATAAATATTAGTTGTCGTTGTATGGAAATGAATTCTGTTCCCTGATGTATTTTCAGGTTGGTCTTTTGCAGAGGCAACATGGGGCTGGACATACCACTACTCAAATAAAACAATGACCTGGTCTGAGGCTAGAAAATGGTGCCAGGAGCATTTCACAGACATGGTGGTTATCCAGAACCAGATAGAGAACGACTACATCGTTTCCACATTGCCGAACAGAACCAGTAGTCCGTATTACTGGATTGGACTCACAAAAAAACACATAAATGAAACCTGGATGTGGGTTGGTAACAACAGCACGTGGGTCGGTGAACACTCCTGGGCAGAGAATGAGCCAAACAACAACCACATCACCGAGTTCTGTGTTGAAATCTACACCAACAGTGGACAGAACCGAGGGAAGTGGAACGATGAGAAGTGTGCTAGAAGCAAATACCCAGTTTGCTACAAAGGTAAGTGGAACTGATTATTTTGAGAAAGCAAGTCAGTTAAAAGTAAAATAAAAAGGTGCAACGTGGCTTCAGGAGTAACAAAGAATATTTGTCCTGAACAGCTCAGTGTGATGATTCATTGTGTGTGAAAGGAAGCTGCTGGGAGACGTTAAACAGCACAGCCTGCCTGTGCAGTGATGGCTATGAGGGAGACAAGTGCCAAACAGGTGATGATAAAGATGTTTCTAAACGACCGAATTGCATGGGATTCACAGTGCATAGCCAGGACCGAACCACCAAACTTCAGGGGAAATTGTGCCCAAATAGCAAATGTGCTACAGATCTGTCCTGTAAGGTCATGTTCAATTTATCAAATATCAGGAAGAGCAAAAAGACAGTCTGAAGCGGACCACTTTCTAAATTATTGTTCACATGTCTGACCTACTTGTTATCTCTTTCCACATAAGGCCATCGGCATTGTTCTTGCACTCATCCTGCTCTTTTTTATAGCATTAAGCAGAACACCTGTTTCCTTTGTTTCCTGAGCCCCACTTAATTATCGAAATATGCACACATCAGCACTCCTGTAATTTTTGAAACACCTAATATTTGGAAAAAGTATTTGTTCTTACATAACAGGTTTTGTGTTTGAACTACCCTTGCCAACAGTTGTAGATTGCCCCCCTCTGTCTAAACCTGAAAATGGAGACTTAAACTGCTCACAGGGAGGGTGGGAATTCAACACCGCCTGCACCTTTAAATGCGATCCAGGATTCGCCATAAACGGCTCGTATACGGTGACCTGCAAGGCCAACAGGACCTGGAGTGATCTACAGCCAGTTTGTTCTGGTAAATACATAGTTTTAATCCAATGCAGCATTAAGAAATTACTAGACTGAATCTGTGTTCAATAACTTCCTTTGCGTGCACTAATATGTTTTGTGTTTTTAAGCAAATATGTTTTATGCAGAATGTAATTCCAAGATATGACATCATGTTTTCAATCTGTTTGCGCCTCCAGCTGTGCAATGCCCCCCTCTGTCTCAGCCTTCTAATGGCAACTACAGTTGCTCCAAAGAAGGTCAGATATTTAACTCAACCTGTCACTTCAAATGCCATCTGGGTTTCTTCATGATTGGCTCATCAGCCGTGACCTGTGCGACTAATGGCCACTGGACTGGACCGAGGCCTGTTTGTACAAGTAATTACACGCAAGTACTAAAATTCTGTCCTAAAAAAACCCCCCAAAAAAATCAACTTTATGCCAGAAGACAAGAAATCTGTGCTGCTTTTCCACAGGCTATAAACAGGCGCTGCTGGCTGTTGCTGGGTGTGGAGCCTTGTGTTCATTATTTTGCATCTGTTTCTGCTGCATAAGGCACAGAAAAAGTCAGTATTTCTCCATTTGGCTTTAAAGAAATATGAGATGCTGTGAAAACCTGCTACGCGACTGATGTCTGTGCCTGTTTGTTTCTTACAGAGAAGAAACGCTCTCAAGACAGGTCAGTATTGAAGTAAGGAAGTTGCTCAAAGCATCGCCGCACTTTTCAGATTCCGTACGACCTTTAATCAGTGCAATTTTGTCTTTTTTTATTGACAGTCTTGTTATTCATCGGGAGCCAGAAGATGCAACGAGTCCACCCAGTGAAGTAAATGGAGAAACAAGTGGAAACTCACTCACACCCTAACGAAATATGCAGATAATTATTATAGAATACATAATTTTATATTTATCATGGAGAACTGTTCCGTTACCTGACCAATATATTTACTATCTGTCTGTTGTCAAGTACTCTGTAAAAATAAAGGTTACGTATCACATTTCTAATAGAATAAATTTTTGTATAAAATGATCAAAATGTCTTAAAATGTCCAACTTAAATAACAACTGAATGATAATGTTGTATTCTTTTGTATCTTTTTTTTTAAAAAAATAAACGTAATTATATGGATTCATACATTACTTGCATGTCTTGGTGTTTGTACTGATGCACACGTTCCCGTATCTTGGTAGAGACCTCAACTTAAGAGAGGCTAGTGCAGTTTGGTCCTTACAAGCAAATCAGAAATGATGAACTATAAAGGCCTAAATTCAGAAGAGCCCCTCCTTTGAACAGTGCCTTTTCTCCTGGAGATAAAAAGGCCAAACAATGGTTTATTTGTGGACCGTGCATCCTACAAAGGCTAAAACTTTAATTCTTACTTATGTTAAGGACATTTCCTGTCTTATTTACGTCATGCTGTTGCTGCCCAATAATTCCAATTTAGTACATCTTCGTCTTATACTGAAAAATAAATAGTACAGCCTTAAACTGACTCCTGAAATAAACATAAATCTGATGTAGTAAAGCAGCAGTACACAGCAGTTTGTTGCCGTGTTGATGATTTGTCAGAACTATGAATCCACTTTGCAAAGATTCTTCACCGCTGAGCAGATCTGATAAATTTAAAGTCATTATCAAACATTACACAAAGATTTACTCGCAAAATGAATAAGAAAAAAGTTTGTGGCACTGTTGTATGCATGCTGGAGATAACATTGTCCAATTGCAATGAGTTTAAAGGTCAGGCAAGGAGCGTATGAACCAAAGAAAACAAGATTACCATAGTAACTGATAGCTGAGCAATCTTTATGAAAGACTGGCAATGAAGAAAGCCAAAATTGAAGGGAAGCCATAAGAAGTTCGTTTTTAATTTTTGCCACAAGATATGAAAACTGTTCAGCGGTTCACTTTCCATCTGACTCATAACCCTAGACATCCATGATGAACATTCTTGTTCTGGTGAAAAAACAGCTGAAAAACACATTGCAGCTGCATACAGCTATGATACACATGTTGAGATCAACTTAATTAATGTGTTATATTCCCCCAGTCAAATTCATACTCTAATGTAATGTCTATAGCAAAATAAATGTGTGCATGCGTACACACTACATGTTCTTACACTCAGTTATTTAACACTATGTTAATAACTGAAGAGGAAAACATTTGAAGAAATGTTTCCCTCTTCCTCATTAAAAAAAACAAACAATTTTTTTGCATCTCTTTTGCAAACACATGCAATCTCTTGCCAGATCTTCAACAAGGTTCCCAGCACTGTTTCCACCCCTTTGGGTCCAGTCATTTTAACTGTTCCTGCCGATGCCATTGTGAACATGGTTTTGGATTGGTAGGTGGACCCTGACCTCTACTCCTTGCCCATGGTTGTTAGAGCCACTTTGTTCCTCTGTGCTTGGGAAACTGGAAGTGGATTGCCAACAAAGTTTATGTTGGAGATATAAAAGTAATTTCTTAATCTCTCCCTGTCACTTGAGTAGCATAAAAAGCAGGTTTACGTGTTTTTAAATATTGAACAGAACTGGAAAGAGTGCAACCACAGAAGTTTGAGGGCATCTTGTGACCTTGCACGACAGATAAATTGTCTAGATCTAAAAAGTGCTTTGTACTTCAATGTTTTTCTTTCTTTATTCTGGCCCAAACGGAACATACCAAGGGACTTTTCTTTGTTTTCTTTTTGTGCTTTTAATACCTGATTGCCGCCATGCTCACACACTCACGGTACAGTCACTTCCTGTCCAGACTGTGCAACAGGTCAGATCTAAGTCACACCTGTCGTCAGTTTCCTTCACACTCATTTAGCCCGTGCTTTAACAGTGGTGGGTAGCTCGTGTTTATTTTACCATAGAGTATGTAACTGTGATTATTAATCCCCTGTTTACAGGGTGAGTTGACACAAAAGTGTTTCATAAGGATATTGGAATATAGCATTTGGTTTCAAGTCATTTGTACCCTTGTCCCATCACCTTGAAAAGATGGCTACAACACAAAACAAGGAATTTGGATTATGTGTTGTGTTTCTCATTGTGCACACCGACAGGAAGGATGAACCACCTATGCATGAATAGGTTGGTCAAACAGTCCATTTTTTTAAAACAGAAGTTCAAAAGCAGTATTGAGTGCAAAAGCAAAGTAATACTTAATATTTGATATTCTTGAATAGCTCTAAATACACTGCATCCATTTATAGTGAATTGTAAAGGTGCCCCCTCCCTCCATTGTACATAACCTCTAACTTGTGCATAATTGTGACGATTAATGAAAATGTTTTTTTTCTTTCATTTCCTAATAAAATGAAATCTGAATAGTGTGGGATGCCTTTGCATTACCTACTCTAAATGTTTCTACCGGCCTCAACATTTTCAGATAATGTTCCAGTTTGAAACTATTAGAGAATTAGTGGATGAAGTGAAAGATTAGTATGATGACAAGAAGAAGCTCCAACCTTGAAGAAATAAAGCAGCAGTAAAACAAGTTGAGATGATCATTGTAATACCAACAAAACATTTTTCATTGATTGCTTAGAAGGATACAAATAGTTTAAAAAGTCAGTGTAAGAATGTACAAAGAACAGAATTCATATTTTTCATAAGGCTGTTGTGCAGCTTTTATTCCAGCTTTAAAAATGTTCACATTTTTCACATATTACATTTCTTTTCAAAAATGTATAGATTAAAGCATTTTTTCCTATCCCATTACAAGATAAAACTGTCACTTTGTAAAATCATTTACAGTTCCCAATCAATATTTAGCTTCCATTTACAAAATATCAAATATACACACAAAAAGATTCTTTTTTAAATTCAGTGTTACCTTTTGGGAATTGTCTGTCATTTCCAATCAGAAAGAAGCAACATGGTTGAATATAAATAATGTAAAATCCTAATCTGCCAGATGTGTGAATAATGATGAATAATCATTATATAATGATGGGCTTTATTGAACAAATATGATTAAATAAGTCAAGTACAGTAGATTGGCGCATCAAAAACTACCTTTATTATTGTTATCGACATAGAAATTTAGACAAGTTATGCATGTCTGTTCAATATTCTTCTCCTTCATCTTCCTCTCCCATGCTATCAGCTCCAACCTCCTCATAATCCTTCTCCAGAGCTGCCAAATCCTCCCTGGCCTCAGAGAATTCACCCTCTTCCATCCCTTCCCCTACATACCAGTGAACAAAGGCCCGCTTAGTGTACATCAGGTCAAACTTGTGGTTAAGTCGAGCCCAGGCTTCAGCAATAGCTGTGGTGTTGCTCAGCATGCACACTGCCCTCTGGAGCTTGGCTAGGTCTCCCCAGGAACCACAGTGGGTGGCTGGTAATTGATGCCTACCTTGAAACCAGTTGGACACCAGTCTACAAACTGGATAGACCGCTTTGTTTTGATTGCAGCAATGGCAGCATTGACGTCTTTGGGCACGACGTCGCCACGGTACAGAAGACAGCAAGCCATGTACTTGCCCACGCGGGGGTCGCATTTGACCATCTGATTGGCAGGCTCGAAGCAGGAGTTAGTGATCTCAGCCACTGTAAGCTGCTCGTGGTACGCCTTCTCGGCTGAGATCACAGGGGCGTATGTGGCCATAGGGAAGTGGATGCGAGGATAAGGCACCAAGTTGGTCTGGAACTCTGTCAGATCCACATTCAGGGCACCGTCGAAACGAAGAGAAGCAGTAACGGAGGACACGATCTGGCTGATGATCCTGTTCAGGTTGTTGTAGGCGGGACGCCCAATGCCAAGGTTTCTCCGGCAGATGTCGTAGATGGCCTCGTTGTCCACCATGAACGCACAGTCGGAGTGCTCCAGGGTGGTGTGTGTGGTCAAGACAGAGTTGTACGGCTCCACCACAGCAGTGGACACCTGAGGAGCTGGGTAGATTGAAAACTCAAGTTTGGACTTCTTGCCGTAGTCCACAGAAAGACGCTCCATTAGCAGGGAGGTAAAACCAGAACCGGTTCCTCCACCAAAGCTATGGAAAACCAGGAAGCCCTGAAGGCCGGTGCACTGGTCAGACTGAGGACCAAAGGAAATCACATATGAAGTAGAGTTACAGCTCATTTAATCTGAAAACTAAATGGGACTCCAGAAATAGTCACCAGTCTGCGGATCCTGTCCAGAACCCGGTCGATGATCTCTTTTCCAATGGTGTAGTGTCCACGGGCATAGTTGTTGGCTGCGTCTTCCTTACCAGTGATCATCTGTTCAGGATGGAACAGCTGGCGGTACGTTCCAGTGCGCACTTCATCTGAAGACGAGACGCTCAGATTCAAAACATTTCCCCCTTCATCTCTTAACATGTTGAGTGATCTTTCTTACCAATGACAGAGGGCTCGAGGTCTACAAAAACAGCTCTGGGGACATGCTTCCCAGTTCCAGTCTCACTGAAGAACGTATTGAAAGAGTCGTCTCCTCCTCCAATGGTTTTGTCACTGGGCATCTGTCCATCCGGCTGTATCCCATGTTCCAAGCAGTAGAGCTCCCAGCAGGAGTTACCAATCTGGACACCAGCCTGGCCAATGTGTACAGAGATGCACTCACGCTGCGGTGCAAGGCGAGAAAAAAAGATTAATCATCTCAATGATTAATCTTAAAGAAATGTTAAATTATACAAAGCAAGCAATGGAAAATGCTGGTCTATCCCATTTTCCCCTCTCAGTTACATTTCAAGGCCACAAATCACACGGCTTTGGCTGCCCTTTACCTACCAGAGCAACAAGATAAAGGCTCTTTTGTTAATAGACACCAGCATCGGATGACTACAGTCATTTGACTAGTCAAACTAGAACACTGGAAATGAAAACATAAATAGTTTTCCAGCTAAGAAGTCAGAAAACAGATGCCCTTGTGTGAACAAAATCCCATTTGAATAAAGTTCAGTAACCGAACAGGAAGTAAGTGTGCCTGATTAAATACACAGATGAAAGCAGTTTCCTTAAAATTTGAAAAGACCCATGAAGCTTAATAAGCAAGTTTTGTGGGAGCAAAAGCCAAATAAAAACACATGAGCAGTTTCAATTTCTATGAGGCTCATGCAGCTCCTTACATATTGTACTCCAAGAGTGGATTGCTTCCTGCATTTGAAAAGCCAAATACACTTAACATGTTCATGTGATAGTTTTGTTATATTAGCTTAACAGTTAGTAACAAATTATGATGAATAACAGAGGTTCATTTTTTATGCTCACCATGATTCCGGAAGTTGAGAGTTTGAGGTGTTGGAAGAAGAAAAAGCTTCAA
The DNA here is from genome assembly GCA_033032245.1 of Poecilia picta. NCBI lineage: Eukaryota > Metazoa > Chordata > Actinopteri > Cyprinodontiformes > Poeciliidae > Poecilia > Poecilia picta. The sequence goes on along the minus strand of CM065356.1, from coordinate 14,093,254 downwards.
ACTTTTCTCTCACTGACAGCTAAGAGTCTTCAGAAAGATGAAAGTGATGAATGGAGGTTGGAGGCACTATTTATATTCATTTGCCCTTAGAAGTACACTTTAATCTGATAGGTTAGGTGGCAAGAGACACATTCTTATTGGTTAAAAATGAAACAAGTATTTGACTTGCTGAAACACCCCCAGCTTCTGGTAAATGTGATCATTATTGACACAGGAGGATTTTCAACTAGCTCATTTGATTATTGCTATTATAAATAAGTAAAACTAATTTTGGTTCTGAATATTTATGTCAGTATTGCTTTTTAGAAAATAAAATAGTGAAACGGATTATATATTATTATTATTTATTTATTTTGTTAAAAGCAACAAATTCTCAAGACATCTGAGATTTTCACTCTGAGATTTTGCTCCAGTAAAAGGAAAAAAAGATTTATTTACAATTTTTTATGTAAATAATCAGGTCAAATTGAACAAACAGTGGTCCAAACAAATGGGAAGGAAGTAAGTCATGCATTCATCTGTTTTTTTATCTATTTGCATCATGCTGTTGATAAACCTGTAGTGTACACACGACTAGTTCACAGTTATGGTATATAGACAGCTTGTAATAAGACTTTCAAATCTGTGAACACTCTGTACACTTTTCTGAGAAAAAAATCTGAATTTTAGGGCAAAAACATAGTATAACCATCCATCCATTTTCTTTACACCCTTGTCCCTTAGTGGGGTCGGGACGTGCTGGTGCCTATCTCCAGCTAACGTTCCGATTGAGAGACGGGGTCACCCAGGACAGGTCGCCAGTCTGTCGCAGGCAACACAGAGACACACAGGACAAACAACCATGCACACACACACACTCACAGCTGGGGGCAATTTGAGAGGCCAATTAACCTAACAATCATGTTTTTGGACTTTTGGAGGAAACCGGAGTACCTGGAGAAAACCCACCATGCACAGGGAGAACATGCAAACTCCATGCAGAAAAACCAGGGCCAGGAATCGAACCCAGAACCTTTTTGCTGCTTTACCAACTGTGCCACTGTGTAGCCCATATTAATAATCATCTGAAGTTAATTTTGATTCCTGGAAATCACCTGGATCTCCAGTTGGGTCTCAACCCTCAAATACCTTAACCAGTATTTGGGAAAGGTTTTCTACTAAGCTCAATTCACCAATATGGAAACCACTACAAAATACATTAAATTGAGTAAATCATTAAATTGTAATTTAAATAAATGTCAGTTTGGACAATGCATTTACCAACTTGTAAAAAATATTTATATAATTGTATTTATTGATGTGAAGTAGTCAACGTTTCCAACTAAAACTGTACAGGAAAATAAAATGCTCTCGTGTTTTTTTTTTGTTTTTGTTTTTTTAGCATTCCTTTTTAATTTTCAACAAACTTGTCCGTACCTTTCACATAAACCAATTTTAAATAACACAATGTGAGAATGTCAGTGGTTGTGAATGTTTCTGCAAGGTCCAATTTAATCATTGGATCCTAAAAATTTAATAGATAGACTATTTCATCTCACTTGAGCAAATTTATATAATTGTTTCATGTGGTGTCTAAATATTCAAACGTAGAACTGGACAACAGCTCCCTGGGATTTTTTTAGTGAAATACTGCAGCAGCAACTACTGAGGCTGCAGTCCCTTTACTATAGAATAAGACTGTAAAGAGAGTTGACTATATTTGGCTTCAATTTGCCTGTTTTTATTTGTTAAAAAAAGAACAGAAAGTGCAATAATTTGCTGAAATATATATTTTCCTACCACATTACAATTATGTGCATTTGCTGTATTAAAAATGCATTTAAGTTTGAGGTTGAAATTTGTCACTACGTATATAATTCACAAGGCCCAATCCAGCAGTCAGACAGTTCTTCCACTTTACACTTCACACTTTACACATGCTTAAGAGCGCCCTCTTCTGTTACAATAATTTTATGCCGTCATGTCACTGGTTTATTTGGTAGCACTGATAAGAAATGAGGAAAAAAACAGTATCTAATCACACTAAACCACAACTGGATAATAACAACAGCAGCACCTAAAACAAAACTTAATAACCCAAATTCCAAGGATTTTAAAACATATTTTTAAATAATGTGATCACTGCTAACAACACAGCTAAGGATGAGGAGGCGGACAGCATTTTAATGTGGAAGGCATTTGTGTTAGGAACATTTTCAGTGCTTGATGTTGTAGATAAATGATAAAGATTCTTCCATATATATTCTTTATTTTTCTTTGGGTTGAGTGGATTTTGTGCCAGGGAGTAGAAACTCTGTTTTATCATTGTTAAGTTTAAGGAAGCTTGATGCAAACCTGGAATTTTATTTCAGCACTAAAGTTTTGACCCGAATTATAAAATTAATAAGCACATTTACCAAATGTACAGAGCCAATGTAGGTACTTTAATTTTTTTTTTTTTTTTTGAAAAATATAGTGTATATAAAAAAAACCCCTCTCGTTATTCTGGCTAACTATGAATAAAACGTCACAATCCTTATTGACCTAAAAGACAGTAAGAAACAAGGGTTAAGTGTCTGTTTGTAGGTCAACTATTAACTATTTTAGCTGAAGTAGGGCACAGTCACAGTGTTTTCATTGTGTTTACTTTAAAATCAGATTCTGCAATTTATGATCTGCACAGATTCTTTTTTGTTGTACATTTGAGCTGTTATCCATCACTAGAGAAACCTCTCGTTGGCTGGTAAAAGCCTTTGTAAAAACCGTGTGTATCTGTCTTGATGCTACAACAGCATGAAGCCAATTATACCAGTTAAAAGACAGAGGGTTTGTGGCCTGCGGCTGGCACAAGGGGTGCAATTAATAACCAACTGCTGACAGGAAACGGTTTGGCTACCATCATGATAATAATGAGGTTATTGCTACCTGCTGTGACTGTATGATCACATTTTATTTATTAGTTTTTTAAATCCCTCCCCTACTGCTTGTAGCATTTAACGCACATCCGTTCAAAACTCTCACAAACACTGTTTTCTCTTATTCTTTTTAAACACGGACACCAGTTAACTCTTCGGAATGTACCTTTAAAGCTAACGACATTGCTCCTTCTTGCACATGAGCTTGCATTCATGCAAATGCCAGCAGATACTTGGAGCAGATACTGACACAAAGGGACTCACACGAAGATATTCTCTGCTACACACTTCTTCAGCTCTCTGCTTGGCACCGGATCACCCCGCTGACAGACACTTAGATTGTTCCTGACCAATGACTTGCGCTCTCTGCTCTGCAAGGTCTGATTTCATAGTGGGAAATGCGAGACAAGTCCAGGAGAGGGTTCACGGCAGGGGCAAGGAGGCAATCCGTACAGTTGGGCTTCGTATCTTCACGTCACGCTGGGCATTCTCTCCTGACACAGCTTTCAGCCCCTCCGTTGTCTGGTGCCTCGTCTATTCTGAGGATTTTCTCAGCCTCCCGTCCAAAGGATTGGAAGCATTCCAGTCGGGCACAGTGCCTGGGTGGTCCCACCACCCCACCCTCTTCCCTCGTCCACTGGAAGAAGGAGAAGGCAGAAGAATGCGAGAGGCACAATGTGACCGTTGATGAAGACGGCATGGATGCAATGCTTACCTGCCGCTGACCCATACAGCTGTGAGGGCTCCGCGATTTACAATCTACAGATCCAGGCCACGGCCAGGGGAAGAAGATCCACTGACCCATCATTTAGATGGGCCTGACAGGTGACGAGGATGGACTGACCTGCATGTCACCCAAAGAATCTTCTCACAAAATAAAAATCTGGCGTATCTTGGATGCATTTTTATTATTTTGAATGAACAGTATACACGCACACATTGTGAGAATAAATACAAATACACTCCGAGGTTATTTATGTACACAAATGGAAGGGGCTTCTGTCTAACCATAAAACGTGAGGGGAACAGCACCATGCGTGGAGGGTTTATACGCTTTCTAGACATTGCGCTGCAAATGGGAAATGGAAAGCATTAACGGAAGCGATGTGACAACGTTTACCAGGAATCGAATATGTTAAATTACATGGCATCACAGTGTACCCATCTACCATTCTGAAATTTTACATGTGTTGATCTAACCAGCCTGAGGAGTTAAAAGTGTGTTTCCAGAGTGGATTGCAGCTTCACCCTGAGCCTGAACTCCACCCTCAGGAGGTGAAGTATGAGTCCTGCATGGAGTAGAGGCAGTCGATGGGAGTGAGTGGGGATGATCCAGCCAGAGAGAGGCAGTCATTGTCAGCAACATGGCACAGAGACTCCCTGTCTATTTCTCCATACAAGCCTTGAAAACCTGCGAAAATGCAAATTATCATAAGGTTAGTGCATGTAGATTTGACCTTTCACTTACAAGAGCCGACTGTCGCACAAATGACTTTGCCAGGCTTGTTATGCAAAGCAAACGTCTTACCCATGATGATTTAAAAAGACATGTTCGCATCGATACATGTTGAAATTCTTCTAAAATTAACAATCTCATGTTGCTCAGCCTGGCGGTCTGAGCGTCTGTTGAGAGCGAGTCCGACAATTCTGTTGAAGGGGGGGGGGGGGACTTAACGCCAGCCAATCAGAGAGCGCCAATTGTCCGCCTGCTTTCTGAGGGGAAATTACCGAGGGGAATCCCAAACAGCTGAAACGCTAGGCAGGGGTAGCATAGCATGGCTGGCCGCCATGCCTATAATACACTGGGGGAAACCCTGTAGTTAATGTTTCAGATTAAATAGAATGTAACAGGATTTAAATCTTCTAAGATGGCTTGGGAAAGTAATAATATTTTTATTGCCTTTTTTATGTTTATTAAAACACCTTACTAGTTAATTTGAAGTTAATGTAGTCTAAAACACAGCTTAGGATAGTAAAATCTAAAGTAAATTACATCAGTTTCCAGTAAATCTTCACTTTTCCATTTGATGTGGCATTAGTTTGGGATGATTAAAGGGCTTTATGTAAGTTTTTTATAGCAAGAAAGTTGAAGGTCCTATGTCTTTGAAGACACAATTATTCATCTGAGTTAATTCTGAAGTACAGTATTTTACCGCAGAGTAATAGTCTGGAATGGCCAGATGAAATTCACTGTGACTATACACACACAGAGGAAATTTTCATTCACTGACCTTTCTGTTGGATAAAATGTTACTCCTGCTCAGACACAACCAGAAAGAAAACAATGAACCAGTGATAATAAACTGTACAATATTTATCAAACTACTAACACATGATCCCAATTCCACAGAGTCAGTTCTTTTGTGTCTAAAGTGAATTAAAGTTTTTTAAAGGAACTACCTTTTTTTTTTACATTTAGAAAAGAATGTAACTATAAACTTGAGACTTGATACCAGTACCCTGTCTATGTGAGAACTTGTCTGCTCTTAGGGTATCCTTGCTGATGTGGGAGCCGTAAGCAGTGGCTTATGTTGCTTATGCATTGTTCTGGCTCAGCAACAACTCTCTAACCTTTTGGAAAATAGCCACGCTGCAAAAATAAACCTGTTTTTTTTTTCTTTAAACAGGGAGGCAACACACATTCTTATATGAAAAAAGAAATAAAATATAAGGGCAATTTTTTTTAAATTAAATAAATAAATAAAAAACAGAACGTGACTTGATTCCAAATTCTGGGTTTAGCACTGATGTGTGAAATTTCAACTAGCTTAAATTTTAACATTTATAAAGTGATTTAAATGCACTCTCTCTTTTCTTTCTTTGTCAAATTACAAAATGCTTTTCATGAAATAAAACAGGGTTTAATTTACAGAGTTCTTTTACCGTAAGGGTGCATGTGATCCCCTGGCATCTGGGGTGGAGTCAGGCCCTGTCTGAAGGGGTCCATGTCCCAGTCCTGCTGCTCCAGAGTGGTGAGCCCCATCTGATGCTGCTGCTGCTGCTGCTGCTGAACATGGGCGAAAGATGGCCCCATGCACTTTGTCTCTGAACCTAAACTGCCACATGAGGGCACTGTAGAGCAAAGAAAACTTTATGAAATTGTTTCATAAAGCTGATTCTTCTTTAACATTGATGTGAATTTGTTGCAAGTGCTCTCTTTTTGTAGTCCAGTAGTTCCAGTAGTTTTTACTCAGATTATTCATCTAAATTGTGAGTAATTAAAGTCACAAGTGATAAGTTGTGAGGTACTACGTCTGAACTCACCTGTTGAGAGTTCACACTGCTCCTGAGTGTGTTGCTGCTCCTGCTGCTGTTGTCTTCTGGCCAATTTCTTCATCTAAACAACAAACATCCATTAAATGAAATAGCAAAAAAAAAAGAAAGAAAAAGAAAAAAACTGTTTTGCTCTTTGTCACGTGACTCAGTCGCAAAAATATTAACAGTGAAGTCAAGAACATCTGTCATTGAGTGAGAGAAACCACACATGAGTCCACTTTGTGAGGAAATATTAGCTCTAATCTCCAGTGATCTCCCTGCAAGATGTCATCAGCTTCCTGTATAAGGAGATAACTGGGCTGATTTCCACTCTGGCTCACAAAGTCAGTGCAGAAAGACTGCTTTTATTAAATGTGCATGTGAGATTGTGTATGCATGTGTGTACGCATGTGCGCATGTGTGTGCGTGTGTGTGCTTACTTTAGCTCTCTGGTTCTGGAACCAAACCTGCACAACCCGGACACTTAGGCCCGTTTCTGCTGCCAAGGTCTCCCTTACCTTGGATTAAGATTCAGGTGGGAAGCAGAAAAAGATATAAAGCAAGGTTAGAAATGTACAAAACAAGAGGAAAGATAATTGTGCATTTGAAGGTTAAAAAGTTTGTCTGGTCTTACAAGGGTCAAATCATAATAACGCAACAGCTTAGATTTATATTAGGTAAATCTGCTTTGTATCTTTACAACTTCCTTCAACTTCCTAATATGAAACAAAAACAACAACAACAAAAAAACACTGTGTCATCTGCAGGATATAAGCTGAGCTGTGATGAAGTCACTCTGTATAAAATCAAAAACAAGCGCGTTACTTTTCGGCAAGGCTTTGATGAGACATCAAAGGAAGCCTTGAAGGTGCGTCTTTGTTGGGTGGTCAGAATAGTGCGAGGTCTTTTGGGACGTTTGGTTTCTGGATTATCTGCACCGCCTCGCCTCTGTGTAATCCGCCCCAATTCCTCCTCTTCTTCATCGTCACTTTTACCTGCTGGGCCAATGTGACAGGCAAGACATGCAGAGATTAGACCTGGGAAACATTTTACCAGGCAAAACCTAGTTATGTAATATGTATGTATGTAGTTATGTATGTAGAGTAGAAATAATGCACCTGGACAAACATTTCATTTAGTCCTGATGATCTGTTCAAATCAGCTTATTTTTCATTCAGAATTTCACAGATTTTACTTGATTTAAATAAATAAATAAATAAATAGTCATTGCACTGTCACCTCTGCCATACAAAAGTAGCATTCCACTACAGTTTTTACAGATTTTTGTCAAAATCATGACAACTCTAATGTCCTGCTTAAGCCATCCAAAGTGATGATTAACTGTTAGGTGGAATAAAAAGGATGAATTATTTTCTGTTTTACAAATGAAAACTCTGATGCTTATAGATAAAATCCAGTGCAACCAATTGCTTTCAGAAGTCACTCAATTTATAAACAGAGACCAGTTTTGTGTGTGTCTGCCTGTGTGTGTGTGTAAAAACAACTGCTTGTTCCAATTAGGAAACAAAAAAAATAAAAGACAAACATAGGGAAATAAAAAAAAAAAGTTTTGAAGCCCCGTAAAACCTAGTGAGATTATACAACTATAAATTAATGTTTGGACATCTTACAGAGCGCTGTTCAATCTGTCATTTGAAAAACTAATTCAGAGAGAGAGAGAGGGGAAACAGTAAAACAGAGAAGCAGCCAAGAGACGTGGTGGAGTTGTGGAGATCTGCAGCTCAGGTGGGAAAATCTACACTGACAGAACAACCAGCGGTGGTGCATTCTAGAAATCTGACCACTATGGAAGGTTGCCAAGAAGAAAGACATTGCATAGGAAAAAAAATCATAGGAGGAGCTGTCTGCTGTTTACCACCAGCTATACATGAGACACAGCAAATATGTAGCAGAAGGTGCTCTGCTAAATGAGCTTTTCCCCTAAATGCAAAATATGTTGGGGGGGAAAAAAAACACATTATGTGTGGAAAACTGAAGCTGGTCACCACTCTGAACAAACAAAGCTCATAGCGACAGCATCATGCTGTAGGTTACTTCTCTTTAAATTTGAGTGTCAGACCTGTTTTAAGTGAGCTCAGAGCAGGTAATAATAGCAAAAACCAATTGTTTATCTAGTCACACTCACCAAAAGTAGGAAACTGTTGTGCAAAACTGACTTTTGCGATTTTGAACGACAGCATTTAGTTTATGTTAACTAATTAGTCATGTCTAAACAAGGTCTGATTCACATAGGATTAAAATATGAATTTCCTGATTTAATATTAGTTGCACATTTTTATTTAATGTACTTTGCATGAAAACTTAGTATGATCATTTTGAAATCACATCATCTGCAACAGAAAAAAAAAATATCAGACATATCTATCATAAGACATACAGTCACATTAATGTGACCATCTGTCAAAAGCCAGAATAACCACCTTTCGCAGAGTGAACTGCTACGAGACGTGCAGGGAGAGAGAGTCACTTAGGTCCCTGAAGGTCTTCTCTGGGATGTTGAGCCATGCCGACTCTAATGCCGTGGCCAGCTGCGCTAGATTACGCGGTTGAGGATCCATGGCGCGAACAACTCGATCGAGATGGTCCCACAGATGCTCGATTGGGTTTAAGTCAGGTGAGTTTGCTGGCCAGGGGAGGACGGTAAACTCATCCTGGTGCTCTTCGAACCACGCACGTACACTGGCAGCTGTATGGCACCTCGCATTGTCCTGCTGGAAGATGCCATCATCCTGAGGAAAAACAATGCGCATGTAGGGGTGGACATGGTCCGCAAGGACAGATGCGTACTTGTATTGATCCATCGTGCCTTCCACAATAATTAGTGAACCCAGAGAATGCCAGGAAAACATTCCCCAGACCATAATGCTCCCGCCTCCAGCTTGGACCGTTCCTGCAATGGTTGCAGGGTGGTTCCTTTCAGAGGTTTCACGCCTTATACGCCAACGTCCATCTGTCCGATGGAGCATAAAACGCGATTCATCTGAAAACGCTACCTGTCGCCACTCAGTGGACGTCCAGCTGCTGTACTGGCGTGCAAATTCTAGCCTTCGTCGTCGATGAACACCAGTCAGCATAGGTGCACGAACCAGGCGTCTGCTTCGGAGGCCCAGACGCAGCAATGTTCGCTGAATAGTGGTTTGGGAGACACTTGTGGTAGCCCCTTGGTTCATTTTAGTGGTCAGTTGCTCAACGGTAGCCTGTCTATCTGCCCGAACGCATCTCCGCAACCGTCGTTCGCCTCTGTCATCTATGGCCCGTGGTGCACCACATTTGCCACGTCGTTGATTTTGGACAGTCCCATTTTGCCATGCACGGTACACTTTTACCACGGCGGCACGCGAACAGTTCACAAACTCAGCCGTTTCGGAAATGCTTCCACCCTTGGCCCGAAAGCCAATGATCATGCCCTTTTGGACGTCGGATAAATCGCTTCGTTTCTGCATTACGCCAACGATTGAAATGTTTTCCGAAGCCCACACACACCCTTTATATACGCTCAACTGCACTGTGCTGCCACCTGCCTTCTGTGATTGGTTATTTAACTCTGAAGTGGAAAGTACGTGGTGGTCACATTAATGTGACTGGACTGTGTATATGCATCAGTTTTTTCAGTGCATTTCTTTTGAGAGGTTTTTGATAGGAAATGAGTCAGGTATCACTTTAAAGACAGTGGGAAAGCAGCATAAGTTTTAAACAAAATAATATGTTCTGTTTTTATTTACATTATATGAAAAATGGGATTCTGTTAAATAATTTTATACTTCTTAATAACCAATAGAAATTCTTACATCTGCTATTTATTTAAAAAAAACTGTATTCATTATTGTAAAGGAAGCAATACTATTGGTCTAACGGCGTTTTAATTATTAAATGATTATTTATGTCTCATCTTAAAATGTTAATGCATAATTAATTAAAGCAAGCAGCTCCTAAATATAAATAATTGACTTATTTATGCATATACAAATTCATACATAAAACATTTCTAATACTTACACATGTAGACTTAAATAAATTATCTCATAGTCTGCTTTTCGAAAGGGCTGCTATGTCAGCTACTGCCTGCTTTAGTGAGCTACACAATTTTGAGCAAACAACCTCTAAAGCTAGAATAAAGAGCACATATATCATTAAAAGTCAGTGGAAGAGAAGCAGCATCAAAGAATTCAGATACCGGTATCTGAGGACGCTGGACTCGCCAGATACTGATGGTAGTCCTCTCTGGCACACAGAAGCTGTCCTTCCCTGAGGACACAGCGGTCTCCAGTCTGCAGGCGGCAGGAACAAACTTTGCAGGTGAAGCAGCGCAGGTGGAAAGCGGCGGCTCCTGCTCGCATCACAAGCTCTGCAGGGGAGATGGCCTCCGCACAGCCCCCACAACGCACTGCAAACAGGCTGAAGACAAGAAGGTGTAAGTAGGCATAAGTATTGGACACTCAGCAGCCGTTAGAATAATGTGTTTGTTTGCTTTTGGTTCTTATAAAGACTTTGTACGCCTCAGTAAAATGGGACTTCATGAGAAGAAAATACACTTTCTTGACCTGGAGAATGTTGCTGAGTCTCGCTGTCACTCAAAACCGCAACCAGCGCCCGACTTCTCCCCTTTCCTCCTCCTTTCCCTCCTATCCCAAAACCATTTAGACACATACCCTCAGTGTGTCGGGTGTGTATCTTAGCGCCTGGCAACCAGAACTGGTGGGCTCAGCCCCGAGAGACTGTTGCCGTGGCTCCGACTGCTGTGTCCGAGGCCGTGCTCCTGGGGCCTGGAGAGAAAAGGCTCTCTGCAGGCCATGGCTCCAGGCTGAGGGGGGGAATCAGGTCTCCTGGTGGGAGAGACTGAGCCGCTGGTCCCAAGAATTATCCGTGGAATTATCTTTAAGTCTGCTTAACCAGAGTCGGACAAAGGCAGAGCCGGCCCCCGAGCAGCGGGACCATTGTCCTCCAGTTGGCACGGCCACATTTTGGGTCTGTCACGCAGGATGATGCGTCATCATCCTGGTGCTGGCGTTTGTTTCCAGACCTGACTGGGTCACCAGACCAGGCAGTGAGGAGGCATGAGAAAGTGACAGCTTTACCCCCTTTTTTTTGGTTTTCATTTAAAATACGGCGCTTGCCCAACAAGGAGAGAGAACTGGGTGTTATACCTTTTTTCATACATAAAATAAAGAATGCAAAAAGGGGTCCAAGCGCTTTTGGTTTCTTTAGCCTTAATTTTCCTAAGATAAAGCAAAATGTATGGCAAATAACATAATAATGATTAATGTCCCAAGATTTGCCATGGCCACTAAACGACAATAATCTTGTATATTTTATAATTTTGGGTGTTTTGGTAGCATGATCATCGTTCATGTTGGAACCAGGTTGTAACTTCCTGCTTGATGTCTTGGCATGTTGCTTCAATACTGTTCTTTCCTCATGGTATGTGATGCGCTTCAGATCATCCTGGAGAAAAACAATCCACAGCTCGATGCTGCTACAAACATGTTCGTCTCTTGGACACAGAGGCATTTCTTTCCTGAATGGTGTGGCTGGACAGTCCTGTATTTTATCTTTTTATTGTTTGTTTGTTTCTGCATATAATTGATTGAACAGATGAAAGCAGTGATTTCAAGCATCTGGGAATTGTACTCAAAGGTTGGCTAATTTCTTTTGATTTTTTTCTTGATGCCACAAGGACCTGCTGTGTCTGAGATGTTGCTCTAAAATACACTTGACATAATGTTTAATCCTTAGGTTGAGAATACACCTATTAAAGGTTTGGAAAGTCATTAAATCATCATCTAGACTTCCCTAAATTGTTAAAGCAAATGGTAATGTCAGTGTTTGTAAAACAAAATCTAAATTTGAAAAAGGTTGCATGATTTTGGCGTTTTAGCAGGTACAGCTAGATTAAGCTAAACACTAGCGCATAAAAAAACATTACGTTTTATGAATAATTTTGGTGAAGTTTATTTTCTTAGGTTTTCTTATTTTTCTTTAAATATACAGAGAAACATGTTTTTTTAAGTAATATTGAACACATTTATGATTTACATTTTTCTTAATATTCACAAACCAACTCAGACCAAAAATAAAGACAAAGCAAACACTCATGATAAAGGACCCCTGTCGAGTGGTCTAGAGCACCTACATCCTAAAGGCAAACATTGCTGAGACCTCTTAATGTTACTCTGGAAACGGTGAATCCCAGCCCCAGAAACTCACCAGTAGCCCTACTTGACCCGCCAGAGCCGTACGTCCCTCAGCGTTGATGGTGTGAGCCTTAATATGGCCAACATACCATCTGTGGTATGTGCATTCCTGTGGTGACACGAGGTGAATCACCCAAATATATCAAAGGACGTGTGGCTGAGGAAATACCCAGAGTGTTTGCGGGTCTCTGGGATACACTGAGCCGATCTCTCCCCGTGATGCTAATGATAGATGTCAGCAGAGAGCAAACTGCGGGCATTAATGTTTTGGAGATCATTTCTTGTTTCGAGAATCGCCGTTCCATTACAGGCCCAGTCCAGCTTGCCCTATTAGCCCGGGTTCTTTTAAGAGTCAGTAATGCAAAGGCAAGAGTACCTCAAATACTTAGGCAGCAGCTCAAGATGTTTAATATTTCAGAGTTTCCGCTGACATGATTGGCCCAGCGACTCGGCCGGGAGAGCGGGAACACTCAGTCACGCTGGATTAAGACCAATTAGTGACATGGTGGTTATAGAGAAATAAGTCAGCAGAATATTATTCTCCTCCACACCAATATGGGGCACATTTAAGGTGAACATACTGTGTAAGAAATACAAAACAAAACAACAACTAAACTCTACACTCACTCACTGTTCTTGCCATGACCTCAGAGCTGACCTTTGGCAGTGGGGCAAACAGACTGCAGGTCTGCTGGACATGCACAGATCCTGTTTCTGGATCAGGTTAACCTGGATCCTCTGCTGAACACACACAGCAACATAGGACACATATCAGATATGCATCTTCGGGTCAAGTGCACCGCCCGTCACGTCGCAGATCTGCAGACCAATCTGCTGTCCACTCCACATGCCCACTGAGCCATTTAGGTAATCTATATACTGACAGTCCAAAAAAACTAAAACTCCTGTTGTCTGACAGGAATTATGTTTTAATAAATAATACGACAGCATGTAGTAGTGTACCATATCATCGGTGCTGGTCAGGAGAACCAATGTAGGACTAATTTAATTACGTTAATCCTCTGGTTCTTAAATGCAACCATTGAAAGAAAAGCGATCAAAAGTTCACATGTTCTTCACACTTTCTGGATTTAAGCAGTGATCTTCATGAGCAACATATTACTGGTTGGATGCAGCATGTGCAAGTCCAGATAAATGCAATGCTATGGCTATAGTCTTGCTATATGCACACTCATTGATATATTTTTTAGTGTGTGTAAAATTATATTGTTCACACTAATTTTCTCCAGCAGCTACTACATGTTACAAACCTTCAAAAATGTGTTGATGTCCCCACTCGGTTTCAGCCTGGGTCCATCAGTTATAATATTATGGTTTCTCAAAACCGGAACAAAACCAAATGAAAATGTTCAAGACTAAATTAAGTAAGTCACAAATCGGAAAATATTGTATTAGGAAATTTTTAAACCATAAACTTCTAGATAATTTTTGCAATTTAGAGTGAATCCCAACTTTCAAGTTAGTAATGGAAAAAGAACACATGTTAACTAAACAAACCATGTGTTAATGCATTTATTTAAAATAACATTTAGCATTCCAGTTCATATGATCCAGTTCATTAGTATTTTTTTCCCAAAAGCAATAATACTGTTTTATTTTGCTTAGCAATAAATCTTTACATTTAATTTAGTTAGCTCTTTAATTGCTTGAAAAGTTTGTATGGTTTTTACAGTATTTTAATCTTTACAACTCAATTATGAATAAAAAAGTAAAACTGGTTTAAATTGGTACTTTATAAAGTAAATCTTCCAACACATTTGCTCTGCTTTTTACTGGTTTATGATTTTTTTTTTCTGTCAAAAGAATACAAACTCTAATATCCAAATGCTATCCCTAAATTTAAAAAAATGGTAAAAGATAAAAAAAATTATACACACACACACACACATATATATATATATATATTATATATATATATATATATATATATATATATATATATATTATAGAATAATTTTTTTTTTCTTTTTTGTGTATTTATTACTATCTTTTACCACATATATATATATATATATATATATATATATATATATATATATATATATATATATATATATATATATATATATGTGTGTGTGTGTGTGTATAATTTTTTTTATCTTTTACCATTTTTTTAAATTTAGGGATAGCATTTGGATATTAGAGTTTGTATTCTTTTGACAGAAAAAAAAAATCATAAACCAGTAAAAAGCAGAGCAAATGTGTTGGAAGATTTACTTTATAAAGTACCAATTTAAACCAGTTTTACTTTTTTATTCATAATTGAGTTGTAAAGATTAAAATACTGTAAAAACCATACAAACTTTTCAAGTTTGTATGGTTTTTAATATATATATATATATATATATATATATATATATATATATATATATATATATATATATATATGATAGTGTTTTCCTGCCGGAATAATCAGCTGGCCAATGGAAGAGATAAAGGCCACGGATGTTAAGACTCGGAAGTTACTAACCATGCATGGAGGGTTCCACCCCAAATCCAGCACCCTGAGACTGTACACAAACCGTAAGGAAGGAGGCAGAGGACTAGTGAGTGTGAGAGCCACTGTCCAGGATGAAACATCCAAGATCCATAAATACATCAAGGACAAAGCCTCAACGGACGATATGCTCAGGGAATGTCTCAGGCAATGGGGAACAGAGGATGAGGTGCTAGAGGTTCCATCATGGGAGAACAAGCCCCTACATGGGATGTACCACCGACAAATAACTGAAGTGGCTGATATCAGGAAATCCTACCAATGGCTGGACAAAGCTGGACTCAAGGACAGCACAGAGGCTCTCATCCTGGCTGCACAGGAACAGGCCCTAAACACCAGAGCAATAGAACCTCAGATCTACCACACCAGACAAGACCCAAGGTGTAGGTTGTGCCATGAGGCCCTGAGACAGTCCAGCACATAACAGCAGGGTGCAAGATGCTGGCAGGGAAAGCGAACATGGAACGACATAACCAGGTGGCGGGCATAGTGTACAGGAACATCTGTGCAGAATATGGACTGGAAGCCCCGAGATCGAAGTGGGAAACACCCCTAAAAGTGGTGGAGAATGACCGAGCTAAGATCCTGTGGGACTTCCAGATCCAGACAGACAAGATGGTAATGGCGAACCAACCGGACATTGTGGTGGTGGATAAAGAACAGAGGAAAGCCGTTGTGGTGGATGTAGCTATACCAAGTGACTACAACATCAGGAAAAAGGAGCATGAGAAACTGGAGAAATACCAGGGCCTCAGGGAGGAACTGGAAAAGAACTGGAAGGTGAAGACCACAGTGGTGCCTGTGGTCATCGGGGCCCTCGGGGCAGTCACCCCCAAACTGGAGCAGTGGCTAAAACAGATCCCAGGAACAACATCAGACATCTCAGTCCAGAAATGTGCAGTACTAGGCACAGCCAAGATACTGCGCAGAACCCTCAAGCTCCCAGGCCTCTGGTAGAGGACCCGAGTTCAGAGGATGAAAAGAGACCACCCGCACAGGGTGAGAAGGGAATTTTTTATATTTTATATATATATATTGATATATTGATAGTGTTTTCTGCATATATATATGCAGAAAACACTATCATTGTCTCATAACTCCATTCAGCCTCCTAGCACACTCTGGCTGCTCTCATAAGCACAGAGAAAAACATGCTGGATCCGGACAGAAGATCCAGCATGCGCTTAGCGACAAATGTTGTCTCAGTATGAGAAAAATCACACTAAAAAAGCGGCACCGTTTGTTTGGTGAGCTGATTCTGGCACACGTTTTAAAACACTCAACGAGGACAAAAGCGGTGTCCATGTGTGTCACCCAGACAGGAGGCTGGGTGTGTGGTGAGGGTCGGAGGGAGAAAGGGGGTTTCAGAGGTGGAGCCTTGGCACCGGGCCTCCTGCTAATTGATCAGCTCAGATATCTCACGGTTGACTGGACCTCGTCCCATTGCTCAACACAGAGGGCTGCTGCAGGAAGAGATTTCCAGATGCCGCTGCGCATATCGCCAGGGCTCCTGGAGCGCACTGTCCCCCAAAATAAGTTCACACCATCCTCACCGTCTCTCTGCAAGGGTTGCACCAGACCTTCTGACATATGGCTCTTCTCTACTAATTACCTCTTTGCACTGCTCTTTGGTTCTGAACTGTTATAGCCGCTCATCACATGGCACTGTTTGGAATTTTGACCAGAATAATAGTAGAATAACAGTGTTGAACCTACATTTTTTACATTCATCTGGATTACTTTTGTTGGAACAACCTTTGCTAAACTGGAGCAAAAATGATATGGCCTAATACCTTTTGGGTGGGTTTATTTCCTCTTGTTTTGGGTGAGAGCAGCTTGAAGGAAGACTCTGACGACACATAAATGGGAGAGAGTACGGTCATTTTTTTCTAGGGAGGTGTGAGAGGTGGGGAGGGGACCATATGCTGTCCCCAGCTTGCAGTTGCCACGCCAATGGCCCCCAACATCTTAACACATTTTGACAACGTGTCAGCTGAGCTATACCCCTGGTTGTGCGTGAAGGTGCGATGGTGTTATTGTGCATGTGTTGTCTGTGATCATGATGTACAATAAACAATAGTTTCCTTACATCCCATCTCCGCCCACCCATCCACCCACTCCGCAGTCACCTTGTTCTCTCAGCTCGCCAAGGCCAACTTTCTTTAAAGTCATGATGCAAAGTTAAAACCCTTGCAAACTCAACCACGGAGATTTGACTACTCTTTAAAAATGGAAACTATTTCATTGAGTCTTTAGCGTCCGTTTCTTACTGTTACGTAACGTCCAAACACATGCATTCTCCGTCAAGGTCAAGATGTGGACAAGGATTCTTTTGTGAAAGTCAGACTAAGGTTGGGATAGTGACTACGTAAATGGGCACCAAAGTAAAACATTGCACTTGCAAACTTGCTGTAACTCATAGGTATCCTATTTTGGTATAAAATATTATACACGGTTTCCTGGCAAGTATTCATATCCTTTGAGGTTGCTATGCAGGGAACAGAGTAAAAGTGTAAAACATGGTGCTGTGGTTAAATCAGATCAAGACTGGACTTTTTTTTTTTTACCAGCATTTTACATCCCTACAGTGATCAGTGGTGGTGGCAGCATCATGCCCTTGGGATGTCTTTTCTTCATCAACAGAAAAAATAAATGAGAAATATCTCAGAAGTGAAGATGGAATGACAAAAACAGTGCAAAACTTGAGGCGGAGTTTGACAAACCAGAATAGCGAAGTTAATTAAACATAAAGTCAGAGCTACAATGGACTCATTTTAGTAAAAGTATAATAGAGGCTCAATTCTAAGGTTTAAGTTTGGACTTAAATCAACGAAAAGGTTTAGAAACTAACGTTCAAAGAAATTCAAAATGGCGGAAGAAGGTGAGCTAGTTTGCAAAGAACGAGTGAAATGCCCAAACGACTTTTGTGATTTATATGAAATAAAATTCCAATTAAAATATTAATAATATATAATATATATTAATAATATATCAAAAATATTTTTAAACAAAAAACTAGACGGAGTTCAAGGAGTCGAGGATACCTTTGAGACTGTTTCCTGCATCGTGAGAACGCTGATGCATTTTATCGACGCCCAATATCATTTATAATGTTAAGGTGGGAAATGAAATTAACCGAGTAAAAGTAATTATCCCTGTATAATGAGTTATAGTATGTTATTTATCTGCTTTGAACCAGAATGGTAAGAGTTTGCCGCTCATTGAAAAAACACTAGACGACTGAAGATAATGTCAGAATGAGGTTTTGGTTATAGCATAGATATCTGGTGAAGTTGGGAATTGTGATTTTCTCTCTCTCTCTCTCTCTCTCCCTCTCTATACACTAAGAACATTTTCTAAAGTTTCGGCACTCACTGAGCATAGTCCCGCCTGCAGAAAAGTTTCCGGTCCCGCAGAAAGCAGGAATTCCTGAGCGGGTCCCCGCACGCCGCGCACCGCACGCAGCCCTCATGCCAGAGGCCATCACTGACTCTGAGGAGAAACCTGTCTCTGATCGGCCGGTGGCATCCAGCGCACACTGCCTTGTGATCCATGCCTGCAGGGCTCAGAGGGGGAGCTCCTTTTGATAAGCGGGGCTTTCAACAAAATCAGCGTTATCTGGAAAAAAAAAAAAAAAAAAAAAAAAAAAAAAAGAAGAAGAAGAAGAAGAAGAAGAAGAAGAAAAGAATCAGATCGATGCACCAATTATCGCTTGGATAAAATGTTTGAATGCAATAACATTTCCGTATAACGTCAGAATTGCGTTTCATTTATTTCGTACTTGTTTGCTAATTCCAATACTTATCACAAAGGCCTTGAAAATATATATATTTTTAAATATTACGATAAAATAAAGAAATGTTCACATAGCTGTTCTCTACGCCTATGATACGATATGGCAGAAACTTTATTTTACTTTATTTCTTTTTTTTTTTACTTTTTAAGAAATTTAACAGACATAAAGCACTTTCAATAAACTTTTACCACTAATACTCTGAGGTAGAACTTACAACAGTATTATAATGACATACATTACCTGTGATATGCGAATTTCTCTTAAAGGAAAAAAAAAACGATAATAATAATACTTTGATTCACAAAGTATAGAGCATCTCCGGCGCTCAGGATCCCGCTGCTGCGGCTTGCCGCTGAGCGCAGAGCCGCGCATCAAAAGTTTCTCCTCGGGGGTTTCCACTCAGAGTCCTCTACAAGCGTCCACTCCCATCCACTAAAAAGCCTGCGCTGCTCTATCAATTATCCTATTATCGGAGAACAGGAAAGAAACAGAGAGCTGTGCATACTTCCTCCATGTGCAGGTGCAGGTTACTCTCTTTCAAGTCTCCCCCTCCTCCTTCGGTCGCTTTCTCTCCCCCTGCAGTT
Organism: Poecilia picta; assembly: GCA_033032245.1. Classification (NCBI taxonomy): domain Eukaryota; kingdom Metazoa; phylum Chordata; class Actinopteri; order Cyprinodontiformes; family Poeciliidae; genus Poecilia; species Poecilia picta. The sequence continues at coordinate 14,073,995 of CM065356.1, read as the reverse complement.
CACTACTTTCTCCACTCTGAATTCCTCTGAGGCAGCAGCACTCTCTTTTTTTTCTTGTTCATTGGATAGATAGATAGATAGATAGATAGATAGATAGATAGATAGATAGATAGATAGATAGATAGATAGATAGATAGATAGATAGATAGATAGATAGATAGATAGATAGATAGATAGATAGATTATCATAAACGTTAAATAAAATTTTGATTAATTAGTTTGTTTATTACCCTGTTATTCTTATTTTATGTAATGCAACATTTTGTCATTTGAATTTGCCAATAAAAAATTATTAATTTCATGATTAGTTGTGCTTTCATAAGCTGCAATCATGAGCAATGATATTAAACTAAGAAGGAAACCAGTGTTGACAATGATAATAAATTAAATGCTAGATGTTAAAGGTGCAAAAACGCAAATAGCTTCTTAAAATATTACTTGACTTTGATTAGGTCTGTCTCTGCCTCTGAAGATGACACATCCACAAGTTGCAGTGCAGCTATGTAAGGACAGTCAATGATTAGTGACAATGTTAAAACCACATATCACCTTCTTTGTCTTAGTCTAGCCAGGACTCCAGCCACATCTGAACTGGGTAGTAAACTGTTTCTGTGCATCTATATTGTAATCAAAGTGGAAACTTTTTCCAAGAAAACTTAAGACTAAAGAGTTCTCTTTAAATCTCCCTCAATACACAACTGTTTCAAAATAATAATTTTTAACAATCCCTCAAGAGTGCAGGCACTTGTTCCATTAATCCTTGTTTATGTTAAACCATCATGTAAAAGTTTGGTGAAGATATTATAAAAACAACAGCTGTTTTAAAATTTAGGGTCATGGTTTTGGATGAATGAAGACGTTTCTTCAAGTTAAGACATTTTTCTGTGTCAGTCTGTGTTGACTTGGACATCTTTGAAGGTCTTATTAACCTACTGAAAGGTTAATTAATGATCAGTTCTCGGTCTTCTGTCCAGCAGAATTTATTTCAAGACCCTCATGTTAATTTAAAGAGTTTATGATGAAAGAGAAAGAGACCCTCAGCATTGGTCAGCTGACTAAAACAAACGGTTCAAAAATAAAGGGCCAGCCCCGCTCACCCCCCAAAAAAAATCAGCAAGCAAACTCTGTTTACTTTTGAGACAGCAGAAGAGAAAAAGCTTTTTTCAGATCTAATTTCCAAAAATGAATATGAAACCTGGCCTTGATCCTACTGTTCTGGCTAATTATCGGCCTATTTCGAAGCTGCCTTTTCTTTCTAAGGTTTTAGAAAACATTGTGTACTGCCAGCTGACACAGTTTTTAAATACAATGGCATTCTGGAGGTTTTTTAGTCAGGTTTTAAAACTCTTCATAGCACAGAATCTGCTTTAATAAGAGTTTTTAATGACATCCTTCTTGCATGTGATTCTGGTAACCATGTTGTTCTGATTTTACTTGACCTAACTGCTGCCTTTGATACAGTAGACCCCGATTACACCACATTGTAGGTATTAATGGCACTGTTCTTAAATGGTTCCGGTCCTACCTGGAGGACAGAACATTTTCAGTGAAAATTAGTGACTCTGAATCATCTGCTGCTTCAATGACTTATGGTGTCCCGCAGGGCTCAATTCTGGGCTCACTGCTTTTCTCTCTGTATTCACTGCCTTTGGGTTCTGTCCTCAGGAAACATGGGATTTCATTTCATTGTTATGCTGATCATTGCCAGATTTATTTACCCTGAAGCAGAAGGATGTACATTCTATCAACCATCTCCTGGCATGTCTAGGTGATATTAAAGCTTGGTTGGCCTTGAACTTTTTAAATTTTAATGAAAAAGGTGATGGTGTTTGGACCCAGTGGGTCCTGTGAGTCTTCCTCTGTTGACCTGGGACCTTTGGAGGTATATTTTAAACCTGTTATTACAGATCTTGGTTTTAAAGTGGACAGTGATTTTAAATTGGACAGCCAAATCAGAGCCGTGGTTAAATACAGCTTTTATCATTTAAGGCGATTGGCATCAGTGAAATCTTTTCTTTCCAGGCAGCATTTTGAAACAGTGATCCACGCTTTTGACTCAATTGGATTACTGCAACTCCCTTTATCTGGGAGTCAGTCAGTTGCTGCTCTCACGTCTGCAGCTAGTACAGAATGCTGCTGCAAGACTTTTGACAGGAACTCGACAGAGGGAACATGTGACCCCTGTCCTGGCCTCACTTCACTGGTTGTCTGTATAATTTAGGATTCATTTTTAAATTCTTATGTTTGTTTTTAAATCACTACATAATCTTGCCCCGGCTTACCTCTCTGAGCTTCTTCATCCCTACGTACCCTATCGGTCTCTCAGGTCCGCAGATCAGCTGCTCTTGGAGGTACCAAGACCCAGAAGGAAGCTCAGAGGGGAGAGGGCTTTCTCTGTCATGGCCCCTAAGTTATGGAGCAACTTGCCTTTGCAGGTTAGAGAGGCCCCATCACTGGCCACTTTTAAAGTTTGCCTTAAAACCCATTTATTTTACTTGGCTTTCAACTCCAGCAGGATCTAGTTTTAAATTGTATGTTTGTTTTTAAAAATGTAAAAGTTTTTCTTTTTTTATTATGTTGTGTTTGAATGTACAACACTTTGTATCAGCTGTGGTTGTTTTAAAGTGCTTTATAAATAAAGTTGGTATGGTATAGTATGATATGGTATTTGGATAGTCTACTGGAGATTGAAGAGAACTGGGGGGCATGGTGCAGCTCTTTAACTTTAAATACTGGACATAATTGTGCCTCACTCACAATGTGCCTGCTCTTGATGGGGAGAATAATTTTGGTCCCATCAGTGAAATAGATTGTTTTGTCATGTCATATAGTATTTACACCCCAGGGAAAATGTAATAATACTAATAAAAAATAAGGGTTCTTAAAAACTGTGATGTAAAATGTAAAGTAAAGAAAGTGTCTCCGTTACATGTATTTTAAAACTTAATTTAAAACATACACGTGTTCTTCAAAATACATTGTATGGGTCACAAACATGTGTTTATGCCCCCTACAAATTATTCATACTTAATAAAGCTTGGAAATTTCAAAATTTTCGACGTGAGATTAATTATATTTACACAGTTCCACTTGGGGGGGCAATGCATCTGTAGGTGTGAGAGCTGAGGTTCATGCTTTATTGCAAACCAGAAGAGTTTTAATTGATTGTTTTGATGAGATGGACTCAATCAGCTGAGAAAATGTTCCAATAGGCCATTGGAGTCGACTGAACGAGTTCTGCATAATTAAATTCAGTCATTGGAGTAAGAGTGAATTGAATTGCACGTTTTGGAACTCTTAATAATAATCATCATCATCTTCTAATATTTTGTGAAAAAAAAAATGTGGGTATTGCTTATTTCAATCTATTTAATTTTGCCATTCAAAATTACTGAAAAACACAATCCCCCCCCCAAAAAAAAACTGTCTCTAAACTGTCCTTGGATGTCCTGTAGCTGAACCACGAAGCTAGAAAAAGATCCATGAGTCTGCGAACACACACACACACACACACACACACACACACACACACACACACACACACACACACACACACACACCCACACACACACACACACACACACACACACACACACACACACACACACACACACACACACACAACACACACACACACACACTCCCAAATACTGTGAGGCACTTTATTGGCGCCCTCTCGTGGACAAAACCTGGAAACGTAAAGGTGTAGCCAGATACAGTTTTTCACTTTTCATTCAATAATCTGAGAAAAAAAAAACCCTACAGAATAAACAACACATTTCACTCACATTTTAAATAACTTTATTCTGTAAGAAGCTTTAAACGTGTTCTTTTATGAAATGTTTTTTTTGTTTATTTTTTCTCTCTATTAGAATAAAATTATTCCTCTGTAATTTGCATTGGGATGCTTTTAAAACAAATACAACAAATCATCTATTTACAAAATCTGTTACCAAATCTATCAGAATTTGTGTACATATAGGATACTCCTCCACACAACTGGAAAATATCACTGTTATTTTAATCACATTGCTTTACTTGGTAGAAAACAGTTCAACAGTTTCGATCAAGTCTCTTTTTTTTCAATCCATCTTCACATCGCTCACAAGGTTGGAGTATTTACATGGGAAGGGGAGTGGAGGACTGGTGTCATGTGATCTGATGCGGAGCCTCCAGCATCTCCATCAGGAAAGTGTCAATGGGCGTGTCCCCGATTAGTTTAAAGAAGAACAGATGCTCCAAACACTTGAGGCCAATGGAGCGCAGAGCCGGCAGGCGCAGCAGCAGTTTGGCGAACCTGCAAATGATGATAAAAGAAAAAGATAAAAAAATCTAGTTTCAAAAATTATCTTAAGACAGGCGACAAGCCGTTTCAGATATGCCGTTCAAGGGAGGCTACATTCAAGCACAAATATTGTTAAAATTGTTTAAAATGTGCTGTTGTCACAAACTATTTTACAATGATCAATGGCATTAAACCCCAATACAATGACATGAAGTTTGTAGCTGAAACCTAGTAAAATTTAGAATAGACAGTGTAAATACTGTTTAAAACAATGTTGCAGTTAAATGCATTCGTAATACAAGATAAAACCATCAACTGGGAAAGTTGGCATGTCGTCCCCCTGTTTGCTTCCATTTAATTGGCTAAAGCATTTAATGTCCTCTGATTATAATATCCACAGTGCAATAACTGCAACCCTCCAACTATGGTGCGAGTGCAACATTTCCCACCTGCCAGGCTGGTCGGGGTACTTCTGTTTTGTATACGACTCCAATGACGCATAGACCTTTTCCCTTAGCGCCTCCACCTCTGATGGGTTTGACAAACCTTTAGCATCTAAAACACACAATCCAACATAAGCTGAAGTCCAGCGCAGTACGGAATGGTGTAAAATGGGGCTGTATTCGAGTGCGGCCCAGACTGACCTGGGTTGAATAGGACGATGGCTCGCAGGCAGCCCAGCTCTGTCTTATCCATCTGCATGTCTTTCATTTTGGATACCAACTCTGTGAGGACTCTGCAGTCAAAGATTTTCATGTTATCAGGATAAAAATGCTTCAAACAAGTGTTCCATAAAAACACACGACATAGGCCATTCCTGAGACTCTTTGGAGTTTGCATCTTTGATATAAACTTTTCAGGCTGGAAAAGCCTCCACAGGGCTTTGACAGATATTCAATTTCCATATATTTCCAGACTGAAATTTCAAATGATTTTCAGAAGTATTTTTAGAACATTTTGGACTTTTTAGTGCAAAAATAATTTACCCTCATTTCTGAAGTACTTTCTGAAGGGCCTCTTACCTGTCGAAGATGGATCCCACTCCTGCACTGTGGGCGCTACTTCTGTGCACATGTAGACCTGTAGCCAACAGGATGCCATCTTTAACCGTAACTGAGCGATGTGAGAAAGAGGCAATGAGCAGCTCATTCCAGCCTGGACAAAAAATAAATAAACAAATAAATAAAGACATATTGACTATATTTTACATTACACTTTTAGCAAGATTGGTTGCTTTTGTCTTATTTCTTTTCTGCGTCTCCCTTTATTCATGGTACGTGTGCAAGCTCTCCCACCAGTAGGGGTCAGTGTAGCTGATGCTTCAAACTGCACTAATGGGACTTGGCAAATATTCCAGTTATATTTGATTTCATTGCTCTATAAAACCAGAAGGCAAAAACGTGTCGAGCAAATGTAAATGTATATATGCGTTTTTAAAATGTTTTTACTGGTTTCACGCGTTTATTTTTCTGCGCAGCTGAGCCTGAATGAGCGTGCGTACCTGCTCGAAGCAGGATGACCTGGTCGTCCAGAGGGAGCTCAGAGAAGTGTGGGATCCTTTTGGCCCACTCCACCAAGGTGAAGAGCTGCTTGTCTGCTGCCTGGCAGATATTAGTGACGGGGTCGTTGGTCTGGAGAGAAACATGGAGGAAGGAAACCCACACAACGCAGTCAATACCTGAGCTTGCGAGCTCCTGCAGTGTGACTCACAAAGTCACAGTGACCACAGTCAGTGAGCAGGTGCAGCCGTAGCTATGTTTAGCTACGTTGTAAACCAGCAGCTTCCTTTCATGACTCAAGACTCTTGAAATGGTCTTTAATTTGAAAAGAAACTTTACACAATAATTCTTAATAAAACAGCGCCTTGTAAAAGTATCCACATCTTGTTTTTTTACATTTCGTCACGGTTCAACTGTGATCCGCAATAGTTTATGTGATGGTTAAACACAAACGGTACCTATTTGGAAAATGGAAGGAAAAGGGCAAATAGTTTAAAAAATATACACAGGGCCAAGGAAAAAGTTGTGGAGAAGTTTTAAACAGGTTTAGGTTATGATCCCATATTCCAAACTTTTCAAGCCAGATTCACCTTCCAGCAGGAAAACAGCCATCAGTATGCAGCTAGATCTGCAGAGTGTTTTTATTCAGTGTGACAGAGTTCTGAGTCATTTTGTAATGACTGGTCAACTTAATTTTTCTCTAAGTGTGCAAAGTGGGAAATGTCACTCTGTCAAAAGTAAGATACATCCCAAATCTTCCGTTTTTGTTTTGAAAGTTTCCTAAAGACACGATGTGAGGAAGAAGTGGGAGATAGATGGATTCACTGCAGCACAGATGAATCTCGCATCAAATTTTGGACTCAATCTCAGCTGCTGAATCACTCTGAAGCTAGAACTCGTCGGCTGAAAAACATATAGGCCTACATATATCTATATCTATGTTACATACATATAAACACGTATTCGATATGTTATTCAGTATTAATCATTATTTATTTGTGTCATTAATAATCATTATTCATTTGTGTTTGTATAGTTATATAAATATGTATTGATATTTCTAAATAATTTATTAAATAAATTATGAACGGCTCTGTGCTTTGTAATATGCTCATCATACATCAATATCAGAAGATTCCATTGTTATAACCACTAAGCATATTTAAATATGCTGAACTATGTATTAAAAACATAATTAAAAATACAACTGTTTATAAATGTAGCTTTGATAGATGTTTGAATTAAGTTTTCAGTAACAAAAAAGCGTGTTATGATTGATTAAATGCGCTGATACGTCATTGTGCCTGCTAAACACATAACGCTGAGTGGAGTGGTGGACAGCTCCAAAATGGCCGCCCTAAATCTCGTCAGCAACAACAGGCGAGAACGGTCCATGAAGCGTCTATTCTTGTATTATGTCTATGTTGGGGACCACTGGTCTAGGCTAGCTATGCTGACAACATGCTAACCAACATCAAAACAACAAGTTAACGGTGGGTAACTATGGCAACCAGAGACAGTTTAAAAGCCCACTGACTCTGTTGTCAGGTTCCGTTGTGTTTTAAAAAAAATCTATCAGAAAAGCCCGCTTTGGATATCAAAGGAAACTGTGACATCACAATATAACTTCAAAGGCAGAATTTTGACATCAGCAGCCATTATATAACCTTGTCACATCCATCTACCTTCATCACAACCTGTTAGCAGCCGTTGTCGATACATTTCTCGTAAGAATTAATTTAGCAGTTCAGTAAGATTTTCAACTTTGTTTGGTGTACGTTTCTTTGGAGATTTACATCAAACTAAACGTAAAATCTTTACAGTTTCTAGACAAGTGATTTATCTTCCAACCTGAAACAATCAAAGGTTACTATGCAGACCAACCAGCCTAAAGTTGAAGAAGTCGCATTCGACAACATTGTCGAAAGGGAGGTACAGCCACCCAAGCCACCCAAACGCAAGAAGAAGAAGGTGTCGTTTTCAGTCTGGTGGGAGCTGCACGCACCTGAGGAGCTAAAGAAGACTGCTGAAAATATCGAACAGCAGGATGCGCCACTGGTGACTGATAATGAATTGATCACCAAAGCACCAGAGACAGTGGATCACAAAGGGGACAAACAGACACCTGAGAAAAAGTCCAGCGAGAAGAACCAGGGACTGTTAAAAACTTGGTCGGAGGAACATGTCACCGTTGACCAAGAAGTTTCTGCAGAAACTATTGAACAGCAGAACAAATCACTGGTCAATGAAGAAGAGTCCACAGTTGGATTGCAGGAGATAATTGAGAAGGAGCAGCCCTCTAAGTCTGAGGAGCAGCCACCAACCATCAGGCGCAACAAGAAGAAAAAGATACCGTTTAACATCTGGTTGGCGAAACGCGCACCTGCTGATGTAAGGTCTTCAGTTGAAAGCACTGAAACTGAAGATGTTCCACCAGTTGAAAAACAGGAATCAATCTCCGTACCCCAGGAGACAATTGAGCTGGTAGAGAAGGAAGACTCCTTTACGTCTTGCTCTGAAAATCTTAATAAGCAGGACACTTCTCTGCCAGAAGTAGAAGGTGATCAGGCAGTTTCCTTGAAAAAGGAGATTTGCGTTGAGGAAACACCAATGGCCACCGAACAGGATTTCAGTGTCTCCAAAACACAGGAGACACTGGATCAGCGAGAGGAGGCACAGCCACCAAACACAAGGCGTATCAAAAAGAAAAAGATACCGTTTCATTTCTGGTTGGCGAAACAGGCCCCCGCTGAAATAAGGACTTCAACTGAAAGCACTGGAACGCAAGACGTTCCACCAGTAACCACACAGGAATCAATCTCACTACAGCAGGAGATAATTGATCTGGAAGAGAAGGAAGAGTCCTACAAGTCTTGTGCTGAAAATCCTAATAAGCAGGACACTTCTCTGCCAGAAGAAAAAGCTTATCAGGGAGATTCCTTGAAAAAGGACTCTTGCACAAAAGAACCTGTGATTTCTAAGACAGAGCTGGTCACTGAAAAGAAATCACAGAAGAAAGTGAATCAGAAAGGGGAGAAACAGAAATCAATGACAAAGCGTATCAAGAGGATGCCACTGTTATGGAAATCTTTTCCCGAGACAGACACTCGCATAGATCTAACATTTTTGACAGAAAATAGTGACATCAATAACGGTCCTATGCAGGAAAAACCAAGTTCTCAGTCAGCTTTGCCCACAAAGATGAAGAAGACATTTTGGAAGGTGTTACCTGAAACAGAACCTTGCATTGACCTAAATTTCTTTGCTGAACATATCGAAGAGCACAATGTGTCAGATCTGGCAATAGATGGTGAGCAGGTAGCATCCTTGAAAAAGCAGTGTTATTCCAAGGACACTGTGATTTCCACCACAAGTGAAGCAAAGTGTACCTGTCAGGCCAAATCTAAGGAACCTGAATTGGGAGATATTGAACTACAGAAATACCTAATGAGACAGCTTGACGAGATGTTCGACAAAAATCGTAAACTGAATGCTAAAATCAAATCCCAGAAAGATCTGTTGAGGAAAGTACTGTCTGAGCAAAGACAAACAGGAGGTCATCGGAATGTGGCCATGAGTGGGATGAGTGATTGGCAGGAAGGGGAAAGAGAGCTACTATAGATGTTAATTGGACATTTTAAATTATATTAAAAAGCCAGGACATGAGAACTCATGTTCATCCATTATACAATTCATATTTCTAATTCTAAACAGATAAAAAGACAACCAAATTTATTAATTAAAGGGAGATTTAGAAAACTAAAGTTTAACCAAGATGGAACAAAAAGAACATTTTAGAAGTATAAACCTTTACAAATTGTGCAAGATATATCGATATCTATATATATCTACATATTGATATCAATCTATCCATCTATACATATATAAATCTATATGTAGATATCTATACAATATATATCTACACATTGATATCAATCTATAAATCTATATGTAGATATCTATGTACATCTACAATTCAATATCCATCTATACATATATAAATCTATATATAGATATCTATATATAGCTACATATTGATATTAATCTATCCATCTACCTATAAATCTATATGTAGATATACATATATTTACATATCGATATCCATCTGTCTATACATATATAATTCTATATGTAGATATCTATATACATCTACATATTGATATCAATCTATCTATCTATAAATCTATGTGTAGATATCTACATATCGATATCTATATACAAATCTATATGTAGATATCTATATACATCTATATCGATATCTGTCTATCTATAAAAAAAATCTATATGTAGATATCGATATCTATCCATCTATACATATATAAATCTATATGTAGATATCTATGCATATCTACATATCGATGCCCATCTATCTATCTATATGTAGATATCTATATATATCTATGTATACATATATAAATCTATATGTAGATATCTATGTATATCTACATATCGATATCTATCTATACATATAAATCTATATGTAGATATCTATATACATCTACATATCGATATCTGTCTATCTATATAAAAAATCTATATGTAGATATCGATATCTATCCATCTATACATATATAAATCTATATGTAGATATCTATGCATATCTACATATCGATATCTATCTATCTATGTATATGTAGATATCTATATATATATCTACATATCGATATCTATCTATACATATATAAATCTATATGTAGATATCTATGTATATCTACATATTGATATCTATCTATCAATCTATATGTAGATATCTATATATATCTACATATCGATATCTATACATATATAAATCTATATGTAGATATCTATGTATATCTACATATTGATATCAATCTATCTCTATACATATATAAATTGATAAGTATATATATATATATATAATATATAGTGTCTCATCTAACTTGTAAACAAATCTTAATGGTAGCACATGAAGGATTTCTTCATTAATAAATTCAGTAAATGTGAAGAAAGCTAAGAATATAAAATCCCTTCTTTAGTCACACTTATGTCGTACATTCCTTTGTTTAATCTTGATAAAGTTAAAAGGTTCCTTTGGTGCCACTTACAATTACAAATCTTGCATAATGCAAGAAGGTGAAAACATTTCATATTTAAATCAAGAGAAGTCTGAAATGGCTAGATGAAATGTTCAGAAAAATTCAGGTCTCACACTAACGCCAAACCTTAATCACTTCAAAGCTCCGTTCCCAAGATTTAAAAGTGTTGTTACAAAAAGAGGTGATGCAACGTGCTTGTAACTAAAGTGCTCCAAAGCATCAATGTATCTGACATTTTTTTCTGTAAGATATTTCAATCGGACTTCGGAGTAAAGATTATAACATCCGTAAGTCTACATTGGATTTAGTCTCTCAAGCTGCTTAACCTGGCTAACCTTTGATTAACTCATCAAGCAATCCTTTATCAGTGTTTATAGATTCCTTTCTAAACTCATTTCAACTTGGACTGGTCGGGTTCTTTTTGTTTGGCTTCATAATCTGTAATACACTTTGCATCCTTCCCAGTTTATTGATCCCATTAGATGAATACAGCACATATTGTGGAAATAGGAGCTTTGTATTAATTAGTCGCTTAGATCCTTACAGAGTTTCCGGGGCTGCCATCGCTGTACGTCTCCGTTTTGGGCTCCACAGCCAGCTCAGCATCCAGGATCTTTTCCACCGGCATGTCATCATTGAAACTGCTGGTGGATTCCACCTCGTTCTCGCCACGCTCCTTCCCGCGCTGCCTCTCTTCCTGCACGGCTGCACACACACCCACACCCAAACACGGAGACGCACAAAACATCCATTTAAATTCAAGCTTTTTAAATACAGATATGTGAGCTTATAAAAAAGTGTGTTGAATGCCTGACGGTACTTTGACTCAGACAAACTGGCCTCATAATATCGCATATTCCAGTTTATTGAATATGTCTTTTACACTTTGTTTGAAGCACCTAGTGATTCATTTTTTTAAGCACCTAGTCTACTTTGGAGAGAGTTTGTCAGCATCCAACATCCTGAAGTGTTAATATTTGACCACTCTGCCTTGGAGACATCATTCAGATCTGTCAGATTGTGAGGACATCTCCTGTCCACAGCTCTGTTGTGGTGGCCCTACAGATCTGCTGTCAGATTCAGTTCTTGATTCTGTCTTGGCGATTTCAGAGCTATTCCAATGATAAAAATGCTATTTTTTTTATTGATTTTTTTGAATATATACAATCGTTCCTCACCTTTGGCTTTTTCAGCAAACGTTTAAAAGTTTTGGGTGAAAGTTGATCTATAGTAATTTCGCTACAAGTATGACTTTGGGTAAATGTCAGGACAATCCTTCTGACAGCTGAACTTTGCTCAGTTTCAACAAATTTACTACAAATGATAACTTGTGTGTGAGCACAAGAAGACTGAATAGTGGAACTGAATCATGATGTGGTCAAACAAAATGTTGTTTTAAAGATCGACAGAATAATAGTCAAGTTATTAAAAAAAGGTAATAACACAGGATGTAGAGGTCATAGGTCATATTAAAGTTAGGAAATTATGTATTTAAAAACTCCTGTTTTAACAGGACCCTTTTAAAAGCCTCTGCAGATGGACGCCCAACAATTAAAATTGTGAAGTATGTACTTGTCTTAGTTAAAACCTTGACAACTTCAAGTAAGAGATTATATCAAATCTACAGAGCCATTAAAACCTACTTAATCTGCTTTATGTTAGATATAATTTCCCTAATTGTTATAAAACTGAAGATCAGTTAGTTTATCTAGTATTAAAAAAAAGAGCTTCAAATTAATAATCAGATGTCAACCACACCTGCTGTTTGAACCTGTTTATGTGTTCAAACAGAAAATAAGACTCAAAAAATGATCAGGACTGTCAAGCAAAAACCTGTTTAGAGTGAATTAAAACGATTCCACAGGCTCACCTTCCCTCTTCATGCCCATGGCCAGGCACTTCTGATAGCGGCAGTACTGGCAGCGGTTCCGCTGGCGCTTGTCTATCAGGCACTCTTTGTTGTCTCGACACGTGTAGGTGAGATCTTTACGGACAGTGCGCTTGAAGAAGCCTTTGCAGCCTTCGCAGCTGTACACACCATAGTGCTTTCCTGCGCGACATAAATCCAGCCCGTCAGACCTGTTGCTGCTCTGAACCACAAAATTTGTAAATCTTCTCAAGGTCTAGATAATTACAGCAGGAGGAAAAACAGAGTAAAAAATGAGAGGATTCTTGGCAGTGCTTGGGTCCACCCTCAAATGTTACCTGAAGAGCGATCCCCGCAGATAGCACAGATGTGCTTTGACATCCCCCCCGGGCTCGTACATTGGTAGTTGATGTTTCCCAGAGACTGCAGGCCCGGCGGAGGCTTGATGTCCTCCGAACTGCTAACACTGTTCATTGAGTTCATCTGAGGATGGCAGGAAGACAGAGGATAAAACAAAGAGTAGAGGCTGGGTTGGCTGGAGCTGAGCAAAACAGAGCACAGGAGGAAGTACAGAGGAAGCGAAAGGAGTTCAACAGTCTCATGACAGTATCTCCCTTCCCCTTTCTGTTTTTTTTTTCTGCCTTCTGCTAGATCACATTTTTTTCCCCTCTCCCCACCCACACACTTTATTGTGAAGTGTCTCAGCAAACGATCACATGCTTGGTCAGAGGGAGGGGCTGAATCCGCTTTCTGAGACTTGTCATACAAGTTTCTTTTTTTTTTTTTGAGCATGTGCACTTGAAGGAGGTGTAGGAGAGGAATACGTATGGGTGCTGCAGTACTCAAAAACAACAGCAGAGGGCACTCAGAATTTCCTTTTTAAAGCTAAATATACTGCATCCACTACAGTCAGAAATGGTCTTGACTAGTTTCCCCCAAAAAATGTACATTTTAACTGATGTAAATTTCTGTAATATAAAAGTATTTTCTGCCTGACAGATTTCTTTGGTTTCTGCTTTTAGCTACACTTGTTGGTTTCAGATTATCGAACAAACGCTTGATAAAACCAATAAAATAACCTGTGTAAATACACAATGCAAATTGCAAATGATACGCTAAGATATTAAGGGACATAAAACTACCCACACCATTCCAAAGCTTTGTGTGAAACATATATTTCCGTTTAAATAGAGCAACTGGTTGTGCCACTCAACTCCTGCCTTCCGGTGTTTACAGTAACTGCCAACAAGCCTTTAGTGGATTTTCAGGCCATTCTTCTTTGTGGAACGGTGTGTTTTGTTTTCCCGCCACATCAGAGGAATTTCAAGAACGAGTAGCCTGTTTAAGGTCCATGTCACATCATCCACCAGAATTAAACATAGACTTTGACTAGGTCATTTCAAGGCCTTCTTTTTGAGCTAGATCATTTTCTGCTGAATAGCCTAAGTGTGTGTATCCTTAAGATCAGAACAACAGTCTCCTTCATGGTTTTCTGTTAGTAATCTGAATTCATAGTTTTCATTTAATTCCGAAATGCATTTATATGCCAAATATGCCAGATGTCCAAAATGTTTTACGTTTGTTTGCTAGTGCATAGATATTTTTTTTAAGTCTTGTGTTGGTGATTTTCACCCTGAAACTCTCCAATGAAAGTAATTTTTGCCCCATCATCGTGTGCCCAGGCCAAAAATGAGGCGGCTGAGGCCTGCAGTGCTTGAGATGTTGACATTGCTTCTTTTGTCATAAATCATCAAGATATTATGCAAAACTATAAAAGCAAAACCAAAGCCGTTTGCGGGTGCCTTAATACTACACTACAATGTGGCCCGTATTTACCCCAAACTCTGCCTTTGAGCTGCAGGCCCCAGCCGAGCTGCAGCACCAGTGATCTTATGAGCTGGATTTATATATATATATACACAGTCCAGTCACATTAATGTGACCATCTGTCAAAAGCCAGAATAACCACCTTTCGCAGAGCGAACTGCTACGAGACGTGCAGAGAAGAGAGTCACTTAGGTCCCTGAAGGTCTTCTCTGGGATGTTGAGCCATGCCGACTCTAATGCCGTGGCCAGCTGCGCTAGATTACGCGGTTGAGGATCCATGGCGCGAACAACTCAATCGAGATGGTCCCACAGATGCTCGATTGGGTTTAAGTCAGGTGAGTTTGCTGGCCAGGGGAGGACGGTAAACTCATCCTGGTGCTCTTCGAACCACGCACGTACACTGGCAGCTGTATGGCACCTCGCATTGTCCTGCTGGAAGATGCCATCATCCTGAGGAAAAACAATGCGCATGTAGGGGTGGACATGGTCCGCAAGGACAGATGCGTACTTGTATTGATCCATCGTGCCTTCCACAATAATCAGTGAACCCAGAGAATGCCAGGAAAACATTCCCCAGACCATAATGCTCCCGCCTCCAGCTTGGACCGTTCCTGCAATGGTTGCAGGGTGGTTCCTTTCAGAGGTTTCACGCCTTATACGCCAACGTCCATCTGTCCGATGGAGCATAAAACGCGATTCATCTGAAAACGCTACCTGTCCAGCTGCTGTACTGGCGTGCAAATTCTAGCCTTCGTCGTCGATGAACACCAGTCAGCATAGGTGCACGAACCAGGCGTCCGCTTCGGAGGCCCAGACGCAGCAATGTTCGCTGAATAGTGGTTTGGGAGACACTTGTGGTAGCCCCTTGGTTCATTTTAGTGGTCAGTTGCTCAACGGTAGCCCGTCTATCTGCCCGAACGCATCTCCGCAACCGTCGTTCGCCTCTGTCATCTATGGCCCGTGGTGCACCACATTTGCCACGTCGTTGATTTTGGACAGTCCCATTTTGCCATGCACGGTACACTTTTACCACGGCGGCACGCGAACAGTTCACAAACTCAGCCGTTTCGGAAATGCTTCCACCCTTGGCCCGAAAGCCAATGATCATGCCCTTTTGGACGTCGGATAAATCGCTTCGTTTCTGCATTACGCCAACGATTGAAATGTTTTCCGAAGCCCACACACACCCTTTATATACGCTCAACTGCACTGTGCTGCCACCTGCCTTCTGTGATTGGTTATTTAACTCTGAAGTGGAAAGTACGTGGTGGTCACATTAATGTGACTGGACTGTGTATATATATATATATATATATATATATATATATATATATATATATATATATATATATATATACACACACACAGTTGTATATAAAGGTAACATACTTGATTGTGAGGGGAAAATGGCAGTGTGTGTTTTAAAAATACAGAATTTTCCAGACATATTTGATCATTTTGTTCAACTTATTTTTGTATTATCAGATTATCTTTGTTTGACAATTAAAAGTTGTTTTGTGATCTGTACTAAAAAAAGCAAAAAGCAAACATAGGGGCAGATACTTTTGTCGCAGCACTGTCAGTGACAAGTCTAGCTCCAGGTTGTTGCATCATGGTGCGCAATAACAAACTTAAACTTCAATGAGGTTAACAGGGACATCAATCCGAAGTTTTTACATAATGACTTTCAAGACTGTGAAAGCTTTCGCATATTTTCAGCCTCTTATCGACATCCTGCCCTTTGACCTTGAGCCGTCGGCAGCAACCCTGCAGAATGCACATTTGTCTCCTGTACTAACGTTTGTCAGCGTGCAAACATCTGCAAAACAACTGGAGAGAGGCATGCCTCTGACCTATATATTTAGCTGAGAATGACATATGGATAATCCCCCTGACCAAAGTCACCTCTAGCTCTTCCTATCACTTATTTACAACATGCACTCCGCAGATCCTCTGATGGCCGACTGGGCCTGGGTATTTCAGACCTCTAAAGGTTACCAGAGGTTTTCCTTCACGTTAGTTCTCCCTTATGTTCTCAGAGAGCGCTGGTTTTCCATGCATCTGTCACCCTCTCTCAATGCGGGTGGCCCCGGAGGCGGATAGTCATACTTAAATGAAACATCAGCTCCTCCGTACTCGCTCATCGGTGAGTCAGTGGTGAACAGCGATTCTTCTTTAGCATGCAATGGTGTTGTCACAAATAATTAATATCACAAAGACTAAAAAAAGTAAACCTTTTCAGTGGTGTTGTACAGACAGGATGCTGCTTTAAAAAGTAAAAAAAAGCAGTAAACCACTGTAGATAAGGACTACAAGCTCTCAGTATGGATTATTGATGGATCATATATTCTTTATTTAACACAAGAGCACATTGCTTCATTTAGGCAAGGTTTATATGGGTTTTAAAGGGGGGCAGACTCCACTATGACCTGCGAATCAAGCACTTTCAAAAGTCTGAGAAAAGAAAAATCATTTTGACAAGAAGATAAAGCAATTTAAACCAATTTCAACCAAGTTGGAAAGAAATTTTTGTGGAAATTTCTGGTCTCATCAGAATGGAGAAAAAAAAAGGGGATTGCTTCCAAATTTGTCAACTTCACCACAAATGACGAGCCAGATGAATTTGGGTCACATCTTGGGGTTCTAACTGGACCAAGATGTTAAATAAACATCACAACATGTTTTGCATTGTGTCAAGCAGGACAGCATTAGCCTACTGGAATGACTCCAACCTCAATCATTTTTAACCAGTTTGGCCCAAAAGCTGGGTCTTTGCTGGGTAGCCATTCAGATCAAATTACCTCTACCGATTCTAACAAGAAGAGACCTGAGATTGTGCCCGAATTCATACAGGAAATGTGGTTACTCTGCATCTTGCTATAGCCAAATATTTAAAGGTTACTGAGCCCTGAGCTAAATAACTGGAAGCTTAAAATAATAATAAAAAAAAAATTATATTCATGTCAATTGATTCTGACCCAAAACACGGTTTCGCACTAAACTAAGCATACAGTGATGGTTTAAAAAAGAAAAAGAAAATAAAACACTGTTGATATAAATAAATAAATTAATCTTTGACAGTTTTTGCTTAGAAAGAACCAACAATTGATGAGTTCATTTAGAAAACCATTGATCTGAATTGTTAATGAGATCAACCATCAGTTGCACTCTTTTAAATACAAATAAACATGGAACCAACTCATCCTTAAAATTTAAAGCCAGTAAAGGATTTTAAGAGCCAGAGACTAATATGTTCTGTAAAAAACAAAAATGTCCATATCAGCAGTGACCTATTTATAGAGAAGAAATGATTCATGAAAACCTTTAACATCCTGTATGAGCAATATTAAAACCAGGATAGAGATTGGGTTATCTGAGGTTATGCACTTCCACACCAATACTTAGTTTTTGCCCGTGCCTTCGCATAAAAAAAAGCACAACGCAACCTGATAGTATGAGCATTCTTGCCCCTTTGCTTTTGGCAAACAGAGAAGAAGAAACTGTGCCATCAAACACCCACATCTACTCAGACTGTCGCTGTAGGCTGGATCCATTCCACCACAGAAGTAGTTTATAACGCTGATTGCTGCTCCCTGCAGCAAGGGTTCACTGCCATGTGATCATGTGTATTCATAGCTGATTCTTTATGGGGCTTTACTCATTCATTCAATAGTACAAAACAATAAAGAGGACAGACAATTATGGATTTAACAAAAAGAATTCAGAAGAAGTATAACATTCATTGGATGCTTTAACAAATGCTTCAACTTCCTTCCAGTCTGAATCTGTGTTTCATAATCCCTGTACAAATGCAGACGTTCAGTGACGCCTCCGGAGTTCTGGCCTTGACGAATAAATGACAAGAAGGTCATAGGTCAAGTTTGCATGTATAGAGGACACAGCAAACGTGGAAAAAAATCTGTTCTGGTCAGATGAGTCCAAACTGAATCTTTTGGCTTGCATAAAAAAAGTCTTCCTAAGGCAGAAAACCAACACTAAACAATCCCCGACATAAAACGCAGTGAAAGTATAACATCATGCTGTTGGGATACCGTTAGACACAGCAGGTCAGAGTTGATGGAAAACTGGATGGACCAGAATCCCATAAGAAAGGCAGCAGGAAGCTGCAAAAGTTTTAAAAACTGGGGCAAAGGTTTACCCTTCAGCAGGACAATGACTCGAAACGTACAGACAGATTTAAATTATGTTTTAGATTAAAACATGTGTTACTGGAATGGCATATTTGAAGTTGAGACCAAATGTCCACCGTCTGATCTGAGCTACTTTGCATAGTTCAGTTCTGTTCACTTCCAATTATTTTGCTGTTATAATTGCAGAAAAGGGTGGTCCTACAAAGTATTGAATCAGTACACAAAACAGTAAAGTTCCTGATTCTAACAAAAAACTTATGAAAGTTAATGCAGTATATATATATATATATATATATATATATATATATATATATATATATATTATATATATATGCTTAGTAAGGCAAACTTGTCTATCTAAATTATTTCTTCTAAATTGAAAATATGTATGAATGCTGGGTGTCAGGTTTTTCTCTGTAGGTATAGAGGGACTGTCCCTCTGCATCACAGCAGTACTTCACAACTCAGAGATGACCTTTAGGGCAAGAAGTTTAAAGGTCAACAGAAAGATTAAGGAGAAAGAGGAGAGCCTAAGAGAGCTAGTGGACAGACCCATACATCAGGCTCTGATCTGCTGTAAGATATTCCACAAATGAAAGACACATGATCAGGAGTTAAGCACATCAAGTGCTTTGTTTTCAGACTCAAAATTTTGTAAAGCAGAAAGTGTAACTAAACAGCTTGAAGGGCAGAAAAATAAAACCCATATCGGTAACACTGTATTTGAAGGGGGGTGACTAAGACTGTCATGACACTTTCATAAACATGATATAACACATAAATCATTACTGTTTAAACTTTACCTTTAATAACATAAAGCTACCTAATTTTTAAAGTGCAATCAGTAATACCTTTATAACAAATTTATATCAGTAATGATTTCTTGATTAATGTCAAGTTGACACAAGAAAGGCAATTTGTATAATGTCAACTTTGTATTAAAAGTCCCATAATTTACCAAATGACAACAGTCATAAATATTCATGAAGGCTTATTCATGTTCATAACATGTGTTTATGACAGTGTCACATCAGTCTTATTCACCCCCCGTTCAAATAAAGTGCTACCCACATATCAGAACCTTTCAAAAATATATATGCCACTTCTTGAAAAATGTCTATGTCTTGCTTACAGCCACACATTTCTCACCTGTGGACTGCTGATTGGTCCAAAGTTCATGTTGGGAGTAGACTGGAGGGGTACGGAGGGTGATCCCAGAGACGACGTGATGACGGGATAAGGCGATGCCAGGCCGTTCATGGGCGAGCCCAGGGTGGACATGGGGGACGGTAGAGGCCTGGAGGTGCTGATGACTGAGGGATGTCCCACCATGCCAGCCATGGAAGGGGGATGCGCGTGGCCTGCACTCATTGACCCTGCCGAGTCTGGATAAGACAGAAGTGTAGCGAGTGACTGAGCAACCTACTTAACTCCACAAACTTTGACCTCATGAATTACTTATTGAACCGGATGCGCCATGTTAATCATAACTCAATCAGACTCCAGTTTCCTCCCAAATGATGAATCAAAGTCTAATATTTACACAGAGTTTATAGCCCATTAAGGTTTCCGCCGACTCATCGGGAAAATATCTCTGTTCTGAGCTGCTAAACAATCCACCAGCTTATCTGTCATCTGGTTGAACAGTTGGCTTTCTGCAGGTTTATGATAGTCTTTAAAAGGAAAAGATTTAACAGATTTACAACCAAAAACAATAAGCTGACAAAAACTAAAAACACTGATCACAGTTGTGAAAACAGTACCTCATTGCTATGGCTACACATCGAAACAACTGTCAGAAGGTATGTAAAAAAAAGAAAATAATTAGCATACAAAACCAGAAGGAATATGTCCAAAAGATCAACACCTCAACCAAAAAAACCCCAATTATAAACAAAAGTCTACAAAGAAAATAAATTCAAACATAACAATGTTACTCCAACTTGCTCCCACCATGAGAAGCGCAATTACAGAACTCTCCAGTCCTCAAGAGCAGGGGTCCTACAACTTTCAATGTGTTCCAGGGTTAACACACCTGAATCAAAGGACTGAATTACCTCCTTATGCACTCAAGAGTCCCGATAATGACCCAATTATGTGACTCAGGCATGTTGACACAAAGACGCATCTAAAAGCTGCGGGATGCCTGCCCTCAAGTAGTTTGACATCTGTGCCTAAGAACATTCGCTGTTTAACCTACAGACAGATTTTCAAAGAAAATCTTAAAGTGATTACATTAATGCAGGGCTTAATGATATCAGCAAAAGTATGTCTTTATAATTATATCACTGAAAATTGTTCTGATCATTTCTTTATCATTACACGATGTCCTTTCTAAACTAAGCCTGTTCAATTGGATGATATACATAATTGCCATGAAACTTTCAATGTGTTATCCTACTAAAAAAAATTTTCCACGCCGTCTCCTGCCATTGTTGCATTGCCATGGTGATTGGGATGTACATACCCAATCTCAAAATCAATATGTCACTTGACATAATGAGCTCTCCTTTTTGATTATGAAGAAAGAAAATAAACCTTAAAAAATAAGTAATATTGCCAAGTATTAGTATAAATATTAGTCAATCAGCAGGCTGTCGTGATTGGCTCATCTTATCGCATTTCAACATTCTTGGTCCAGTTATGTTAAGTTTTCTCTGGGTCACAATTTGACACCTAAACATTATTGGAAACCTTGGCAAAAACTTTCACACAAAAGTTTTAAAATATGTACAATTTTATTACAGTCGCATAATATACTTTTTTCATTGAAAAAAAAATCAGACTGTTAATATGAAAACATTCATTCTGTAAGGATTTTTTAAACAATACTGTTCCTCATTATCAAACTACCAAAAAAAACTGTAATAGCCACAATAATAAAAAAAATACTGTATATCAACCGCATGTCCGTTTGACTCGGGTATTCTAAACAACTTCTGTGATTAGCTGGAAAAACGAAATGTTCCAGCTCTAGACAGATGATTAACACACATAGTCTTTGATGATAATGCTGCAAATTCAGTGATTGACTACAAAGATCCTCAAATGAATTGTGGCTGTAAGGGGGGAGAAAAGATTAAAGCCAGCTGAGATCATGCTAACGAAAGAAGCCATGTGTTTCTGTGCTATCAGTGTTTGCTGTGTATGGCTATACTGTTTGAACCCCACCTGATTTCGGTCACAGGGCGCTGACTTTGCCTTGCATCCATTGATGTAAACTGACAGGCTGGCATTTACATAGATGACCTACTTAGAAAATCTGTCAGTCAGCTGGTTAACAGGGCATACAGTGTAATTTCATGCATGTGTCGTAGCAGAGAGCCACACAACTTTCACCAAATAACAATGTACATGTAAAATATGTACGACTGCGTACCACACACACAAAACCACACACTGGCCACAGGCTATCCCAATGCAGCAACAACTATCTAGGCTGATGTTGTTGACTCAGAAAAAAAAAATGAATAAAACCAAGTTGCCTTAAGCAAAATGTTACTGATGAACAATGACATGTCTATTGTAAGCATGTAAACATTTGGATCAGACTGCATAAGCTGCTGCCTTTGTGTCAGTGCCTTCTCCCACCAAACACACTGACGCACACAAACACACACTCAGTGTGATAATGGGCGCAGTGCCAAAGGTCGTATTTAAATGTCACATTCTCGTATCTCATGTGTTAGGATGTGGGAGTGTGATGGCAAAAAAAAAAAAGATAAAAAACACAAACAACAGCACCTCGGACTTGAATTCTGCGACAATCTTTGTTTTGTTCTGCAGCGCCGTTACAAGGAGGCGCGCTGAGTCAAAATACAACAAATGTTCTAAAAGTGAGACAGGATCTTTTCGGACATGGAGAAGGCTTGCTCTTTGCAAGGAAACCCCAACTCTTAAGATCTCCATGCGCTGTGTTTCATTTATCAAAGATGTCGCTGAAACTGTGGAAAACAAGAAATACGGAGCGAGATTATCTAGACCTTTGGTTCTTGACATCATAAATTATTCACAAAATTACTTAGAGAATAAGAGGTGTTGTTCATAAGAGGTTAAAGCAGAAGCAGTTTCCACAATTTAATAATTAATCGTGTCATGTTCCTTGGGTGTTTTGATCTTTATGCTTGAACATTTTCTTGTGGTCTTGCTATATTTAAGTAATCTCTCTGTTTGAGGTTGTTAAGGTGCTGCCACAGTAGTTCATTCCTTTGGGTTTAATTTACCAATTTATTCTTCAGAAATGTTTCTTGTATATATAAATATATATTTTCTTATACATTATATTCAGGCGTTTTCTCTTTTTGGTTTCTAGAGCCTTGAGTCTGTGTTCAGTTTGCTCTCCTTGCCGCAGCTGTACCATATCTCCCTGGATTAGTTTATCTGGCTCTCTTTACTACTCTGCCTCAGTATAAGTTGTTGATTTTTCATTGTCTAGTACTTGAGCCTTCCGTTTATACGCCTGCTATTTTTGTTCTCGCTCCAGGTCCCATTCAAAAAACCTGTAAGTTTGTTATTATAAACGTTAAAATGCCCCATTTGAGAAACAGCCTGTGCCTCGACTCTTATTAACTAAATTTGACACTTAAATGGTTTCCGACCTCGACTTGAGTCATTGGCAGTTACTTACCTGTATAAATTTTACATAGTTGGAAAGTTATTATTCTTTTTCAACTTTTTGTGCCATTTTATTTGATCTGGAGGGAATGCGAGCACAAAAACAGACTCCAAGGTTTTCTTGCCCAGAGGCAGCAGTTGTTCCAGACACTCAATTTTAAATTACTTTAATTTGTCTAACTCTGAGAAAAAAACCCTTTAAAACTGTTCTTTTTTAAAAAAAATACTATTTTTTTTTTATTTTTGTGTTTTGTTTCCCAATGCTGTGACTTCAGTTTCTTAGTATTTTGAAAGCCACCAATGGAACAAATTGCTTGTTATTTTGCGAACATTTTGAAATCCTGTCCTAATACTTAACCTCTGGCAGCAATACAGACCCCATCAGTTTTTTTTTCCCACTTCACTTTTCAGACAATAACATCGTTTTAAAGGAAATGGAAAGTCCTAGTAATGTGAGGAGTGTCATAATGTTTGCCTGCTGCCTCCCTGGCTGGATGTAGCGTATTTTTTGTACAGACACTTAATGAACACAGCTGGCCATTCAGTCCCTCTCCGTTTGCCGAACTACAGGTATTGCACAACTTCCTGTTTAGGACTGAGACTATGGCCTCCACCCCTTTTTTACTTGCTCACTTTCTCTAACCCTACAAATTAATGATCGTTTGCAGATAAAAATGCAGAAGTGCCTCTTCCTCTAACAACAGAAAAAAGACTGGATGAAGAAGAGTTCTAGGAAACATGTTGAGCATTAAAGTAAAATTTTACAGAAAAATATAATGATACCTAGATTTCAATTTAACAATAGTGGGAGTGTTCCCTCACTTTGGATTGCATGTGGAGCCAGTCAACAAGATTACACAATAGGTGACCACTGTACAGCATGTACTGTGTCTGATTCTGTGCACTGACCTCTCTCTTTATGTGCATGGCAGATTCCCCTCGGGTTCACAAACATCTTGTCTGGTAAGTAGACAATATGACAAAAGGGCAGCAGTCACAACAAACATTTGGAAAACAGCAATTATAATAGTCCCTGATAAAGATGTGCAAATGGCCATGGATATATATGTATATAGTATGGAAATGGGGTATAGCATGGTTAAATCCCTGCTTTATTTTAGGTCCATCTATATTTATACCCAAGTGGTTATATCTCAACTTAAAACAACCTGTTTAAGTCTTAGTTAGCCATAAGAGTTGCTTATGGCTAAATTGTGGGTTTTGATGTCTTTATCTCTATTTTTCATCTAGTTATTAACTTCTTTTTATTTCTCTTTCACACTTTCTATGTAAAGCCCCCCCAGAAAACATCCCAGTTAAATGAATCTATATCTAGGGATGTGAGAATAACTAATCTTAACTAAAACTCTGAGGTGTGAGACGTTTAACTGAAGTCCTACAAGGGGTGCGGGTTTTAATTTTATCTTTTTTTAACCTTTTTTCTTTAAAAAAATTAATTATCTTTGTCTTTCTAACTGTTTATTCACTGTCACATGCCGTTTTTATCTTATGTAAAGCACTTTGAAATGCCTTGATGCTGAAATGTGCTATACAAATAACATTTTATTGATTGAGTATGTATATATGATATAATCTCAGGTAAAATATTTTTGTAGTCACCCAACAGGAAGTTTTGAAGAGGGCCGTCTGTCTCAGTTCCAGTTGTCTCAACTATTGCTCTTACTAAATATGGGCAACCACAAGCAAGAAAACATTTTCCGGTCTTCACATCAACTTGCGATTCTCTCCACCTTACCTAAATGGTTAAATGACATATTTTGGTCTTTCCTGTTTTGAAGAGTGTCTAAGAAAGAGGCGTTTGTGTAACATCGTTTTTATACCCTAAAGAAACAGAAGAAAGTGAGGGGACCTGTGATTTAGCAAAACAACAACAAAAAAGTTTATTATTGTATATTTATTTTTACTGAATGCTAGATCAACTATCTTTGTCACATATAAGGAACTGCAACTCTAAAAGTGCAGTGACAGTTTTCAGAGAAGAGGACTTTGTGAAAGAGGTCCTGGGAACTCTTAAACTTTTCGGTTACACTTATTAGGAACACGAGCTGCCACTAATACAAACATATAGCTTATAATATCCCAATACAATCTCATGCCTCTTAAATTAACTTAAAAATGCAGAGCTGCTAAAATCTTGGATACCTCACTACAATCAATTTTGCATGGTGAAATAATTTAAGGCATACACGTTTTTGAGTAAAAATAAAAGTGACATACTGTGATTCTATTAATTCACTGGTAATTTCTGCGCCTCCTAACCCAGGCACAAAGGCTCCTTTTGTCATTTTCATCAGCATGTATGTGTGATGTGTGAAGGTCACTTTAACAGAGTTGCTAAGCTGTTAATGTAATGTTTACAAAGAGGAAGATGTCAACGCATGAAAAGAGGAAACAACCCTGCTTTACTTTAGGTCAAGCATTTTAAAGACTTTCACTGATAAACTGAGTTTAAACTCTTAAGTTCAAAAACAGACAGTTGTACACAATAGACTCTTATTGTATCATGCAAAAAAATGTAATGCCGGACTTTTAAAGCTTAAAAGAACATATCTAAAAAGGACACAGAAATATAGCAGTATGTTTTAAGTAAATCCACTGAAAGAAATCTTACAATAATCTTTTTTATGACCATTTTAGGTGGACATTTCCTCTTTATTTCAGCTTGAAACTTGTTTGGAAATATTTTCAGTCACAAAAGAAACAGAGACCTAAGAGACTGGCAGAGTGTCACCCATCCTTCCTTCTAATTTAAAAGTCTTACTCACGCTACAAAAGGCTGATTGGATGTGGCTGGTTTATCATCAGTACATTTCCTCTACTGAGAGCCAGTAAATATGTGTGTGAAATTATATTTTTACCTCAAAGTTATCACACCAAGAAAAACACAAAGAGGCCTTTGCTTATAACCTATTTCCTCAGCTGGTTCCTAACTCTGATGAACCACACTTAGACATATTTATAAATGCTCACTTATTGTGCCGATGGTTTTCAGACACCGAGCAGTGAGATACTTGTCAAAACACGTTAGTAAGAAATTGCTTCTGTTTGCTGCTGCTGTACAACACAAGATCCACACTTCATACACATAAGCCATGGTTCTTAACTCAAACCTTCCAGCAGTCATGAGCTGCACACCCAGGGGAACCAAAACACACAGGTGACCAGCTGGCAGGATGCCCAATGGGAAATCACTGGAGAGGTGAGCGTGCTTCGAAAGGTGAAGGTGTGTATGTACAGAGTGTGTGAGCAAGAGGGGCCAACAAGGCCATTCAATGAAGTATAAATTTCAAAAGGGCTTATCCTGAAATAACCTGCATTGTGACTCTTCCATAAGTACGTCATCAAGAATGTCGAATTTTAAATCTAAATTGATTTAAGTCTTGTCGGAGGTTTGCAGTCGAACAATTTCAAATGCAAAATGTGTAATTTTATGAAAACCTAACAGAAAATTGTAAGCATTTCACACAGATTGAGAAAAAAAAAAAATCGGTCTCTATTACACAAAATAAACCTCTTTATAACAAGTTCCCGAACATTAAAAAAGGCACCCAATGAAAAACAGCATGAGACAAAATCAACCCACACAGTTTCCTGTCTTTCTCTGTGTACAAATCTGCCCTGCTCCAGCATCTATCTGAGAGCAAACAGACAGACAGAGCAGAGAAGGGCACCTTTGACCGCTGGCGTCGCCAGTCAAAGGTCACCTGTTGCCAAACTCCCAAACCAAGTTCATGAGAGTTCTCTACCTACAGCGTTTTTGTCACACAGATTGTTCCCAGAAGCGACTGTAGCAGAGGAGCATGCAACTCAAACAAAATCAGCAACCAATAATGACAGCTGGACCTGACGAGGAGATGTGCGACTTTTATGATAAGCCGCAGTGGCTCTGAGCAGCAAATGCAACACGGGCCAGTTTTTTCCACTAGTCAAGTGCAAGTTTAAGACTATTAATCAATTTAACAGAGAATGCTGCAGATTTATATTAACCTTTTGTAAACTTTAGCATAAACAATATCAGATAATCTTGTTCCCTGTTAGAAAATTACTTTAACACCAATCATTAACAAAATAATGTTGGATAATGGCCACTAAGTCTTACACCAACCAGGTAATCAGCGGGTTTAGATACACATCATAGACCATAAACCCTTTAACTCCCACTCCGCTAATTACTGGGTTGGAACTGGCTGGAGTGATCCACTGTGCGGTAACTCAATAAGGCCATAGCCCCCAAACTAATAATATCTCCTGTCTGGAGAGTTGGGAGGGAGGTCGGGGGCGAGGAGCAGCAAATCTATGCCTGAACAGCAACACAAGTCCTAAAGTCTGAGAGATTAGCCCTAACAAAGACAAATAATCCTCAGCATGTGCATCAGTTTGTTTAATAAATATCTTATAAGTATCCGAATTTAATGACTGTATGTGTGCGCGCACGTGCACGAATTTCTGAAAAATGGGGGCCTGTAGTTGACAGTGCTGCAGCCAAAAGAGCAGAGAACATCCTTAAGTAATCAGACGGATAGCCTGCGGAGCTCATTACATGGAGCGGGCTTGTAATTAAGAAACAACCTCCCTGAGAATCCACCCGCATTGTGCTCACATGCACAGCCTGTGCGCGTGTAGATTACAACTTTGTAAAATCCTCCGCATCCATCAACACAACTACACCACACTTCAACCATTCATTTTATTTTTCTGCCTAAATGGGGTTGATGTTTGATCAATTGTGTCACTAAATCCTCTTATCCCATAGTAAGTATCTGCAGCTCAGCAGGCCAGCTGTCAAGAAGGTGGGAGGCCCTGGGAGGAGGGAAGGGGGTCGAGGAGTGGAAGAGAGCCAGAGAGGAAGGGAAGCAACGGCTGGTGAGACGGACGGATGTAGAGGGTGATGGAAGGATGGGGGAGGGATCTGTCCCACATCCCGTCCACACCGCCACACAAACTTCAAATTTCTTTGGTGGGAATGTAATTGCCAACTGATTAGGGCCTATGTGTGTATTATTATAAACAAATGTGTTATCAGGAGTAAAAAAAAAGTATTGGAAAGAAAAACAAATGCAAATCCACTGATCAGTCTTTTTGACAGGTATTTTTTCTTTGTAAGTGTACAATAATTTTATTTTAAATTGTTAGTATACAGTTTCTTATTCTTTGGTTTTGTTTTTTAAAAAAACACTTTGATAATCTATTCTGTTTATCTTTGAGGTCTGACCTGATTTAGATTTATCTTTATTGACTACAAAACAACAAACTAAACATGAGATGCAGATTCTTTGACTGAGGAAGTCATGTTGAATCTATCAGAACATTACTGAAATACAATATTATTACAACATATCAAAGCTAATTCCCCTAACCATTATCTGATTTTTTCCAAACTCAAACAAGTACAATAAATACATGCTAAAGCTACTGTTTCCCATCTTGCCATGCCGGTGTACTGAAAAACACATCTGATTTGGGTAAATGCAAGTTTCCGAAAAGTGTTTTGTGGAAGTTGAGTCCTGTCACATCTTTGAAATATGCACTTGTTATTCACTCCTATCCATAACAATAATGCATGTTTATTGGGATCCAGGCTGAGGACCGAAAAGTCATCTGATTATGATGGGCCTGATTGGCTCATCTCAAAAAGGTGAAAGTGAGTTATTAATATAGCTGCTTTTATTTAAAGAAGTACCAATATTGCAGCAATGAAAATGACAGTAAGAAAATTAATGTGCAACATGTTTGTGACCGTTTTGTGTTTTTCAAGACAGGAAATATTTCCAAACTGCCAAATGTCTCAACTCAAAGCAAAAATTAAGACAACAATGTACACAGTCCAGTCACATTAATGTGACCATCTGTCAAAAGCCAGAATAACCACCTTTCGCAGAGCGAACTGCTACGAGACGTGCAGGAAGAGAGTCACTTAGGTCCCTGAAGGTCTTCTCTGGGATGTTGAGCCATGCCGACTCTAATGCCGTGGCCAGCTGCGCTAGATTACGCGGTTGAGGATCCATGGCGCGAACAACTCGATCGAGATGGTCCCACAGATGCTCGATTGGGTTTAAGTCAGGTGAGTTTGCTGGCCAGGGGAGGACGGTAAACTCATCCTGGTGCTCTTCGAACCACGCACGTACACTGGCAGCTGTATGGCACCTCGCATTGTCCTGCTGGAAGATGCCATCATCCTGAGGAAAAACAATGCGCATGTAGGGGTGGACATGGTCCGCAAGGACAGATGCGTACTTGTATTGATCCATCGTGCCTTCCACAATAATCAGTGAACCCAGAGAATGCCAGGAAAACATTCCCCAGACCATAATGCTCCCGCCTCCAGCTTGGACCGTTCCTGCAATGGTTGCAGGGTGGTTCCTTTCAGAGGTTTCACGCCTTATACGCCAACGTCCATCTGTCCGATGGAGCATAAAACGCGGTTCATCTGAAAACGCTACCTGTCGCCACTCAGTGGACGTCCAGCTGCTGTACTGGCGTGCAAATTCTAGCCTTCGTCGTCGATGAACACCAGTCAGCATAGGTGCACGAACCAGGCGTCTGCTTCGGAGGCCCAGACGCAGCAATGTTCGCTGAATAGTGGTTTGGGAGACACTTGTGGTAGCCCCTTGGTTCATTTTAGTGGTCAGTTGCTCAACGGTAGCCCGTCTATCTGCCCGAACGCATCTCCGCAACCGTCGTTCGCCTCTGTCATCTATGGCCCGTGGTGCACCACATTTGCCACGTCGTTGATTTTGGACAGTCCCATTTTGCCATGCACGGTACACTTTTACCACGGCGGCACGCGAACAGTTCACAAACTCAGCCGTTTCGGAAATGCTTCCACCCTTGGCCCGAAAGCCAATGATCATGCCCTTTTGGACGTCGGATAAATCGCTTCGTTTCTGCATTACGCCAACGATTGAAATGTTTTCCGAAGCCCACACACACCCTTTATATACGCTCAACTGCACTGTGCTGCCACCTGCCTTCTGTGATTGGTTATTTAACTCTGAAGTGGAAAGTACGTGGTGGTCACATTAATGTGACTGGACTGTGTATATGCCTTCCAGTCAAGTGACAGGCAGTGCACAGCAGCAGGTGTGGAAAGGGCCTTGCCAGGTTAAACTATGCTACAACTAAAGAAAACAAATATATCTTGCTATGTCTTTGCAACATTAACCAGCCCAATTCTGACTGGTAGAGGGGATAAAATGAAGATGTTTTTTGTTGTTGCATAAACAGTAAAATGTCTAATTTTGCCTTAAGGACCCCTGTGTTACTGACAGATTTATTTTCTAATGGGATGAAGCTCTTTTTGGTTCCTACCATGCAGAGAACATATAGAAATGTGATGTTTTTTCTTTGTTTTGTTTTTTTCGATAGTCAGACGGCTGTGAAAACACAAGAAATTGAGATGGTGAACTTCTGACCCCGCAATGTGCACTCTGGTGAACTCATACAAATATTCTTATAGTCTCACACTGAGTTTCAGCAACATTTAAGATTTGACATAAATATTTAATTGCATCTAGATGAAGCACATTTCATATTGTGTTTTTTCCTCTCTACATTTTGCGTCTTCACACGCACCAAAGCCTTCCAGAGGAAGACGCGTCACACAGAAGCGGCATATCGATTGCGAGGCCAGGGCTGAGACAAGGACAGATAAAGATTGTTTTGCAAGTGATAAAGCAGTTTGAAGCTTAAACAAAAAAGAGCTAACAGAGAACAGGCTGACCAAGCAGTCCAGGAAAGCAAACAAGCAGCCGTACTAAAAGGGCTCAAAGCAAATCAAAGCATCCGCCCTCGTGGCTCTGCCTGATGAGGCAACTCCAATTAGTTCCTGGAAGTAGTCATCCCCTGTTACACAGGAGGACCATGAAAAGGTGAACACAAGCTCACGCTGTGACCCAGCGCGTTTGAATAAGGGCAGCCTGACTGTGGATATCCCAAGCAGCTGCGATAGAAGAAAGATCACTGAATAATTGAAGGAAGAAATAAACCTTCCTTAAAATGCTCCTATGGAACACACAGCAAAAATCCAGTGACAGACGACTCATGCAGCTATTTAAAAGCACGCCACTGAGCCTTCAAATCTGGTCTGGATAATACAATATTTGCCTTTACTACAGTGAGAAATCCAGTGAGAAGCAGGTTTAAACAACATACGCAATAGCTGAAGATTACCATTAAGCAATGATGCAAAGAAGTTTAAGTTGAGTCTCATTTTGTTAAAACCTATAAAGTAAAACATGCACCAATTACTTTGTAAGGTACAATAAAAAATAAGCTTAGACTTAAGTATAATTTAACTATAAGACTGAGAGGCACAACCAACGCAATCTCTATGACGCTGCGCTGAGGTACAGCTGTGCTTTAAGATAAATGCTGAAGTCAGACATACTTATAGTTTTAGAGGATATAATCCCTACAGTCATCAGCTTAAATAGAGTGACAGACAGAAACATAGAAAACTGCAGATTTAGTTCTGCTTCATTTGGACACATGAAATACTGCCAGAAAGTAAAAAAAAAAAAAAGAAAAATCATGACACATGAACAGCAACACCAAAAAAATCCACACCAATCAGGCATTGTGAATGCAAAAGAAATACAGAGTCAATAATTTTGGGAACATTTGAATTAAAAACAGCAAGTATGCATACTTAAGATGTCAAGGCATTTTTATGTTATCACTTTCTGGAGTTCAAAATAACCGATACAGAGTTGCATTTTTAAAAATTAAAGGCTTTTTTCATGTCTGGCTTTTCTTGATTGTCTTTTTTTTTTGCAGTTTGCAGTTGCAAACTGCAAAAAAAAAAAAAAAAAAGAAAAAAGATAGATATGAAAATATTTGGTTTTAACTTTAAATACTGTGATGTTGTGGTGTTTTATTCAAGGCTGTCATACTGGGAAAATCTCACATTCTCAAGTTTCATCATCAGTTAGCGTGACTGAAATTAATAAGATTTGTCTGAATGTTTGGGTGTGACTGCAAAATAAATCAAAGAAACATGTGAGCCTGAAAGCAAAGCTCTTGATTCACGAGCATCTATCCATCACCTACAATCATGAGATGTGGATCAGGACCGAAAGAAGGAGACTCCAAATACAAGCCGGAATGTCAGCGTTGATCCTTTGGATTGAAAGAAAGTCAGGTGACGTGGTTCGCGGTCTTCCTTTGAAGATTTTCTGGCAGTGTCCCACTGTGAAGAAATACGCCTTGCAGACAATGTACTTGTTAGAAGAACTATAGCTCTATTCTGACCTGAAAACTCCTTATGATTCCTCAGAATGCACTACATGAAGTATCACCTGTTACATCTACAATTTAATCTTTAATGAGAGAAAGACAATAGATGGACAGATGAATGAATGTAATCTCTTTTTTCATACTAATTACCCCCATTTGAAAGTCAAACTAACATGGTGTAGGGCGACGCAGTCATGAACTTCTCCAGATTCAATTTACACTGGATAGATAAACAAAACATAAGTATGAATGTAACTATTTTTTATTGTAAAAATAAAAATGAAAACACTGCAGAAAATATTTCAGTATCTAACAGGTACAGAGTGCATTTAAGCCAAACATAATCCTCCACTTTCAGAATGATGTGGATTTAAAGCTCTGTCGAATGTCCAGATGTGCTCTCAGCAGAGATGAGACCGGGGCAATCTGCCTTCCTGCAGTCAACGAGGATGCACTTAATGCTCAAGACTCCGCTGAACACCCTTGTGTTTACACTTTTAGCTGGAGTGATGCGCCTCTCAAAGGACACTTGAGAGTACAATAGCTCTCCGTTATCTGCTCTACTCACAGATGCAATCACACATGCTCATAAACAGAGCAACGCGTCCCAGCGAGTCGACTCTGATGCATCCCGCCCCAATCTCAAGAAATATGAGCAGCGATGCTCATGCACCAATAGAGGGACACAAGGTGACGGACAGCAGAGGCAAACCACGATGGAAAGGAACTAATAGGAAGGGACAAGTGTTGAGAGTTAAACAGATAGCGAAGGACAAGGCAAAGAAAGCTGGAAGCGTCCTTTAAGGTTGAGTGACATCCCTGCTGAACACATGTGAGACCTCAAGCGAGTCACAAGCTCTCAATTCTAGCAGGAAACAGCAAAGCCTTGTAGCTGTCACAACTGGTTAAAATTATTTGATGGTTTAAAAAGCACAAAATGTGGGCTTGGGTACATTAACACTAGAAAAATTAAGTTGCAACAATGCAAATTATCCTCACTGACAAATAGTAGATATGAAGTGAGCCATAAAAAAAATAAATAAATAAAAAATCCACAGTTAGACATGATAAATGCAACTTAAATTAAAATGAAAGGGCTCATTTAAAGATGTGCAAACACAAAACAACAAGAAAAAAAAAAATCCAGTTACTGCTACTCACAGTGACCGCAACCCATTTCCCTCCTAGGGCTGCCTCCGGTTGCAGGTAAAGAGGCAGGGTGCCACATGGCTAAAACCAAAAAAAAAAACAAAAAACAAATTGTGCTTCAGCGGATCCCAAATCGCTCACTTTCTAGGCGAGAACAGAAAAGAAAGGCTCCATGTGGAGAAGGAGGAGCCGTTTTCAAGTTGGTACTGCCAGGGGGGTGCGGCACCGCATAGCAAAAGGGAGGCGGAGTCCACCGCGCCAGTTATAGGATTACCCAGATTATCCTTCCACGGAGATCAATCCCACAGGAACAGTTTGCTGGCCCGACTGCTGCACAAATCAGCTCCTCCACCACCCACTCAACTCATGTCTGTCTCTCTGTGCATGGTCCTGTAGCTGTGCTCAGACACCTGTTGCAGTGGCATGACCAGGGTGTCAAGCGTATGGGGAGGCAAGGGTCAAACTTAAAAGAGTCCAGAACAACGAGAAGACTCCGATTACTACCTCGTAAAATAGATTGAGCCTGGAGATCATGTAAAGACATTGCAGAGAAACTCGATAGCTACCAGAGGGGTTTTTATTATATACATATATTTCAAGGACATTTCTATAATATATCTTGTTTTATGTGCAGACTGAGCATAAACAGGCTGAGAAAGTGAAAACATGGGAGCAAATATTCAAGAATTCTCTCTTTTATCTTCCTCCAAGCATCTGAAATCTCCCGCCGACTCAAAAAAAATAAATAAACATAACAGCATGAGCACTGAATGGTATTACTTATGGCATGGTGAGTTCTGCTTGAGTGTTGTGTTGGTTTGTTTGTGTGCTTAACAAGTGTTATGACATTCCAGGATGTTAGGAATTGTCTTTTCGCCAAAGCTGTGGGACGGACAAGAAAACGTGGCGCAGAGCGAGAGCCTTAATGCAAACACAGGCCAAAAATACACCTTTAAAGGCAATGGGGAACAATACCTGGCAAGTCCTTAGGGAGCCTATACAAAATTTGTAGCTAGTAGAATGCAATATGGTCCTTGTTAAAGAATCAACAACCAATTCTGTGTTGCTTGTGTTTTAACAACACAAGCAACACAGAAATCAGTCATTTGTTCACTATTCCAGGAGGAGTTTTAATTTATCCAAGAATGCGAACACGTCATGTGATTAACAAAAATAACCCAAACCAACAAATGTGAAGCTGGCAGAGATTTCAATTTATCCTACCCACCTATCAAATGTTCATCTTATGAACTCAACTGCAGTTCTGTGATCTTGAGAAACTTTCCCCGATGTGTGCGTCTCTTTCACTCTGCGTGACTCGACAGTTTTCTTGTGCGAGACACCTGTAGGACACTGGATCGACTGACCACACATCACTTGAATGAGAGACTCCAGTAACCTTATCCTCCCGGTGACAGTAGTTGGGCAGGAAAATTGTTTGGCAGTGAGGTAAATGAAAAAGAGAGAGAACGCCAAAGAAGAAACGTTTAAAAAAAAAAATTGCCCAGAAAAAAATTACGATAATCTTTTTTATTCTTTAAAGCATGCTGTGTTATGATAGTGTGTCATGGCCCACATTAAACATGTCAAATCAACTCCTGAGAACCCTAATTAGAAATCAGAGATGTAACACAGATTACAAAGACAGGAGGAGGATAATTGGCATTACTAAATTTAGGTTACACTCCTTATTCTTAAATCTGAGTTAGAAATATTGTATTCAGCACACTATAACCTCAGGAGGAAACCATTACCTTATAATCTTGTCCTATTATAAGATGTGAATTTTTGAGAACATGAAGTCATAACATGTAAAGTTTAAAAATTTTATTTGTTCCATAATCTACTTGGTTTGGATTAAGAAAAGACTGTTTTTAAAAAAGAGCTCTTTTTAAATTAAAAGGCTTGCAGATATCTGTAATAAACAGAACAGCCAAATATACAATATTCACCCCAATAATTGGAAACTTTAATAGGTGTTAAAGCCATGGTAAAAACTCCTGCTTTTCTGTTTTCAGTAATAAAGAATAATAAAGATCACATTTTAAACGTTTGTATAATGAAACTGTGCCATATTTCCTAAAGTCATCACACTGTGAGGGTCTCATGCCGGCTCATGCTTGTTGGAAGTATGAGGGGGGGGGGTGGGGACATTACATCAAGATACTGCACATGAAAGTGGCGGTGAGACTGAGAGTGACCTTACCTCGTTCTCCCAAACAATATAGCCATCCTGTTTCTTCTGCAACACCCCGAAAATTAAACATCAGCACACTGTAAACATGACAAAAGCCACCGAGCTTCTTAGTGTGTTTCCGTTGAAGTATTTTCTCTGCACTGGTCCTGAAATGAGTTTTGGAGCCGGGGTGTGGATGTTTCTCCGAGGGTTTTTCAGTAAGACTATAAATAAAACTATGCTGATATCACATTATATTACAAAGGCTAAAACAGAGAGGATTTTCTGTTTTTGCACTCTTACATTATCATCATAATATATATATATATATTTTTTTTTGGTCTGCCTTTATAAACGTCTAGCATACTACAACTCATAGTGAAACTACTAATTCAGAGGCAGCTTTTCTAGATGTTTTAATCAACCTTAATTCCATGATTCTCTTAGTTTTTCAGGAAATTGAATTTCTGCACTTGGGTATCTTTGCTTGACATTTTCCCCTTAAGAAATTTGCAGAGACTAGCAGCTGGGGCTATGAATCAGCACCTGCAACCATTTAAAAACATTAATCAAGCTACTGCGCAGCTGCTCAGTGATTAAGAACTCAGTCCCCACAAGATCAGAGAGATGTAAAACAATCTGCATCCATGCACTGATCTGTTTGTTGTTACAATAATTAGCAAAGAAATAGCCTAATACCTCTCATGACAAAATACTCCCGCAGCCCATGGGTCTTTCCAGGTTCTCAGCTTGATTAAAGCTGGAATTAAATCATGGCTATGACCTTCTTCACTAATGACTAATTACTGGCAATTAGCCCAGAGAATGGCCTCCTTACGCCCCATATTTTTTTCCCTTATTCCCAACTCACAATCTGCACATACACGCACAAAAAGACATCCAAGTCTTTACACTGACATACAAATGCACACGCCCAGTGAAAAGCACAACAACAAAAAAGACAAAAAAAATATTGTCTGCAAGGACACGTGTTGGCGCTGAAGAACTGCAGGTCTCAAGCTATAGAGTGCCTGAGCAAACACTCGTGGAGAGCCACACCTACCTTACCTGTGTGGTTTATTCACTCTGCGGGGTTTGTGCACGACTAAGCATTAAAGCTCCCATACTACAACCCACATTCTTCAGGTCATGTGATGCCGTCACTTTTTTTTTTCTTTTTTTTTCTCAGTGAAATATGTGCGAATGATGCATGCGCATAAAAAGTTATTGGGTATATCCTTTTTTTTTTTTTTTTTGAGTGTATGAAGAGGTGAATAAACGACCCCTGGCAAGTGTTGAGAGCTCACATCGACTCTGATGACTCGTTCCTTCGCCACCCCTACTCCCACAACCTTCTTTTCCCCGTAGTTTTGCTCCCTTCACTCTCCAATCCTGTTCTTCTTTCTGCTCTGACTTCCCCAATCTGCGAGCTAAATAAGTTCTCACCGTCAAAAAGCAGCAAGAGGGTTCTCGTTAGCTTGTCTAGAATCACTTCCACTGACGAAAAACAAAAATTGCTGAAACGCAGAGAGGGGGGGCGGGGGGAGAAATGCTGATTCTATAACTGCACAGCCCAGGGCAGGCCTGTGTGAAAACCTGCTGAAACATAACATGTCTGGGAAAAAACTGAGGAGGAGGAAGATCACAAAAACAATCCCCACATAATCACTGGCTTGTTTCTTGACTCCACATGCCTTCGGCTTCATGCTTGTAACAGATTACAAAGGCTGACCATTACAGCGTCGAAAAATGAGCACAATTTATGACTCTATTATGCATCTGAGTGTGTGGGCAGTCGATGCAAAAATATGTACTAAATCATAGTTCTGAGCCAAAACAGAGACAAAGAAAGGCTTGAAATATTCTCAGCTGTTTTTTTTTTTTTTTATGAGTACTGTGCTCCATAGTGTAGTGTTTGAAGTATAAGTTCACTTTTATTATTTTATTTTGAAGAAATTTTCAATCCATAAATAACCTCAGTTTGGGACTATTGTGGAATTGGGGGAACTTTTCAATTCAAATTCTTCTGGGAAAAGCCGCATTTAAATCTCCAAATTGTCAAATCTTGACAAACTTTCCTTTGGGTGAAGAATCATAACTGGGAAAACAAAAATGTATTGGACCTCTATCTGAAGTAGAGCAGTTGAACACAGTTGAAGTGCGTGACTCCTGGGACTTACTCCTCAGAAACTTACAACAAAGTATAAGTGAAGCCCCTAAGGGGGGTCTGCTCTGTTCCTTCTGTACCATGGGTTTCCTTCTCTCTATGCTTTCCCATCCACATGTCTCTGCCATTCCCCAAGGACCTGCCGTCATTACAGAAACAATTTTCAGCCTCACTAAGTAGTCCTGAGATAACAGGACACAGCAACAGTTATAGTCGCTTTAAAAAAAAGCATGCAACCTCAGAACTTTTTCACATTTTGTAATGTCGCAACCACAAATTTCAATGTATCTTAAGGGATTTTATCCAAAGCACCCACACAAAGCGGTGCACAATTTTGAGGTGAAAAAGAATGCACATTTTTTTGTAAAAGATCTAACAAATGTGGCGTCCAAATGTTACTTTGATGTCCCTAAATAAACCCAATATCATCAGAAGTCACCTAATCAGGTGGACTCCAATCAGTAATTGGAGCGGAGAAGCAGCGGAGAGGCCCATGAGAACACGGTAGGAGCTAAAAAGATCCACAGCTCAGAAGAGATAATCTGTCAACAGGGAAACCCTCAGTCAAGCACTACACAAATCAGGTGCTTGTTGAAGAGTGGCAAGAATAAAGTGGTTGTTGATAGAAATTTACGAGAAGTCCAGCAGATTGCCACAATCCACGTAGTATCAACATCAACAAAGAGTTCTGGTCGAATGAGGTGAAAACCTTTCGGCCTTCGAGCAGAATGCTAACGCTGCAGATCACATCATCTCCATAGAGAAGCATGGTGATGGTACCATGAGGACATTTAAATTGACGAATAAATGCAGCTCAATACAGGTAAACAGATAGATGTTTTGTTTTTGTTTTATTGTGGAGACGTACCCTCCCAAAGACTTTCCCGCTGTCATTATAGACTATTTCATCTTAGTCTTCTTGATCAAACCAATATAGATAGATAGATAGATAGTAGATAGATAGATACCAAGTGACTACAACATCAGGAAAAAGGAGCATGAGAAACTGGAGAAATGCCAGGGCCTCAGGGAGAAACTGGAAAAGAACTGGAAGGTGACCACAGTGGTGCCTGTGGTCATCTGGGCCCTCGGGGCAGAAACCCCCAAACTGGAGCAGTGGCTAAAACAGATCCCAGGAACAACATCAGACATCTCAGTCCAGAAATGTGCAGTACTAGGCACAGCCAAGATACTGCGCAGAACCCTCAAGCTCCCAGGCCTCTGGTAGAGGACCTGAGCTCAGAGGATGAAAGAGAGAGAGAGAGAGAGAGAGACCACCCGCAGAGGGTGAGAAGGGAATTTGAATCTATATATATATATATATTTATATTTATATATATATATGTTTGTAGTTGTAACCTGACAAAATTCGAACTCTTCATCTTCATATACAACTTCTACTTATTTAACTACATGCTTTACTATCATCTTTTTCTTGTTGTTTTTCCACCCCTGCACTTCTGGGTGAAAACAAACAATCACATAATAGTTGATGCACGTGGCGACTCAGTCAGATTCAATAATCGTTTATTAAAGATGGGAGTTTAACAGGAAAGACAATCATCTAGTTCAGGAAGAGCTCAGGAAAGTAGGCCATAACCAACTCCACATGTTTGCAAACTGATCGCCTAAGCGGTCGCCGAGGGATAACGGGAGAAAGCCATCAGCCGGTTCAAGGGCAAAGTCAGAAAGGGTGACCCGGAGAGCTGATTTACTGTGCCAAAAAAAAAAAAAAAAAAAAATCACATCACGGTGTTTTCCGGAGAGGCTCCCGCAGCCCACAACGCTGACCAGGGCGCGTCCGGCACGCACGCTCCTCTCCGCTACCTCAAAGGGACTCCCAAGTTTGTTTATCTGCAGAAAGCCGACATTCCTCAGCGCAGTTGCACGCAGTCCAGTCCTCTTCGGACCCAAACGACCGCTCCAGACCAATAAATTGTGTTTCTGTCTCAAACAGTTTAGCAAAGAGACGCGCGACAAGCGCCATAAATTACATAAGCGCAATTAAAGTGCCAACCTCTGACCTTGCCAGACCGGGCGCAAGCACGATCACCTGACTTTCATGCAATGGCAACAACTCTGGATTCTGCGTTGCAACTACTACTATTCAACAGCTTAGTCTAACGTTCGCGAGGGGAGGACTCGGTGATTAAAGTCCCGCGAACAGTTTCGCTGGACGGACGTACGGAGGAGACGCCATGAAGCGATTCTCTCGAGTCAAAACAACACGCAAAAGCAACAAGCAAGAGTCGAGAGGAACACAGACGGCCGCCGAAAGCGCAAGGCTTTACTTACTGAGGTGTAAATATGGATCATTGCTGTCCATAGTGAGCGAGTTGTTGCGTCGGTTTCCTACAGTGGTTGGCGCTCCGCATCCCAGTGCATTCTCTCTCTCTCTCTCTCTCTCTCTCTCTCCCTCTCTCTCATCTCTCTCTCTCTCTCGCGGGGGCCCAGTCAGGGAGGGGGGCGCGGCAGAAACAGGGCTTCTCCCAATGACAGCAGTGGTCGATATGGAGCTCTAGGACGGGTCATGACGAAATATTTCACCATCTCTGACAATGTGTTGCAATACTTTTTTTTTTTTTTTTTACAACTAAATGCTCATTTCGATATAGACTGTCTCTGTAGGTGTATTAATAATGCAGGAAGCCCCATTTTAAAGCAACAGCTGTGCTTCAGATTCAGTACGAACAACAAACACCGTGGCGACAGTTTTACAACGATGTCGCCGACTGATACGTTGATTAGCCCGCTTTAGCTAAAGTACAAGCTATGCTGTCGCCTGTTCTGAACCATAGGCTTTTCCCAACGTGAAGCCATCGACGCGCAATGCAAGTCTATTCCAAATAAACAGCACACCGAGCAACGCACAACTAATCGTGCGATTATATTTTTTTTCAATGCAAAGCGTTGTTTTTAATCTCCTGCAGTCTTTCCCTAAGAGGGGATTCCTCCTGTGTTTACCTAATTGTTAAAGTGAGTCCTGCTTCCCCCCCCCCCCCCCCCTTCCTCCCACACACCCCCGTTCAGAGTGCGGGGTCATGCAGGGGTGAAGCTCCTGGTACCTCAGAAGGTTATTCAGGAGTCAAGCCGCGCTGAGGTATTCACAGTCTTGAACCGCGGAGCGGCCAGACGCTCCGTCAACGCCCCGGCCCCGGCTGACCACTCAGCGGACCCCCCTTTATCGGCCTGCCCCGCTAATGGGACGAGCACCCCCGGCTCCACCGCCGTCCTTGTAACAGCGACCCATAAAGGCGCACAGGAGGATGCTAACCAAGATGAATGGCGTTTTTTTTTTTCTCTCTCGCCTCATTCTACACTAATCAGAGCTTTTCATTTGTTATGGCATCGCGCCAGCCCCTCCACCGCAGCCTCCATTAGGGCCAGATAACGCATAAATTCATTAAAGTCAAAGAGGGGGGCATTAAAATGGTCATTTGTCAGATCTCCCTTTGTGTGTCCCTAATGGTGGCACATGGTTCAAGGCATTGAGATGATTTTGGTTGCTTTCTTTAAACTGTAGTGCATAAGGAGAGGGACGTGGGAAGGAGTAAAGACTCACATTTCTCTTGGAAATGTTAACATTACACGTGGGTTTCTTTATTGTTTTATTTCTTAATTTTTGCCCACTTTTAG
This sequence comes from Poecilia picta, assembly GCA_033032245.1. Classification (NCBI taxonomy): domain Eukaryota; kingdom Metazoa; phylum Chordata; class Actinopteri; order Cyprinodontiformes; family Poeciliidae; genus Poecilia; species Poecilia picta. The sequence continues at coordinate 14,032,312 of CM065356.1, read as the reverse complement.
AACTTAAGTACAACTTGTTTGTGTACATTTTATTTATTTTTTTCTGTTTGTATATTTAAATGAGAAGTGTATTTTTTTTTTTGAATAACCACAGTTAATGTTTTATTTTGCTTATCAATCCATCCATCAACTTCAGATTGCCCCCCACTCCTTTACACAAATACAAACTCACAGTGAGTGAAGCAACCCTGTTCACTAATCCCTTTGTATTCACAGGCCCTTTCCCACCAAACAATGTCCTAAAGACTAATCTTAAACTGAGTTCAACAAACCTATAGGCCACCTGTTTAGAAGTCACAGTGCAGACAAAACAGGCCAGCAAAAGAAAGTAAAAAAAAAAAAAAAAAACAACAAAAAAACTTTGCAACAAATCATCACATTCAGTCACCACTTTTAAAGAAAATCATCTTGGGACACAAGTTTTAACATGCATTCACCAAAACACCAACGCAAAATTCAAAGGTGCTCCATCCCAGTTTAACCATTCCCCCATATTTTTGGCTGTTACTTGCAGGCGTTGTCATGGGAGATGACTCTCTCCATCTGCCTCCTCTTGTCAGTAGCCCGTCTCCATCAAGCTTTATCAGAGGGAGCTCCGCCACCCCCCGCTTTTCCTGGACTCTCTTCAGCCACCCCCACCCTCCACCCCTCCTTGTCCCTCTCTCTCATACATAAGCACAAGATGATAAGTGTTCGGACTCTTTGTGCGGGCCGAGGATAAGACAATGCCACACATCACTACAGAACATCATCCATCTCGCAGGCCATCAATCTGGCACACAAAAGATGAAATGTGTCTCAAGCTCCCTTTTAGCCAAGTGGTTTGTCTTTGCTTAAAAGTATCTTTGTCTTTCATCTCTTTTTCTCCTTTTCACAGCTAGGTTTGTGTTAAGCCAAGAAATTCCTTTTGGTTTTGAACACATGTTGGAAAACTAAGCAATACCAGCCAGTTTGGTCTCAAAACACGAGCGCAAATGTCAAAGATACTGAGTCATTCCACAAAGGAAACGTTTTATGGAAAATAATAAACGAAAGTTGCATGCAGGCTTTCTCCTCTTTTCAAAAATTAAAGGCTGTTTGTTGCTTGATTGAAGCACTGTGCTTTTGTTTTGCTTTGTACACAGCTTGTGAAAGCTGTGAGACATGAACACAATTTATGAATTTATAAGGAGCAAAATGGTTTGATGCAGACATCTGGACACAGAAACATATCTGAATGTGGTTTAGCTTAACTCCAATGAAGAAAGAGTCGTACAAGCCGGAGTTTCTGCAGTCTTTGATTTAAAACTATAGAACGTTTATTTTTAAATTCAGAAAAAAAGTACACAATAAAAAATAAATCAATTTGTAGATGAGGATGGATTCATATTTAGTGTTTGAATTTTCCGAATTGTATATATTACTTGTTTAGAATCTTTGCAAAACCATTTTTTTCACTTTTTATCACCTTCCAGCTTCCACCCACTTGAAATTTTGTGAAAAAAAACCCCACAATATAGTGTATAGCTGTAAAGTTGTAGAAGAAAAATAATGAAGTAAATTCTAAACAGAGTCAATACTTATATTATTTCATCTCATAATAAAAGTATCTGTTGTGCAAAGGACTCAGATGTTTGCTAGAAGACAGTAACAAAAACAGCATTATGATGGCCAAGACAAAGAACAGACAGATTAGCGATTAAGTTGGGGAGAAGCAGAGATGAGTTACAAAACAGAGTTATAAAATCCATCATGAAACATGCAAAGAATATGGTACAACAGCAAACCTTATTGTTGAACCATATCCAGCTAAACTGAGAGGCTGTTCAAGGAGAGCATACAGCAGAAAATACTGAGAGGTCCATGGTACCTCTGGAGGAGTTGCAGACATCTTCCACTCAGGTGGAAGATCATTCACTCCACAAACCGGACATCTCTACACCAAAATAAAACTATTGTTTAATGTCTTAACATGTTCTGTTTGCAGCTTGTTACAAGTGGTGTAAGGACAGAGCAAATGTGAGTGAAACTGCTCTGGAACAAAATTAAACTCTTTAGGCTTCATGCAAAATTCTGTGTGTGGCATGTTGCATCATCCTGATGCTTTTCTACAGCAGCGACAGAACAGCTGGATTAATTAATGGATTGCATTAAATACAAATCAGTCCAAGAAAACCTTGTAGAGATTGCAAAAAGCTTGACATGGGGGGGATGTAGACATTTCTAGCAGCAAAATAACCCTAATCATACAGCCAGGTTCATATGAGAACATATTTATTTGCTAGAGTTGCATAGTGAAAATCTGGACCTAAATCCAGTTGAGAAAAGGAGACTTTAATATAACTGTTCACAGATGCTCAGCGTCTAATCAAAGTTGAGCTAATTTGCAAAGAAGAATGGATAGAAAGTTAAATTCCTAGATGTGCTAAGCTGGTAGAGATCATACCTAAAAGACTTGCAAGTGTAATTACAGGGAAATATTGTTAGTCAGCATGTTGAATCAGTGGTTGCAATGTGAAGAAATATGAAAACGTTCACAAATCTCACAGTTTGGCTTATTTCAGACGGACTGTTTCAACATCTAAATAATCAGTTTGGACTACATCGTATCACTCAGTAAAAAGCAATTGCCAAACTGTGTGAAAATGTGTCAAAAACCACAATTGGTTTTACAGTTCTTCAACTTGAATTATGATTTCATTGTAAGACCTTTGGACTGAATTGTTACTGAATGCAAAAGCCTCTTCATTTACGTGTTTCAGACAGGAAAAAAACAAAAAAAAGGACGCACACTCAAAGCCGATTCTGCAACAACGTGACCAAAAAGCCTTAATCCATTTTCCTCAGATGTTCCATTAACCGTTGAGCCATACTATCAGGTTAACCTGTTAATCTGCTCTCTATAGCTCTGGGTTAGAAGCTTTAAACAATCAATATGATGAGCCTCGGCTGGTGCAGACCAAAGGCGACATCCATTTTAAACTCTACTCCAATCATACATTGTGATTACCAGACATCACACAGTAAACACAGGGTCTGTATTATTAGACGACATGGATATTGTCAGAACACTTAAGCATTGTTCACGTTCATCTGAGAACTGGACACCACCATATATTAATTATACAGGTTTACTAGATTAAAAAACAGATGACTCGGTTTTAGGTTAGACTGCAGGTTGATTGCACACCTCTGCCAGATGGTTGACCTTCACATTAGTCGTCACCTTGCCGTAATAAGTTAAGACAGACTAGGGGCTTGTTCTTTTTAAAAGGAGCTGAACCGGACCACCTCAGGTTAATCTCTCTATAGCCTGAAATGCCCATGAGGGATTAGGCCCAGTGTACACCTGCTGCTGGTTTTTAACACACCATGTCTCTAATGTCTCTGCTCTGCTAGGATCATCCAGAGCTTTCAAAATCACTGAGTGAAAGAACATATAGGATATGTAAATTAGTTATTTTTTTTATTATTGCTAAAACATATTTAGCCATAACAGATATCGAATTTGCTTCTCAACATTGTGGTTTTCACCAGATAGTGAAATATATTTCTTATATTTATGTTTTATGTATCAAAAACACTTAGGATTCACTTGATATGTTGTAGCATTGTAAAAAGGTCTGTTCGAAATGTTTCTGATTAAAACCCAGATGCTTGGACTCGCTGTCGTGACACTAAAGTAGAATTCACACCAGGACTTGAGACGTCAGCAGCAGTTTAGCCCCGTAGAAGAATCCATCCAATCCTTCTGACACGGCCCCAGAATGGTGACAACCCTTTAGGTGGTTTAACATCAGTTCACAGTCAAGTTGGAAATTTGACCTGACTTTAACATTTATTTGCTCTTTGATTTGCACGAGTCTGACACTCTTACATGATTGACGTGAGTGTGGCCCCTGTGAGTCATCAGTGTGCGAACAACCCAAGGCCTTTGCAACGCCCGAATGCTCATATCAGTCAGAAGAGCCAGTTCTTGACCACACAAACACTCCAGTAAAATTTAAACACTGCCTTTTCAGATGGAAGACAGTACAGACTGGTATTTATTCATGCAGAAAAATAAAACAACTCAATTTTGCAATGTAGAAAAACAAAACTATATGTTTAAAATGCTTTTCGAAACTTTTAGTTGAATTAAAAGGCTGGCCAGCATATTTATTACTTTAATCAATTTCATGCCACGATTGGCTGTTTATAGTTGTTCTTATTACTAAAATATATATGAGCTGGATCATTATGCTTATGCTACTGGTTGTGCTATCTAAAATCAAACAAAATGCAGTAAATAACCCCCCCCAAAAACAGTCTTCATGAAGAGTTGCATATTGTTTGGAATAATTGAGCTGTATGGGTTGGTATTGGTGTTAGTTGTAAGAGACCTCTTGGCAGAAAATTTGCGTTTGGGAAGCCTGATTGTTTTCCTCTTAAATAGTGCCAAATTTGTAAGGAAAATGCATTTGTGGATTGAGTTGAGAATGTATAGCGCTCCTTGAAGACTAGCCAAATGTCAAAAAGCTTGTTCTTCTACTGGCTCTTTTTTATGTTTCTGGTATGCCAGGAGCTGTCAATTAAGTACATGGCCACATGTGCACTAGAACTTGGATAAGTGGTTATACGTTCAGCTAACAGCGTGGATTTAATTTCACTTAATTGATTATAAATTATTTACTAGGGGCTAATGTTCGGTCTCACCACACAAAATTAAATAGCACATTACATTAGGCGAACCCCGCCTCTCGCCCGGAACGCCAGCTGGAGATAGGCACCAGCACCTCCCGACCCCATTAAGGGACAAGGGTGTAGGAAAATGGATGGATGGATGGATGGACATGTATTTAAATGACCTTGCAAGCGTAATTTAATATTAATTGAATTTATACAAGCAAATAATATGGAATGATTCATTTATTTGTGGGATAATAGCCATTTTGAACCTTCTATAAACTACTATCGCTGATGATTTTTTTTTACCCGCTTTAAATTACTCAGAATTTCATTTTTAAGCTGTAAAAGACTTTGTAGACTTTTCGTACACGAAGGTCATGTACTCAGAGACATCTTTCACAACCTTGGGGGGAAAACGCGCAATTCCTCTTTACTAATACTATAGCGCATCCTGGTGGCTAATATAGGCAGCGCAGGCCCGCACAACGGAGTCGTATGCAACACACTGATCCCTCAACGGCATCCGTAGAACTTACGGTAAAGACAGACGTGTATTTAACTTGACAGTGATGTGAGTCTGCGCTCGAGCTCAGTGTGTTTCCGTTTGAGCGATAAGTCACTAATGAATTCAAAGGGAGATGTCATCCGACTTAAAGTTAAACTTCGGAAATTGTCAACAAAACCCGGCGATGGATAGCGAAACGGTCATGTTCCCTATCGATCAAGGAGGAGAGTGGGGTAAGACGTCTGATTCTTTCTAGAAACACCCACACAAGGAAGCTGTTCGTAGACACTGTTTAGCGATTTATTTTAATGAAACATGTAAATATCATCTATGGCGATTTGTTGTTTTAGAATGACCTCTAGGTACGTTTGAGGTTGATGTTGTAACGTTTGTTGGTGTGGTTTTCAACTTTCGGCTAGCCAGTTAGCATTAGCATGCTATGGATGCTGGGATGACGTAACATGATCGGTTTTTATGTAAATAACGGAGAAGACACGAAATAAAACGGCTAATTTTTTAAAAGTGAAATAAACCGGTTGACTGTTACAAACACCACTAAATCAGCTTAGCTACTGTGATTTTCAAGTTTTTCTGCAATTGTTTATATATGTTTTCATGAAACATACGTAAACATTTACATGTACACAGTGATTCTTGAAAATAGGGACAAAATTGGTTTTAATTTTCCCATAATTCTTTCTTTGTTATTTCTCAAATGTATGTATACAAATATGCCAAATAATCTTTTGGAAATGTAAAGATGCTAAGGTACCGGTTCACAGTTACATACAACAATGGTTACAATTAGCCACTGACATTTTACAAGTTAGTCAAACTTTAAGTATTCAAGACTTATTTTAGGTCCAGATCACGAGTTTTGACATTTGATTGTATCTTTGCTTTCACTTTGGTTAAATAAATGGGTTGACTGATACATGAAGTCACCAGGAGAGGGACGCCAAGTCAAGATTCATGTGTAGTTTAAAAGATACATATTACTTTAATATGCTTGGCATCAAGGTAAGATGCAGCTTTAGCTTTATCATGCAGACCTGTCAGGTGCTGATGTGAAACGTTTGTAAATTAAAAGTTTTTATTTTCGTACTGCATTTCCCACTTTCACGAGCTGCTTGTGCACACAGTATGCTACTTGTAGAAACTGAATCAGTTTAATCACAAGGACAAATGAATCTTGATAGAGATACAGATTACTGGTAGACCTGAGAGCTGTGAAAAGTGAGAACTGTTTGGATCTAGTAGCAAACCATTTTTGCATAATATGCAAATGCATTATGCAATAACTTGGAATGTCATGGTATAAGCTGCTATTGTTTATTTGTGAAATTACGTCAAGTGGTGCAGTTGACATGGTGCCTTTTATGTGTTGAATATCTCATTAACTTCTCAATCTATGAAGCTTGCTGCTGTTCTGATTGTGTTAATCCTGTGTTAATCTTTGAATTGTCAAACTAAGGAGGTAAAAGTTTCTGCCATCTCTATTATGTTGTTTTATCAGCACCGTCTATATGTTCATATGAACATATAGATAAGAGAGAAGGCTGGTGCACATTAAGAGAACTTAGCAGTATATCAGTGAATATTAATCTTCTACACAATGCTGTGGTCAAACACATGATGGCCTTCAAAGAACCCGTGGTGCATGTCGTAATCTTTACACTGATCTAGACATGTTAAAACATCACCATATTTCTTTCGGTGCAATTTCTGTCCTATTTTCCAGCTTGATTCGACATTGTGTAAAAGTTGTGTTATTGTGAAAGCTAGTAGTCAAAATCATCACTCTTACTACCAACATCAATATGTCTGTATCCCTCATCGTTACACAGACCTTAGCCTGTTCGACGAACTGGATGGCCTGGGGGATGCAGATGAGCTGCTCGAGGCCCTTGAAAGCGGTGCCTATGTGAGTATCTTCAGAGTTGATCTAGTGATGACGGTGCATCACTTTCAGTCAAGTAAGCGTAGGTTTTATGAGATGGGAGCAACAGTTTAGATTCAGAAATGTTTCCAATTTACATTTAATTGAAAGATATTTTTCCGTGAAGTAATTTTTTTTTGCAAAAAAATAAAAGTAAAATTGTTTTGGGTTCTCAGGCAAATGAAGGTCATCTGGATTTTGATATCAACATTCCTCCTTGGAATGAAGTGGACACGAGCAGCACCTGCACAGGTACAGCAACGGAAGTGATAATTAGTTTTTGTTTGTCTTTAGCTCCCATTTTAATGCAACTTTTATTAGCAGATACATATATATATATATATATATATATATATATATATATATATACAGTATATATATATATATAATTAGTAGCATTCCAACAGATCCATGATACCAACACCATAACAGAAACCAATGAGCTCATATACAACTCAGCATCAGTGATCCTTGAGATGCTTGGCTATAAGAGCAATCATGAGACCCAATACCCACCATGGAAAAGACGGTTAGAGGCTAAGATCAAGATAACAAGGAGGGAAGTGAGCCAACTGTCAGAGCTCCAAAAGGGTGCAATGAAAAGATCAGTACACAAGAAGTACAGCCAGATGTTCATACCTGAAGCACTCGAAACTGCCAAACAAAGGCTCCAAGCCTTGGCCAGCCGCCTGAAGAGATACACAAGAGAGAATGAAGCCAGGAGGATTAACCGGCTCTTCCACACCCAACCAGCTAAAGTGTACTCTCAATGGCAGGGTACTAACAACAGAGCAGACCCACCAAGGCTGGAGACTGAACAATACTGGAAAGGCATATGGGAAAGGAAGGCGACCCACAACAGCAATGCAAAGTGGCTGACCTCTCTACGAGAGGAACACAGCAACCTCCCTGAACAAGCCCCGGTAACCATCACTGTGGCAGATGTCCAAGAAAGAGTCTCGGGTATGAAAAACTGGACAGCACCAGGACCTGACATGATCCATGCCTACTGGCTAAAGAAACTCACTGCCCTCCATGGGCGACTGGCAGCTCAAATGAACCAGCTGCTACAAAATGGGACTCACCCTGAATGGTTAACTGAAGGTCGCACAATCCTCATACAGAAGGATCCCTCAAAGGGTTCAATCCCATCCAACTATCGGCCAATAACCTGTCTCTCTACAACATGGAAGCTCATATCAGGCATCGTAGCGGCTAAGATAAGTGGTCACATGAATAAATACATGAGTACGGCACAGAAGGGCATCGGCTTAAATAGCAGAGGAGCCAAACACCAACTCCTTGTAGACCACACAGTCGCCCGAGACTGCAAAACCCGACACACCAACCTGTGCACCGCTTGGATAGACTACAAGAAAGCCTATGACTCAATGCCACATACTTGGATCATTGAATGCTTAGAGATGTACAACATCAATAGTACAAACCACCCTTGAAGCCAACTGCAAACCACTTGCACAAGTGTCCATCAAATGTGGCATATACCAAGGAGATGCTCTGTCCCCACTGCTGTTCTGCATAGGCCTGAACCCCCTCAGCCAAATCATCAACAAGACTGGCTACGGATACCGACTGAAGAATGGGGCCACAATCAGCAAGCTGTACGCTAAGAGTGAGCGAGACATCGACTCACTGATCCACACCACCAGGATATACAGCACTGACATTGGGATGTCATTCGGACTAGAAAAGTGTGGTCGGATGGTTACAAAGAGGGGGAAGGTCGTCCGCACAGAAGGGGTCTCACTCCCAGAAGGAACAATAGCAGACATAGAGCACAGTTACAAGTACCTGGGAATACCACAAACAAATGGCAACCTCGATGAGGTCACAAGGAATGGAGCCACAGCCAAATACCTCCAACGAATAAGGCAAGTCCTGAGAAGCCAGCTCAATGGCAAGAACAAGATCCATGCAATAAACAGCTATGCCTTACCAGTAATCAGATACCCTGCCGGAATAATTAGCTGGCCAATGGAAGAGATAAAGGCCACAGATGTTAAGACTCGGAAGTTACTAACCATGCATGGAGGGTTCCACCCCAAATCCAGCACCCTGAGACTGTACACAAACCGTAAGGAAGGAGGCAGAGGACTAGTGAGTGTGAGAGCCACTGTCCAGGATGAAACATCCAAGATCCATAAATACATCAAGGACAAAGCCTCAACGGATGATATGCTCAGCGAATGTCTCAGGCAATGGGGAACAGAGGATGAGGGGCTAGAGGTTCCATCATGGGAGAACAAGCCCCTACATGGGATGTACCACCGACAAATAACTGAAGTGGCTGATATCAGGAAATCCTACCAATGGCTGGACAAAGCTGGACTCAAGGACAGCACAGAGGCTCTCATCCTGGCTGCACAGGAACAGGCCCTAAACACCAGAGCAATAGAGGCTCAGATCTACCACACCAGACAAGACCCAAGGTGTAGGTTGTGCCATGAGGCCCCTGAGACAGTCCAGCACATAACAGCAGGGTGCAAGATGCTGGCAGGGAAAGCGTACATGGAACGACATAACCAGGTGGCGGGCATAGTGTACAGGAACATCTGTGCAGAATATGGACTGGAAGCCCCGAGATCGAAGTGGGAAACACCCCCAAAGGTGGTGGAGAATGACCGAGCTAAGATCCTGTGGGACTTCCAGATCCAGACAGACAAGATGGTAATGGCGAACCAACCGGACATTGTGGTGGTGGATAAAGAACAGAGGAAAGCCGTTGTGGTGGATGTAGCTATACCAAGTGACTACAACATCAGGAAAAAGGAGCATGAGAAACTGGAGAAATACCAGGGCCTCAGGGAGGAACTGGAAAAGAACTGGAAGGTGAAGACCACAGTGGTGCCTGTGGTCATCGGGGCCCTCGGGGCAGAAACCCCCAAACTGGAGCAGTGGCTACAACAGATCCCAGGAACAACATCAGACATCTCAGTCCAGAAATGTGCAGTACTAGGCACAGCCAAGATACTGCGCAGAACCCTCAAGCTCCCAGGCCTCTGGTAGAGGACCCGAGCTCAGAGGATGAAAGAGAGAGACCACCCGCAGAGGGTGAGAAGGGAATTTTTTTTTAATTAGAAATCATATTTGTATGTTGGAAAAAGAAAGATTTAGGAGTATTTGTTAACCATATGTTGAATTCCACCTGATTTGGTTTGGTGTTTAACTCTGTTTAGGATGGTAGTTTTGTTTTGATTTTATTGTTCTCATGGCATAGCATGGTATGCAATGTGAAAATAGGAAACAATTGGTATGTTTCAATATGTCCATGGTTGCCCAGATCAAAGTATTTTGGACATTCTACTATTTCTGTTCTTTGCCATGCTCTAACCTTTTAATTTTGATCACAACTTTTCTTTGAGGACTTGAATATAAGCAGATATAGCAACAACATTCAAAATTTTTCTCCAGTGTTTTTGCAGTCTTTGGCTAATATTTATATTTATAACTTTTTTGATGGTATTGTGCAGCAAGTTTTCAACAAAGATCCAATTTCTGAGTTTCCAACGACTGACCGTTTCGGTGATGACTTTGATTCTATAGATTTTAGGGGCGAGGATGCCAACGATTGCAAAAAGTGAAGGGAACTCTGTCACTAAGCAACATTTAAAGAGAAAATGAGGGTCGTCATTGCAATGTGTTTTGTGAATATAATAGTGAATTTGCATGTTATCATAATTGTGTGCAGCCGTGAGAGACGTTACGGTATGAGGTGAGTTTTTGGGACTGCTGCATGATTTTCCATGTTAATGACTTGATTGTTTGTGTTCTGTGTCTTTGTGCATCCAGATGGTGAGGTGAGTGTGGACTCTCTGTCTCCTTCCCACACGCTGAGCTCCGTCCCCTCTCCTGCTTCGGTGGAAGCTTTGTCTCCGTTGTCCTTACATGTAAGAATCTGTCCTCAAAGCTTCGCCCTTCCCCAGCTTTCTGCATTTGAATTAGGATTTCCAATGCAAATTGTTTTACAATTGTTTCGGTTGCGAGCATTTCCATACCTATCCATCTCTGAATTCGCTTTGGAACAAAGATAATTATTTTGTTTTCCTCCAGATGTGGATTGAATATTGGTGGGTGGAATAATAGTTTAGAAACTTATTAATAAAATCTGTAAACACCTCGTCAGATTAATAACGAACTGTCTGTATGAACTGTGGACCAACCACTCATTAAAAAAAGGTGCCGACAACTTCAGACACATTAGCATAATTTAGCGGGCAGATGTTATCACAGTGTGTCAAAACAAGGGCAAGGGTTACAGCTTTTTTTTTTTTCTGCCCAACAGTCGGCACACACTGGTCTGCTAATTATCCTGAAAATTCAAGGACGCACATGTCATCTGGGAGAATTTGAAAAGCCACTCATATTTTATTAATGCGCCAGTTTGAGATGCATTAGTTAGAACTGACTTTATGCCTTGTGTCACATCCAAAGAGTCAAGCATGTTTAGCAGCAGAAGAAAATTACTGTTGTCGGTGCTGTGCTCAGTTTGTTCGAAGACGTCTGTTCAGGGCTTGTACTTAAAAATTATTGTTGACAAAATGTCGCAGAAATCTTACATCGTATCTATTTCTCTATGCAGGATGAGGCACTGTCCCCTCAGTCACAGCTTTCCCCAGTTTCAGTTTCGTCCGAGTCCAGTGGCTTTTCTGAAGTCTCTCCGCCACCCAAGAAGGCTGCAAAGAGGAGCACGCTATGGACAAGAGGTAGCGATTGTTTGAGGCTTGCATGCACAAGGTCATTCCAAGGGCTTAACAGGAGAACGGTGAAGCAGACTAAATTAAAACAATAAATACACTAAAAGAATAATAGAAAAAATTTGAGCTACACATAAACTACTACATCAAAACAAAAAATATCCAAGACATAATGACTTAAACAGTTTTATTTTTAACTGCAAGCTGTTGTAGTTTTAAGCCCTGATTTTAAGGTGCCAATAGTTTCTGCACATCTCTGGTTGTTGGGATTTTGTTCCAGAATTTAAGATCATAGAAAGAAAATGTGGTCTTTGTTTAGATCTGGTCCAAGACAGTTTGCGTAAACGGGTGTCTGATGACCTGTGTATTCTAAATGGATGACATATGACATGACCATTCATTACCTCAAAGGCCAAAAACTAGATTTAAAAAAATTGTCATCACTTCTTAACCCCTTAACTGTTACCCTAAAAACACTTACATGCAAGCCAATGGGTCCATGAGGAAAGCGAGATCCTCATGACGGTTAAAGGGTTTTAAACTAATAAAATATCACTTGCCTTTTCTACCTTATGCCGGAGAAAACTCTGACCACCAGAAATATCAAGCTGTTTTATTAGAATAATTTAAAAGATGTAATTGTACATAATCCAAACAATGTGAGCTATATGGATACGGAACAAAAGTGCCACCTCAAGCAACTCCACAAGTAATGTTTGCTAAGATTTATAATTATCAGGTGGTACAAAGAACGCTTAATGATAAATTTAGTACAAGACCAAACCAGCAGGGAGCTCCAGTAATACCAAAACAGAAGGTTTTAACATGTAAGGCAGCTTCTAGTGCTAACATTTTTCAATTAGCAATTATTCCACCATCGTCTAGGGTTGTTTGTTATTGTTGTTACAAAATCATGGTAGCATTTTGACAGTTAACCCCCCGCCCCCAGATATTTCAACTGTAAATGCAAATTTCCTGGCCTGGACTAAATCCAGTTTTTTTCCCCCCTCATATCTTGTCCCTCCCAACCCTTCCAATTCAAATACACCAATGCCACAGCTAAACCTGCTCAGCCTGCAAAGAGGCCAATTCAGATGGGCTCACAGATCTCCATCCAGCCCAGACCGCTGATTGCAGCCATGCCCTTGGCTCCAGCAGCAACAGCAGCTCCACTGCAGCCCAAGACGATAATCATCCAGCCCCTGCATACCACTGTGCTGCCTGTTGTCAAGCCGTCTCCGATCAGCATCCAACCAGCACCCCCTGCAGGTCAGTTCTCACACTGCATAAAAGATTATTTTGTTGTGCCCTGCATTGATATAGGACACCTTCCAAAAGGTCAGGTCTCATATTTTGTTGTATTTTAGGGATATTAATATATTTATTGTTCCCCTTTGCCAATTAATTTTGTTCAGATGAAAAAAAAAAATTAAATAAAAATGCTGTTTTTGATAGAGCCAGCAGATGGCACTGTGATCTCAGTTTTTTTTCTCTCATCAGTGAACCTAACCTACTTCACTGGAAAACAGTGAATAAATATGATTTGTAGGTCTTGAACGCCAAAAATGTTTAAGTCTGACATACATTTATTGGGATACTCAGGCAACATGAACATGAAAGTAAAAATTCTAAACATACCAACATGTTGAGCGATGTCCTAACTATCCGGTGATGTTTGTGGTTTTCATTAAAGTCATCAAGGATTTTCTTTTTTTATGTCTTTTGCTGGCCTTGATTTGGGGTCTTACATCAGCACCATGAAAGCCAGAATAAATACTTATCTCACCGCGTGAAGCCCAAGTGGGTGGGGTGGCTGACCTTTGCTTAAATGCATTTGAACTTCTGACGTGTTTGCCTGGTGTTGACCAATATGGTGAAGGACTTAGGGACGAGACATCCTGACCAAGATCGAGTCACAAGATGGGAATCCAGGCTGTTTGTTTGAAAATCTGGTTTGTGCTTTTTTTTTTTTTACCTGGGTAGCGCCATTTCTCTAAAAAAGTAATGAACTCTTTTGAGTCTGATCCACAGAAAGTTTGTTTATTCCTGCCCAAACATATGTACTCATTGCTTTCTTTTTATTCCAGCCTTGTAAATTCTTCTCACAGATGGTGAACTTTAGTTCTGCTGGCAAATTACAGATTTGTTTACAAATCCAGTAAATGCTTTCACCTGATTAACACTGACAGAATTCAACATTAAGATTGCTGGGTCTGTTTGGGTAAGAGTTGTTTTCATAACCTCGTACTCATAAGTGTAGGGCTCACTGAGTAACAGCACATTAGTGAGCACCAGATATTATTGTGTTTTTGTGTCCTTTTTTTCCCCCTTTTTGGGCCCGTGTTTGTGTGAGTTAAAATGCATAACTCACAAGCCTCTCAGTTTGGAATGTGGACGTTTAAAGCCGCGGGTCAGTGTGCCAAACATCTTCACCACCTGTATTTTAAACACACAGAGCCCAGTTTAAGGCAGAGGGGTAGGAGACCAGAGGATGATGGGATTTTGAGAGACTTGATCTGTATCAGATGTAGATTAAGACTCTTAAAGCAGCAATTTGATTCAACTTCTCATTAAAAAGAAGAAGAACAAAAAAAGGACGATTGAAAGTTTGAACTTTTTCAATTGTTTGAATTTCTAAATTGTACAATGAAAGTTTCACAGCTGTGATAACAAAACAAAAACTATTATATTGTATATTCCCTTATAGTGTTTTTGGTCCTCAATCTGTACTTTAACTAGATCATGTTTTCTTGTTTTCTCCTTGCTCAAACTCTCAACAAACTATTTAAAAAAACAAAATAAAAACAAAACCAAATTGGAGCCTCAGTTTGTAAACTGTTGATATCAGATTATCTGGTTATTTTATGTCAAAAACCCAAAGTTTTGAACAGCTAGACATATTTAAAATACACCAAAATGGAATACACCAGTAATACGTACTACTGCCTATTATCAGTCATATTAATAGAAAAATAAATCAGGGTATCTGTATTTATTTTGAGTTCAGCTTTTGAGTGTGTGCTAACCATAATGAAATTCTGGGCTTGGACTTACTATCTGCAAATACTGAATATTAAATAACTTAAATTTCTCAAAAATTACAACAACAACAACAACAAAATACCCTGCTGCCTATAAGTGTAATATATTACTACAGTCTAATAAAGAGAAAGTAAAATAGCTGTTACATTTCTTTCTTTGAAAAGGTCGTTTTAATAACAGATCACAATAGCATACGCTACGTAGTAACTTTGCCTAAAATTGGTCTTGTCTTTATCCTGTCTAATAGACAGGATAAAGGCAATGTAAAGATGAGGTCTTGTTCTGCTTACTGGCTGCTTTAAGTGCAACCCTACTCACAAAGTTCACACTGTGTAATCTGTTTCTGACGATGCTGTACAGCAATGACAGAGCAAAGCCTCGGTGTTTACAAGCACCGACTGAAGTTCGTGGCATACTTTTAATCCTAACAACAATGTTAAAGATAGACTACTTATTAAAGATATCCAAAGCGAAGCTTCCCGTGAAGACAAAGCGCCCTCCTCTGCTTAGTTACGCAGTTTGTTTAACTGCGTTCTAATTACTGTTCGTGAAACTCAAGGTCATACTCGCCTGTTCATGTAATCACAGTGTGTTGTTGTACTGTAAACATATGATTACGGTAAAGCTTGTAATTGGAAAAAAAAAAAAACGTGCATGCGCTGTGTCTTTCATTCAGGCCATCCCATAGTGCTGTCCCAGGCGAGCCAGCTTCTCCACATCCAGACTCCACAGGCCGTCCTGCTAATGTGGTTACTGTGCCAACACTCAACCAGGACAAGCATGTTCCGGTAGCTGCGCCCCCACTGGTTTCTGTCACGCTTCGAACCCCTTCCTCAGATGACGACGTAAGTCAATTAACGTTGAGACGTCAGCACATAGAGAAGGAAACGGAACATGTACTCTTGTATATATTTCTTTCGGAGACTAATAACACTTTTGCCGTCACTGTCATGGTTTTCATTGACTGAAAACAGTCAAAATCCTGAACTGTTAAGTGGAAGTCAACAAAATTAGTGCTGCTCCAGCTTAACAAGCATCATTCGAACACTGGAAAAAAAAAGTGATAATAAAATCACTTTATTTGAGAATAATGTACACGTAGACATTATGGACTCTCGTTATAGACATTTAAAATATAAATATATAAGAAGGCAAAATTTTTGTTGTCTTTCTTGTAAATATATATACATTGTTTTTTACAAACAAGATGGAAAAACATGGTAGATTTAGTGCAATAAGCATGGTATCAACCAGGCATTCTGACTGTTGAGTAAACATAGAAGAATGCCTTTCAAAACACATATTTACTTCATTATATTTTTAAGCTTCCAGCATTTTATAACATAAAACCACAGTGGGCCGCTGGTGGACAGCCCTGTAATTGTTCTATTCTTTATAGCATTGTAACTAACTCAAATACAGGTAGATATTTATTAGTTTATTTATATTTAGTTCAGTTAATATCTTTTAGTGGTGTCAAACTTCAGAAAATACTTAGAGGTTCTGCTAACAAAAAAAGAGCATTTAGAAACATCAGGTGTCTGCGGAGTCCTACTGCTTAACAGAGATTTTAGTGGCTAAACAAAAACAGTAAGACATTACGTCTCGGTTTGTGCTTTTACACATGACTCCATTTTAAATCTGTTTTTGTGGATCGGTGCGTCTCCGTCTTTCGTTTTCTCCCTCTGTCAGATAGCAGCTATGCAGGCGAAGTGTAAAGGTTGTCTTTTAAAGCCGTTTCCTTACCATTAGTCTGCCAGTCAGTTATTTCATTGAATATATAATGCCTTCAGCTGCTGTTTATGTGTGAGCATGCAAAGGCATGTTCATATGCACTTTCCTGCAGCTGCACAGAATTATAGCTCACACAAAAATGCTCAGTTACTATGTAATGTTTGACATTTTGATTGTCAAGCTCACACTCTGCCTGGATGGACCGAGTCCAATCCAAACTCGGTCTTTGGGACTCTTTTTCTTGTATTTGCTTTAATTTCACAAATCATTAACTTTTAAGTTGTGTTTAAAATGTGAAAATAAAGCGCTGATGGAAAGGCACTTATATATAGTTTAATGTTAGTGATGGTGTTTTTCCACATGGCTGTACAAAGTTTATTACATTTCATGGACCATGGCTGTCAAAGTAGACACTAATGACTTCAGACCAGGACCGTTTTATTATTTTGAGACCCTAATATATATTTAAAAAAAGAAAAAAAATGAAGCACCGCAACTAATGTTGAAAATAGGGAATGTAAACCTACAAATTAATTTTGTTTGCCAACTGATTTGTGATTGTAAAATGGAGAGAAAACTTTTCTTTGCACCTGTTTGTACCAGAGACCATTATTTAATTATTATTATTATTATTATTATTATTATTATTATTATATTATTATTATTATTATTATTTTATATTTCTCTTTTTTAAGACTTTATAGTTGTTGTTTTGGTATTGTTAATGTCTTGCAGAAACACATAATTGCCTAGTGATGTTTTCAAATTTCCTGTGGACTTTAAATATGTCTTTATTGAAAAATGCGGCAGGCTGCTGGATGACTGTGCCTCTACCACCGGGCTCAGCAAGTTTTCTGAGGGAAACTCTGAAATATGTAATCAATTTGATGGATATTTTGATAAACATTTTGCAAACTAGCTGGGTGTAACAACAATCTGATGTTACTGAATAGGACTGCATTGAAAGAGATTTAATTTGTACATAAACCAAACCAAAAAAAATCCTGGAACATGGAGCACATTTATTGTTTTGTGTTGTATTCCTTATAAATAAATAAAAAAGCAGATTGTGTTAATATCCAAACTGGCAGGTCAGAGCTCAGAGAAAGCAAAAAATCTGTACTGGTCAGGAAAAGCCTGACCGGTGCATTCCTTATTTAAAACTACAAGAACTGTGACAGACAATGCTGGATGCAGAGCTACGTCCATTTTGCCATCACGCACAGTGAGGAGGTTGCTAAGAGAAGTAAAAAAAAACAAACAATAAAATAATTTCTAAAGTTCTCCAGAGAAATATTGCTACTGCAATAAAATATTTATTTATTTTATGGGTCTTTGCATATTTTTTATCAGGGGTGTTACTAAGTGTGGAGGGTACTGTATATCATTTATGGACAAAATGACACGGTTATTAGCTTTTTTTGGAACAATAATATTCCCGAATGATTTTTATTTATTTAATTTTTTTTTGCTTTGTTTATGACGTTGCCAATAAGTGTAGCTGAAGTGGAGTGAACGATTCGGACAATATGTCTCCCACACAGATTCACTTAATTCCACTGTGTTGGGATTTTTCGGGATTTCATGATGCAGATAGTCAACATGTGAAAAAAAATGTTGGCGGTGTTCAGTTTGTGATGCGTCTTTGCGGTTGTTTATGTCACATTTTTGTGAACCTTTCAGATCCTTCCTACTTGTTGGTCGGGTTTTTCTACTTTGTCATCTTGGTTATTTGTTTCTGTTTTGCAAATCTGAAGTTCAATGACAAAGGTCATTTTACTGCGTTCTTAAAGCTTTGTTTTTTGTCCCCCCCCCAACATTGTGGTTTTTTTAATTATTATTTGGCCTGTTTTGTTTATACTATGGAATTAACAAAACAGGAAGAAACGCTGTAAATTAAATAAGACCTTTTAATTCATACAGTCTTTAACTTTATCGGTTGAAACCCCAAATATTGCAAAAATATGTATCCAGATTTCTCTTTATTATCATTGTCTAAAACTGACTTGTGGGCCTGATGCGTGTGAAAGGGAATACCTTCAGCTATGACCTAAGGCTTCAGTATTTTTGTTTTATTAGTCTGGGCAATTCATCTTGAGCCTAACAATGCTGGAACTTGTCCGGTTATTGTGGGTATAATTAAGTGTGGAGACACAGTTTTCCTGCCAAATCTAGAGGATGATGTGAAGGAATTTCAGACTCTAATGGCCAAAACAAATACCAAATAGTGATGTCGGGTCAATAACATTTGCAGTAGGGGGTTTCAAAGGGAGGGTCTGAGTTCCTTAATTTCTTAATTGTGAGGGAGGGAGTAATGCTGGGTACATTTGTCAATTCCCAAGGGAAAGTCGTGGAAGTTCGTAAAACAAGATGTTAGATTTAATAGGTTTGTTTAATGTTTAACAAAACAAACCCAGTCTTCTAAAAATCTGTCAAAGATTTCAGCTAGTGGCAATTTAGGGATGTCAGTGGATTTGAGAGTCGGAGAGCCCGACGAGGAGATTCACGTTGTGTGACAGTGTATGCAAGACTTTTGCGACCTCAGCAGCTGTGCTCACACACTTGGCTGGCTGTTGAGATTGTAAAATAACTCCTAAAGATGACATGCGTGAGCCAGGTGCTGCTGCAAGTTATGTCTTCAGCCAGCTCATGGATGTCACTGCTCCTGTTTAGTTTAGTATTTTGTTCCCATTACTGTATTTTGGCCTGGGTGTGCAAACGGCTGCTAATGATTACATGCTTCAGGCAGGTGTTATGCAGGACGGAGCCCTTTGCGACAGCTGTAAACAGCCATCAGGGGATTGGGTCAGTGTAATGTAATAGGCTGCTATACAACCATGGATTATGTGTGGGCTTGACCCGTGTGGGTGTTCTACACCAACAGAGACAAGTCCAGGTTGAAACTTATGGATACAAGAAAAACTCCCATCATTTGGAAAATGAAGATGACCTGAGATCATGTTGAACAATCGGGGACTACTAAAAGAGGCAGTGCCATTTTATAGCACAATCAAGTAACTATGTTAACTTCAGTTGTTATATAAATGTTATATATCAAATATGACTTAAAAGAAGTTTTACTTTGTAATTTAGTGACTTAAAATTATACCTTCGTCTCTTTAAAAACTCCTGCTCTCTCTGAAACTCTGCCTTCAGGAAGTCATCACAACAGCGCTCCTCTATAAACGTGTTAACATTGTTTTTATGTTGCACCAAGAAGCAGCTTATTATAATGAGCTCGCAAATGTGCAGTTCCATCAGGTGTTTGCTAATTTCTTCTGACTAGTCTGAAGGAGTTGAGTAGGGGCGTTACAGGGGAGAAATGCTCTGAGAGTCTGAAACTTGGAAACTGCAGCTCCGAGGAGGAAGTGGGTCCACCCAGGCTTTGTGCACATCTGAATGGTTGTTATGACAGATTAGAGGATTTTGCATGCATGAAAGAGTTAAAGCAACATTCCAGGTATGATTTAGATGAGGGAATAACATTATAGAAAGGTGTAAATATTTTTCTATTATACTGCCCCTATAAGGAAGTTTATTCTTTATATCCAGCTCCATAGCTTAAATTTTGTTGATATTTTTTTCACTTTTTATCAGCTACATGTTTAAAAACTGATTTGTAGTACATATGACGTCCATATAACAAGAAAACTATATGATATGAAAATATATCAGGTTACTCACATTACTTAAATTACAACAGAGTAGGTTCAAAACAATCATATTGGGATTAAGGATTAAGTGAAAGCAGAAACATGGTAAACGTTAAACTAAAGTAATATTCGATGGAAAACAAATGGCGAGAAATGCACATTAACAGCAAAATCTTCAAACTTTGTCACTTGTTTTATGAATTGAAAGTTCTTTTGATTTGGTTATAGGATTTAAAGCTGGAAAGGCACCAAGCAGAGATTCTGTTGCTGATTCCAGATCCCTGAGTTTTTGTTTAGTTTTTTGTTGGAAGCCATGACCTGCTTAGATTTGATTCTAGGCAATTGTGTCTTCACTTTAATTTAAAGCAAAATTACTTTTCCTACTCTCTGAAAACATTCAGTTTGTGATAAACTTAATAATGTTGTATTTTTGTCTTTACTTTCCTGTATTGGTGATGAGCATGGTAAAAGCACACGGCACAGTTTGCATTGTTGTGTACGCTAAAGGTTAAAACTCAGCAACTTTCCTGTAAAATGCTCAGCTAGTTGAAGCAGTCTGCTGAAAGCTGCTTACGGCTTTAATCTTTCTTCTTTTTATTTTTTAAACCTGTCTGCGAACTTCAAGATGACCAACCTTGAAACTCTTTCCTGCTTTGACATCTTGCACATATAATTGTTTTTTCTATTATCTTTATTATGTGTGAGATCTATCGGCACTGGGTAAAATAAAAGAAAAAAATGATTTCCAGTTTCCAACAAGACACCAGTCATTGCTTGTCAAGTGTAAAATCATGATTCTGGTCACAAGCAGAAGGACCAAACTTGGTGCAGCTCATTTCCCTCCTCAGTCACCCTTGAAATCTTGAAAAAAAGAAGTTCCTAAAAACTCCATGGGAGTCAGGCATGCTGGGAACTGTTGTTTTACCCTCGACAACTCTTCCTTTTCTGTCTTCACCTGCCTTCATCTGTTGAGAAGTTAAATGGACATCAGCCCTCGGAGAGGAAAATGGCTTCTGGCATTGCTCACATAAACCTTCAGACCTTCTCAGACCTTCTCAGTACACTCTCTAAAGTTGGCCACTGCATGTTACCACGTTTCCCAGCATATTCCTATTCTTGTTGACCTTTCTCACCGTCACAGAAACCAAACTCTAACCCGCGTTGGTGTTAACCTCTTCACGATACTAACGCGCCTTATTGAAACATGCCTCGTTCTGTCCCAAATTCTCCACCTTGTTCTCATTGTCGAGTCAATATAAAGCTCCCCCCACCCCGCTCCACAGTTGCCCTGGTAACCGCTACTTGTAGTGTTCCCAGGCTGGGGCAGGTGGCAGGCTCCCAGTTCTGGGCTAAGAGACAGAGGGGTTTCTCAGGAGACAGAACACAAATACAGCAATCCAAATAACTTCATCGCCGTTCGAGCTGTAAGGCGTGTGTTCGTAGAGGCTGACCCCGAGGAAAATGATTGCTTTGGAAAAATAAAAACTCCTGCACATAGGTGGCAGGGGTCTGCATGGACAGGTACTCCATTCCCCATGAGTTCATGGTAATTTATGCACCATTTAAGTTTGGATGCAGCGACTAGATTTCACTTCTCTTCTCATTGAGGTGAAGGTGAAAGATTTGCGATGTATGGTTTACGGCTGAATTATTCATTCGTTCGTTTTTGTGCGTTACGTATTTTACGTTTGTGCCGACAAACTCAGTCTAAATGCAGAAGTTGAGCCCGGCCATGTCTCTACTCCATCCAGACATCTAGGATGCCTAGAGCCCCCTGTGTTTATGTGTCTTGAATGTAAACCCAGTCCTTACAGAGTCACACACTCCATAAACACATCCTTCCTCTCATTTTAAACAGTAATCGCAAATGACCTCTTGACC
Source organism: Poecilia picta (assembly GCA_033032245.1). NCBI lineage: Eukaryota > Metazoa > Chordata > Actinopteri > Cyprinodontiformes > Poeciliidae > Poecilia > Poecilia picta. The sequence continues at coordinate 14,010,196 of CM065356.1, read as the reverse complement.
TCTGAGATTCTGTTATGAATATATTCATGCCAAAGTATAGCTGAGTGCATAGTAGATCTGTCTCTGGGACCGTTGAGACTGGGGTTTGTTTTAGAGGGCTCCGCGACACAAACACATCTTGAACTTTGTGTTTATTATTGTATCGCTGTGATAAATGGAAGTGAAAACAGATGTGACACTGTTGAGTCCCCTTTTCCTCCTTTGGATCTGCTTTTCATTCGGTACCTTCTTTGCTAAAAATCTACTTTTTTCTTACCTTGTGCTTTGTAATATTCCATTTTTCTTTCTTTTTCTGATCTTTTATTTACCACCCATTTTTTTATGTGATGGTATCCAAGCATACATTGTAGCTCCTATTGGATATGGAACAAGTCATAAATACTGACACTGAAATGTTGTACTTATACTACTATAATGTTTTTTGGCATGTAAAAATGAACAGATTATTATGTTTTTGTCTAAATGACAAGATATTGTGCATGAATGGGCAGGGCTTGGTTTGCTTTAAGCCCACAGGTCATGGAAGACATGTTGAAGAACATACTCTGATCAGATTAGAAAAAAAAAAACATTTTTAGCTTGTATACAGAACACCATGTGGAGGGAAACCAGTAAATCATGCTGATCGACCTAACCTTCTGTGAATGGTGGCTGTATCATGCTGCTTTTTCCAGCAGGAAATCAATAAATGTGTTAAAATGACCTAGTAAAAGTCCAAAACTGATGTTCATTGGTATTTTTCCATCAAATCTGAGATTAAGCTACATGGAAGAGACGTACCCCAAAAACCTGAGTGAATATCATGCCACATTTTATTTTATTTTTTTCCAAGAATGACAAAACTGTTTCCTTCCAAAGCACTAATGTGCTTTGTTGACTCACATGACATGCATTAAGGATTCCGGCTGTACCAGGTCAACATGTATAAAAGAATCCACCAGGAATGAAATAGTCGCGGGCCACTGTACATCTTAGACTAAAATGAGCAAAAACATAAACGCAACCCTTTAAACTCGTGCTCCTGTTTTTGTTGCCCACCAGTCCAGGCTGTCCCAGAAGCAGCAACGCATGATAAAGAACAGGGAGTCAGCATCACTCTCTCGCAAGAAGAAGAAAGAGTATCTGCTCTCGCTGGAAGCTCGTCTGAAAGTGGCGCTGTCTGAAAACGAGGCGCTCAAGAGTGAGAACGGCAACTTGAAGAAGCAGCTGGAGGGCCTGCTGAGTCAGGTGAGAAACATTCCGAATGGACCTGAAAAGATAACGAGTCGGGACAAAATAGCGTGGTAACATAAAAGTGATGTTTTTGCAGAACTCGGTTCTTAAAGCAACAGCACCCAAGAGGAGAGCCATGTGCCTCATGGCGGTTCTGGTGTTCCTGGTGCTCAATGTGGGACCAACAAGGTGAGAGTCGCTCTGTCGGCATCTGCGCTCTACGGTGATTTGATTTGGTGGCCGAAGCTTTGTTTGAAACCACTGTAAAAGGAGAGCTAAAGATGGCAGATACTATTGCTGAACAGTATCTGCCACCACTAATTGTAACCATGTAAATGTCTTTGATTACCGGAGAAAGCCAAGCGGGAAGCCCCATGACTCACTGTAAGATTCTTCCTCATGTTGGATTTTCAACAGAACAAGCCAGCTGAAAAACAGTATAAAACAATGAAGTATTTTATTGCTTTTTGTGTGCACAGGAAACCAAATGTTTGTGAATTTCGTCAAAAATAAACTTGTTAGGTCAGCGCTGATTTTGAAAGCTTTATCTTGATAATTCTTCACTGTAATAACGAGTGGCGTTTAGTTCGGTTGAAGGTGCAAGTCTGGTCTCATTCTTTGTTTCATGTGCTATAATTGAGAAGGAAATTATTGGTAACATGCCTGTGCCCTATTCCTTTTGTTCATACAACTAAAAAAAAAGTCACATCTAATAGGTAATGACGGTTCAAAACTGCTTTGTTATTACATAAGTCAAAAGAAGACAGATCCCAAACATCTAAAACATATCTTATGTTGTTTGTAATAACGCTTGACAAATTATGATTTAAACTAAAAGCCTAACTGGGATTTAAAAAAAAAAAAGCTTTGTTACTTCCAGCAGACGGACAAATTGTGTAATTCCACAAACTAAAACTTGGCCTCCATCTCCAACAAAAATGTCAGATTCTGTTTTCATTTTACAAAAATGTTTTCTTTTGGGAATAGCTTTTTCCACAAAGATGTAAGCATGACTTGTTTGGAGAGATGATACGCTCTGCCTACTTTCTGAGCTGGGAAAATGCTCTTTTGGTTGTTTTCTAGTTCTCAGTAATGAATAAGTTTTCCTTTTCTCATCTTAGATGAACTTTTTATACTTTATATATATATTTTATTTGGATTTTATCCAATAGACCAACACTAAGTGGGGCATATAAAATGAAAGGAGGAGACATGGTTTTCAATTTTTCTTTCCAGATAAAGTGCAGAGGATGTTTGTATTTGCTTCTTTTATTCTGATCATTTCAACCTGAGAGCAAGCGGCTGTCTTCAGCAATCACCTAATTTGTGTACCTTTTTTTTACAAGAGCGCCAAGAAGAATGACGTTTTTTTCTTTTTAAAGGAAGCCATAAAAAGTCACATTTTCTGTTTTCTCCAAACTGTAAAAAGAACATAACAAATGTGGAAGAAAGTGACCCCTTTTTACATAGAAAATGCTGCTTGTGGTAGAGAAAACTAATACTCCTCATCACAGTGAACAAACCAAAACAACTCTGAGAGCTGGCAGCATCATTGCCAAAGGTTTTCTATTAATACTGCCCTGAATTTAACTTCGTCCACATTCCCATTGAGCCAAGTGTTGACTCAATGGAGCTGAAATACACTGCCTGGCACATTTTTACATTTATTTTAATGAAATGTTTTAAATTTATGAATCCTTTTCCAATCATAATTGAAACTGTGTTGGTTTGTGACATCAGCTCACGATGTAATACATTGAAGTTTATGGTTTTAATATCACACCGTGTCAGAAAGTTCAAATGGTGTGACTGTATGCCCTAACTTGTACTTCCAAACAGATTTTGGAAGTACAAAATCTATATATAGATATATAGATATATATATATCTATATAGATATATCTGCAGTTCTCTTCAAAATAATTCATTTTAAAATGAACCACAGTGCCTTTTTTTCTTCTCTTTATCAAAGATTCTTATTTATCCTTTACTATGACAAGCAAGGGGCGGTTTAAGATGCAAGAAAACATATTTGAGATCTTCCTGACTGTCTGTGTCGTGGTCAGTTTGTTTCAGAGAGGCTCCGTCTCCGACCTCGACGTTGCTCCCATGCATCACAGTGGCAGACACCTCCTAGATTTCTCCGAATCCGACGCGGTGGCGGATCCCGAGCTCACCAGCACACCCTCGGAGACGCCAGACAGGTGGGAATGGAACTAAACTAGCATAGCTCACGTGTTTGTGCTTACCCAGTGTGTTAGTCGGCCAGGATGCACCTGTGCTTGGGTTCTGCCTCACCCTGTTCAGCTCATGTTTTCCACCTATAAACATACGGGGAACTGATTAGCAACTTGTGTCAGCCTTTTTATTTTACTGCAGACCCAAGGAAAAACAGCTGGTGCTTGTACTTTGAGTAACAAGGTGGAAAAGTGGACTCGAGTCGTGTTTGACGTTTAGCTCTGTATTGTTGATAATGGTCTATTTTCACAGCAGTCTATACATTTGTCTTTCGACTTTAAATGACCTCAAGGCAGAGCCGTCACATTTTGAAAATTGCATAAATAACATTCATTTATTGGCAAACTACCAGAACCTGCGTGTGTTTTGAAGGTGGTCAACAGCATTACCAGCCTGTGTTATGCTAGCTCCCTTGTCACATGTTAATTCATTCACCAGAGGTATCAGGTTTCCCAGCAGCATTTAACCGGCTCAGGCAGGAAGGAACACATTAGCCTTTGCTAAAGGGGTGATGGCACCAATCGCAGCGGGGCAACGAATGACACAGTAGGACCATTAATTAAGGTCCTACTGAACTGAAAGGTGCGTGCGTGCGTGCGTGCGTGCGTGCGTGCGTGCGTGGCTGGAGGCTTACTTGAGGCCCTGGATTAAAAACAATATATGTAATAAGGTTTTAATGATCTGACATATTATCTGGTGAAGCTGTTTCCAGAGCATTTAGAAGCAAAAAAAAAAGAACAGCTAGCTCACATTAGGAAAGCCCAGGGGAAAAATTAAGTTAGTTGCATGTTTTCCTTAACAACCCTCCATTTAGGTTGTTTCTGACTGTGTCACCATAAGCATTTCAACCATGTGAATCATTCAGACGGTTGAATGATTCAGTCCCAGAGACGAACCGCAGCTGTGATGAAAGCCAGAGTAGAGTAAAAAAATGGAAAGTGATGCAAAAATCTGCGCTGCTAATCACCAGTAAACCGTCCGTCTCTTGGACCATCATCTTCATCCGTCATCGACATCCTGGGTGCGGCCTGTTGGGTGGCCGCACTTGCTTTTTTCTATCTGTCTCTGGTGGTCATTCTCTCAACCATCTTTCTACTGATCTGTGATTGTATTTCCATTCATTGGTATGTATTTTATTTATTTTTTTAAACTGATGGCGTCTCTTTCGATGTTGCTGCAGATCGGAGGATAAGGCACTGATGGTCGTGAAAAGTCCCGACTTTCTCAGGCCTCCTCCCCCCTGCCAGCCATCTGTCAACAGGACCAAGTGCATTGAGTAAGTACTGAAATATTGTTTTGACACTTTTTTTTCATAAAGTCACAAAATCAATCAATTCTCACTGATCTAACTTGACAGGTTGGCTCATGAATTGAGGGGTTGGGTCCACCGCCATGAAGTAGAGCAGACCAAAACCAGACGTATGAGTAACAGCAACCATAAACCCATCAGAGACATTCTGGTAATCCACAGCAGTAATGCAGACTTTTCTGGCTGCTATGAGAAAAGCTACCTGATACATAGATATTCTAAATTTGTATTGCAAATGACGCCTCCTTTGTAAACCAGGTTGTGATTTGCAGTTTTAAGTATTTCTGCAATTTAGATCCTCCCTTTCACCACTTTTTCACCTCCACTCACATCTTCCCCTTTTTTCCGCCTCTCGTTTTCGGCCAGGGTTTAATCCGGCAGCCCTGAGAAAGTAAACATAACACTTCAAGGGGAGCTTTGGGATTAGAGCCCCCCTGCTCCCTTTTCCAACATTTTTCCTTGAGAGAGGCAGTAATGAAGTGACTCTGAAACTTGCGTGATCACTACAGTTGATTGGCTGTGTCTGGCCCAAGTTTGAAACTCTATTTTAAGGCTATTCTGTGTTTATGTGGTGGACAGCATTGCTGCAGTTTCTTTCTTCTCTCTTGAGCTGTTTCTTGATGTGTTTATATAAATGTAGGAACTAATTCTGTTCATTTTCTCAGCAGAAAACGGATAAAAAGGAAGATGAAATTGTCCAAATTGTCACCGTCCCGTACGGAGAAAATACAGAAGAAAAGTGAGTCTTTTTCTGTGTTCTTTTCAGAGATGTTTGTTGTGCTTTTAGGCTTATTTTTATTTTTTTGTGATGCAGCTTTAGCTGTTACATTGACATTTTACAACAAGGCAACCCTGTTATCAACTTTTACCGTTTGTTGCAATGGGCACTGAGGTTTTAAGGCAAGCAGAACTTATAAATACAAGTTAATTGCTAAACAGTGCAAATAGTCAGGTTCATCCCCTTAGGAGTAGGTTGTATGGTTTATCTACTGAGCAAATATCAGTTTATTTACCCTATTTTTATTTAGTTATTTAATCATTTATGGGTGTTAATATTGTCTCTATAACCTGTTAACAGAAATTCAGGCAGTGAGCTGCAGGTTTACTACGCACGTCAGCACGTCTACAGCGACTTCTTTGATGAGCTCAATCGCCGCCCAGACACTTTCTACGTGGTGTCTTTTCGGAGGGTGAGTTAAATCCTCATCATTCAGATGGAAGTAAATTACTCCTGGCTCACAAGCAGGATTAAATCCACATTTTCTTTTTGTTTTTTTATCTCAACTGGTGCCCATCTCCAGCGGCCATTGGAGCGAGAGGCGGGGTTCTCGCCAGTCCGTTACAGATTAATCTCCTCATCATCATTTGTCAATATCATTTCTTAATTGTAATGTGCATTTTGTTATTATGGGAACTCTCTCATAGTACGGCCAACAAATACAAAGTTTCTAATAACAGTGCTTTTATGAAGAGATAAAGTTCATTAAGGTTTTCCAAAACGAGATGGAGTGTTTTTCCATTCTGGCTTAATTGGACAAATTTTAGAATTATGTTCTTTTGAAACATAAAAATAAAACAACTGAGAGGAAAACACATCTTTTATTGTGTAAAGTGTAACTTTATACATTTTTTTATATGTGTAGTAGTTGACCTCTAATTTGGCAGGTTGACAGTGGAGTGAAAAGCAGTCATGGACCACTAAAGTCTCTTTAAGTTAGTAAAAACCAATTTGCATCAGATTTTGTCAATGTTGATGATCTACGATATGAAACAAAGTATAAAAGTTTTTTGTTTTTGATTTAACATGTAAAACTACAATATTCTAATAAATAGTGAAAATATTGATCATATCGACATTTTTCAGTCCAAAGCCAAATGAAAGTTAAGTTTCTTTACTTTGTCAATTTGTTTGTGTCTCTATTTCAGTGACATGGACATTGTAATATTGAACAATATCTTTAGAAGGTTTTCCTTATGCAGCACAAATTGCTGGGTTTTATTCTAAGAAATAAACAGCGAATTTTGGAAAAAGGATAACATTAAAAAAAAACATGTAAAAATTATAAATAAAAAAACTTTGTGTTCTGAAGCCCTTCCAGAAACACTGAAAACAGCGGTCCAGATCAAGAGCTCAGTCCTCAATCTGAGAGTTTGTGTCTTAAAGTGTTTCATTAACTCTTCTCACTCGGTTTATTTCTCTGTGTTTTGTTTCCTGGGTCGCAGAGAGTGTGTGTGTGTGTATAACTATGTGGGCCCTTGTTTTCTTCTGGACTCTGTGTTATGTTATTACAGAACCTCCAAAGCTCTGGATTAAATTTAAAATGTGTTTAGATTAGTCCATCCACTACCATGCAGACATGTGTTCCTCAAGGTGAAAACATCGTGTTGCTCATTATCGCTCGTTCAGGGCCTCTCCAACAGTTGAGGTCCCTCCGTTCATCATGCCGTACCAGCGTTGCGTAAACAAATAGTCAAGTCCAGTTTGTTGTAGAACCTGCATCTCTTATTCAATGGAAACTAAAACTCTGAAGAAGGAAGGAAAATATGACACTCGTGTTCTGTCATTTTTCCAGCTTCGCAGAACGTTTTGCATTGTGTTGCCATCGATGCCTTTATGTAAGTGCTCTAGGGTGAGATCATAGTTACTGCTGGCTGTGATTGTGTGTTGTGTCAATAAGGTTCAAGGAAACTCCATCCGTAGTCTTAGGAGCAACAGCTCGCATGTAATTTGAACAGGTTCGGCGTCTCGCCATCGCACTGATGAGGAGCAGCGATGTGACTGATTTTTTCCGGCCTGCCCCCCCCGCCCTCCAGCTTCAGACGCTCTGTCACACTTTTGAGTTCATCTGCTTGTCTTGGCTGGAGCTCGTCCTTTGTCTTGCACTGTTGCATGCATGTGAGACGCTGAATCCTTCCTTCAGGAGATCGACGTTACCAACGACTTTGCTCAAATTAATGTGTTTTGATTAAGCCGTCTTGTCTAAACTCTGGACGGTCATCTGTCATCGCATTTTCTTCCCTTCTCCAGTTTTTTTTAAAAAAAAAAGTTTCACAAACACCAAGCAGTGTGTGATGAACTGAAGCTGTTGACAGATCAGTTGCTTCTCAGTTTCTAAAATGTGCAAGTGTGGCTAGAAAAGTTATTCAGGCAGTTCTTTGCTATGGCAGAGATGGACACATTGATATTGTGATCATACATTGTGCAGGCCTAATACACACAGGCTCAAATATAAACATACAGACCCAGAAGTATTTGGTTAATCTCTCTCGGCAAGTTGCAGAAGAACCCCATGCTTCCTTTAGGCTGTTGACAAGCTTGTGGCTTCATTTGTTTAGCGGACTAGTCCAAAGGTTTTCAGCTGTTGCAGAGGTTTAATGTTGAGATTTTTCGCTCAGGTTTTGATGTGTTTTTAGGATCTTTCTCTTGATAGTGCTCTGCTTCTGTTATCCCATCCACTTTGTGCAAGACAAACCCTCAGCATGATCACACCACTGCCATGCTTGACAGTTTGTACAGTATTTTTTTGTTTTTCCTCTACACACATTACTTGTCTAGGTGGGTGAATTTCAGTCATTTCTCTGTCCAGTCTGATGCTGAACTTGCTTCTCTGCACACAGAGACAATGGTGGTTCCTCAATATCCCAACCAATTTTTTTTACAAGGTTGAATTTCTGTGTCAGATACTCAACACCTGGATACAGTCAGGGGTCCTAAAATGAAATATTCTTCCAAACGCACATCAAATTGATTTCTGAATGCATAAAGCAGAACATTAAAGGCTGTGCTCCAAACGTTTTGTAAATTCATGGACTTTAAAAATCACATTTGAACTCGGAACTTAAACAATTTAAATGTGTTCCACTGTAGTTAGCGGGTATTTTAAGAGCTCCTCTTGAGATGTTTCATGTTCCTGCAAGCAGTGAGGTGCTCTTAACTGGCTTGGCGGAGCGGGTTTCTTCCTGCGACTGATTCCAAAACTGCATACTTCTGATGCTTTGAAACGCATCTGATAACCAACTTTGATTTATTCTAATCCAAGGAAGGGTTCAGATTCAGATTGCTACAACCTCAACTATATCCGTTGAGAAACTCATGCAGCCAATATTTATTTACCTCCGTGTGAATTGCTTTTTCCACTTGGTGACGTTCTCCTCATTGTTTTCAGGATCATCTTTTGCTTCCTGCCACTAACCACAACAAAGGAAGTCGACCCAAGATGTCTGTCGTGTTGCCAGCCATGAATATTAATGGTAAGTGCTGCAGCACACGCACCACAGTCAGAGCTTTGTTGCTCAAGACATATTCAAGCATAGAAAGGGAAGCTTGAAGCAGATTCAGAGAGTAGAGCGTCTCACTGGTGGTCTGCAACATATTTCATTAAATAAGCTCTGTACCTAAAAGGGGGGAAGCTGATTTTTAAATCAGTTTATCTTTACAGTTATGCATTGTCTCCTTAAGCACTACTTTGTTTTTACAAATCTACAGTTTCTCAGTGAACCTACCATTTTTGCTAATTGCTGGTGTCAAAATGTGTTTCTCTTTCTGCTTTGCTCTGAGTTCACACATTGAAGGTTAATTTATTAAAGTAGAATATGGTCCTTTCTGTTTAGTTCTTTCTATGGTTTTTGTATTTAGGATACAGTTAAGTTCACTTATTGTGTTGCAAAGTTGTGCTAATTCCAGATTAGGAAAAAAACAAACAAATTTTGCAAGTTCAGGAATTCGTTCCTGCGATCGGAAAAGTCTCACCTCTTTGAAGATATTTGAAGATATGACCTATTTGGACTATTATTAGAAGCTGAAAGCTTTGGGGGCAAAAAAGGGACTCTTCATTTTGAATATACAGATTAGCAAAGCTGCTGTCCTGTCCTGTTGTAACACAGTGTGGTCTTAGTGGGTGGTGATGAGAGTTTGCTTGGTTGCATTTGGGGAGGGGGGCTTCGGAGTATTTTTACCAGCCCATTTGAGAAGCTCTCATCCATTTATTTTACTGCCTGCTATACATGAGTTACCTCTGCACATTTGATGTGCAAAAGCCTTTGACTTTGTTTGGTGAATTGTTGTTTTATGAAAAATCGCAGTGGCCATTTGGTTCTTACATATATTTCTATGACCTCATGTAAGGTTTTCACCAAGGCCCTCAGATCTGCTGGGCTGTTATTAGTACCGTTTTCCAGAGTTAGGTCATGAAGGATGGAAAGAGAGAATCATGAGCAAATGCTGTTTGTTACAAAATCTGTACACAGTGAACTCCAGTATACTGTTTTTATGACTGTACTGGATGTTAATAAAGTGGCTCTATTGGTTTTGACACCTTCATGGTCATTTTTGTCACATCGATAAAGTCATCCGGTTCTTTCGTTTTCTTCACCATCTGTGGCAAGACACCAGCTGCAGTTTTGACCAGAGATTGTGAGTCGTGTCCATCTGAGTTGGTTGGTCGGTAGGAAAGACGCAGCCATCGAGAATATTTAGGCAAAATTGATGAACGTAAACATTTGTTCTCGGTTTGTCTTGTTGCAGTGGAAAGCGCTAGTGGGATGAACCATTGAAAGGCCAGTTGGAGTCAAATCCAATGGATCTTTTTCATCCAGCAGCCAAACAAAGTTCGTTCATAGTGAAATATCAGACCTCAAAGTCCTTGCCTCCCCATAAAGGAGGGTTTCAATTTGCATGAATTGTCATCGATGCTCGCAATGGATTCGGTATCCAATCTAATGAGCAAACAAAACAGTGTTATACATTTTTATTATGGATCTGACCTGAAGTCTTTGACCCGACATCAAAAAGTGTAATGAGCGGTTAAGTTAACAAAATAAAGCCTGATTGAGATTTTGAGCAGCACACTTGACGTCTCCCTTTTGTTTGTTACCCCCATGTTTCACCCAGATGACAGCTTCTTGTTGCACTTTTGATTTATGCTGACTTTATGTGCGACTTTAAAGAAAGAAAGTGCAATTCCACATACTTATAGAGCCAACATCCTTGTAAAAGAGAAAGGCACGGTTCTGTTAAAGAACTCCTCAGTGGAAGATAATGCTTTCCAGCTCCCTGATGGTGTGCTCCTTTTAGGAATGCCATACTTCTAAAGTCACTTAATGGTTCTCATCTGGAAGGAGGTGGATGGACTGTTTTAATTTGAAGTGATCGTCTAGTCTGTCTTGGACAAAAGCTGAATGCTGCTGATAGAGGCTTTGATCTGAGGGTTTGTGTGTTCAGCTCCGTTGCCCGATTCGGTCAGTAGTTCTGTTAAAAGTACCACTTTGATCTGGCTCACCTTATAAGGACTGAACGGTGTGTTTATTTGACAATCGGAGTCTGGAAGTAGCTCAATCAAGTGGAAGTGACATGTTTGGATGGAGAAGAGTGTTTTTAGTATGACGACATGTACAGGTGGGGCGGTCCACTTCGTATTGCTATAGGCTTCTCACTGTACATTGTGACGGAAACAACAGAATTGGAATAGTTTTTTTTTATCGTCCCACAGTTTGGAAATTCAGGTGTCCTATTCACACGAAGGCAAAAATCTAAACAAATTTGCAAATTAAGGAAATGACAGTGCAGTTATTAAAAATAGCACATTTGGATTTAAAGTATTGTTGTACGTCAGTGATTTTTATTTTAACCAGTTAGCCATGGGGGAAAAAAAAAAGAAAATCTCTTGAAGCTTAGTGCTAGATTCAGAGCTGGTGAGTTTTATGAAACGAGAGAAAACTTTTCTGTATAGATTCACTCAGTTATTTTGTTTCTTCAGACATACAATAGATATTTAAAGGTTAATTGAAATCTGTCAATCTGTCAGTATATTTTGCTGTAGGTTAAAATTTCCTCTTTCTCATTTGGCTGGTTCCTTTATTTCATGTAGCACACTAGTTGCAGCTTTGTTTATGATAAACATTAGAACAACTTGTTATCAATGGTTGACTTGATGCTGCTTTCATTCATCATGCACCTTAATTATTTTTTTTTGTGCAGACCAGTAAAATGATGATTATCTGCATTCGGATACAATTACATTTGCAGACGACATGCAAATATGTAAAGGAGGGAAGAAAAGCTTCCTTCATGAATGGATCCTCTGAGTTTGTTCCAATTTGGCATTTGACATCCTGCTGAGGGACTCACTCAAGCTTCCTCATGCATTAATGCATTGTTGTAGGACATTAGAGCCTTATCAGCGTACAGCAGCTGGAACGTTTCCAGATGGCTCAAGGGAAATAGGGAGGTAATAAGGCCAGAAGCAGTTGGTCGGTGAATCTGGCAGCCTCTTCAAAGCATTGCTGTTTGAGGTGAATCTCGTGGCTGTACGCTGATGTGTTTCATCCTTCGCCTCTCAGGCTTCTTAAGAAGTTAAAGATCAAATTCTCTGATAATCTATTGAAGGATGGATAGAAAAAATGAGATGGACAAATAATCTGAGTCTAGAATTTTAGTGCATTATGCTTGTGGTGGATTTGATTACATCACACAGTCGTAAAGCTTGAAGTTTACAAAGTCTGATACCGTTAGCTGTGTTTTCCAAATGTTGTACTGAATTCAGTGAAGTAGATAAAGACAATCCACCTGCAAGCAATTGGACACACATGATCAGGAAATGCAACAGCTGTAAAACCGTTTAGTGTTCCTAAACTTAGAAGGGGAATTTTTCACTTCTTAAGCCTGTGTGTGTGTGTGGTGTGTGTGTGTGTGTGGTGTGTGTGTGTTGTGTGTGTGTGTGTGTGTGTGTGTGTGTGTGTGTGTGTGTGTGTGTGTGTGTGTGTGTGTGTGTGTGTGTGTGTGTGTGTGTGTGGTGTGTGTGTCCAAAAATAACACAAATTTGATCATTTTTAATATGAGGGGAAATATATGGAATCATTATTCCAATTTTATATTGGAATAGTTCTTGAAAAGTAACTTTTTTTTGCTCTATTTACTTCTTTTAATTTAGAGAATCGTTGCTTGTAGCTAATGAACATCTAAAATGTCAGTTTCTTGGAAAGTTGAAATGTCACACGAGACCAAACCAATTAAATTAAAGACCAGTGTACTGGTTCACCTTGACGATTTATGGATGGATCTACATCCCCACCCTCATTTGTGGTCATGACCACTGCTAGAGCTCCGCCCACACGCTCTACACACTGCACCAGTTGCCATCCTGGCCACTGGTGCCATCCTGGCAACCAGTGGCCAGGATGGCACCTGAACAATCAGACTAAGTCAACAACATGCTTAACTATAATATGAGAGGCATGTAGGGAGGTGTAGTAGATATAAGAAATGCATAACAATTTCCTCTAGAAAAAGATGCAAAGGCAGCCACGGCCAAATTTTAAGAACACAAGCTGTGAAGTGCATGGGTAAACATTTCAGAAGTTTGACATCTTAATATGTAAATTTTAAATTTTTTTATGTACTTCAGGACAATAACAAAAAAAATCAAAGAAATATTTTTTTTATATTCAATTTGGCTGTAAGCCATGAGCATCAGAACAAACAAAAATAAAGAAAAATACCTGCTTGAATTGGATCAGTTTGTGCAATGGGTTTATATATAGTCACTATTTGAAATAAACAAACTGATATGGATTAATATCTGCATGGTATTGTGAGCTATTGAGTCTCGCCTGCATCTGTTGGGATTTCCAAAGCTCACTTCACACAGAGCTGCTTTTGTCTGGTAAATGTAGTTTCAAAAAGGGTGAAATGGAGAAACAAATTATTTTCTTTGATGTCTCTCCAAACACTGAGGCCATCCGGAGCATCCGAATTTGACTGCAGGTGCACAAGATCAAGTTTTGCCAGCAGATAAAGTCATACCGAGCTAGATCAAAAACCCGCCTGCCCAAGACTTATTCGCCCATGAAATCCTGCAGCTGCAGCAGAAACGATCATATGGTCCAGTTTGATGAGATCTGCTGGCCTTATTGCATCCCAGAAAGCCCAGCTTTTGGAGAAGGAGACGCTTATGTCTTGTGCAGGTGTCTGAAAAACAGCCTGCAGCTTTCATTTCTTTCACCCAGGCATTTCAAAAACACCCCAGCTCCACTTCTGGGTCATATAAATGCACTAAAACTGATAGCGGCGTGCTCCAGATGAGGAGCGCTTTCTCCACCATCCAACGATCAGAGCTTCAAGTTGTCAAGCTGTTGACGTAAAGGCCACATCAAACCAATGTGGCATTTGCCAGTGGGTCTTGAAGCATATTGATGCTTGCTTTTTCATGCTCAGAATTTCACAAGAGTCCTCACTCTTGTGAAAAGCTCTATTGCTCGACGTCGAGTAAGGTTTGGAAGTGGGGGCACCACAAACCACCAGTGTTGAGTCGCGGATCTGATTCCAAGTCTGAATTTATCAAAGAAAACGTAAATAGTTGCCTATATGTAGGTTGAAACAACTGTGAGAAAATACAGTATTTATGTAGGCTAACAATCCAAGACACAGTCTGTGGTTGGAAGCTTTTATTCAAACACAATAGTCTCACTCATGAACATAAATTACTTTCAGTGTTTGAGTCTCTGCCCAGGTTTCCTCTGCTTCGCTGAACACAGCTACAGGGATCCTGAGTCATCGTTAGCGTTCTCTTCCTTTGCTTGTTCTGTCTTCTACAATTTGCATGCCCCGCTGTTGTTTCGTGAGGTTTTGTTTATCTCAGCGATGGCGAAATCCGGTGTCTGACTCACCTCTGGGCTCCATCTGTAGCTCAGCTTGTTGCTTCCTTCCCCCCGCTGTCACAGTCAGCAATCCTTACAACATCGCTTACTTTCACCTCTGGGAAAGCTTTGGAATACGCTTTCAGATCAGATTAGACGTAATTGTAGTCTTATGAAAAAAAGGAAGAAACACAACAACCTTAAGTGGAAAAAATTTTCACTAAGTCTCCATCTAAACAGGCTAAAGCTATCACTTTGTGCTGCTCTAATTATTCTCCTATAACATTCCACAAGGTTGGAACAACAAGAGATGGAAAACTTTGACCCATCTTCACACTCTGTTCTTTGTAGCACATCCTTCAGCTTTTCTACGAGCAATGGGTGAACATGGGTGGATCTGTGTTGATTTGGACAGAATAAATTTTGAATAATTCATGTAATAGATTTAAAAAAAAAAAAAAAAACATACAAAGGACCTGGCCAGAACATTGGTGTGCTGCTACTCATGACCCAATGGGGGTTAATAATGGCTTCAAAAAAACGATCTGATCGGATGCTAGAAAAGGCTGTTGTACTAAAAAGAGTTAGGCTGTGACCGAAGCTATTCAAGCCTAAAAATCATCTTGATGCAAAACATGTTGCAGCTAGCACAGACGTCCCCAATGCTAACATCCACAGTCCATGTTTTTTAACTGCATAAATGATCAGGAGTTCCTGAAACACTTGACAACTGAATGGGAATAGTAGCACTTTACACCAATCTGATGGTTTAATAACTTACCTTATGGAATAAGAGGAATAAATATATTTGTTGTTTAGCTCATATTTCTGTTTAGTCAATAGTTTTATAGCAAAAAGGTGTTTAGTCAATTACTTTACCCCAAATAAAGTTTGCATTTTCCCCATTTTTTTTTCTTGATCGGATAATCCTATTGCAATAACCTCATACGACCACACCATCTATTTATTCTAACACTTTTTTTGAACTGTCTCTGAACAGAGTCCCAATAAATGTTCAAGAAGCTGTAAATGATCTCCTTTATTTGTCCACTTGCTCATGAGCTCACAGGCTTCCTGTTCTTATCTCGCCAACACAGAGAGCATCATTAAAGACAAAGAGTTTGAGGTGATGATGCAGATCGACTGCGAAGTTACCGACACCAGGATCCTCCACATCCGGTCCTCCAGCATCCCGCCGCTGCTGCGGGTCAACCAGACGAACACATTTTACCAGCACTCCTCGACCGACGGCAAGCCTGCGCCTCCAGTCGGCGTGCTGATGGGATCATCGTAACATCATCCTAACCTCTAGTCATCTTCGTAACTCCTCAGCGATTGGGGGAAAAACCCAAGACAGCACCTCCGTTTACAATTATTTTCAATAGAGGAGGATAAACTCTGTGTGGTCCCACAGATTTTATATTTGTGATTTTTTTTTTTTATAATGAAGGCATCTTTTTTTCTGAATTGCACCATGTTAGAATAGATCAAAAGCTGAGAGCAGAGGCTGCCTCCTTGGGTGGCAACGCCAACTCCCCCCTTCAACCCCACACATCCATATCAGGGTAATTGTTAGTCTGCAGGGAGCCGAGTGTTGAACTCTGAGTCACCCCATCATCGTCACACAAGTATTTCAACTCCTAAAAGCTCTGTAACATTTTCCTTTGTTGTTTTTAACACGGTGATATTTAAAGACATTAAAAAAAAATAAAATAAAAAAACTATATGATGTTGGTGTTTAGAGGCACAACAGGTTCAGTTTTTAATCTTAACAGAATGTGCTGTTAACTTTTAATATTTTTTATTTGTAAAATGTTAAGATATAGCTATTGCGTTCACAGCAGAGAAACATTCAGTAAACTCAGGAAGTTGGATTATTATTTTAATCTACCTGGCTTTAATTGAAATATGGGTGGATGTTTGCAACCATGAATAATTGTAGTTCTTAATTTTTTTTGTCTTTGCACTGTCTCATGGTGATGAACAGATACCTACTGTACATATTTATGTCTAAATATTATGTAACAGTACACATTCTTGGTTCCATGCGTCCTGCTCAGTTTTGTGTTTGTGTCAAAATTATTTTGTGTCTTTTTTTTCTCTCCTGTGTTTGTTTTTTTTCCAAACTCATTTGTCCTAAATGATTTATTTTATTTAAGATCAACGGAGATCTAGAGAAACACATAATTTTTTTTTGTCAGTTTATTTTAATACGTAATTGAAAAGGGGGAAAAGAACACTTTGACAAAATATTTGAAGACTTCATCAGCCTTCATTTTGTTTTTAACTTGCATTAAATTAAATCTGCTGAATTTTTTTGTATAGTTGTATCCACCTACATGGCATTGATGCACAGTACATGCAGAACAACATTCAGTTTGGGCTTTAAATGCCTTGCCTTCCTGGGCAGGTGGTTCTTCTCCTAATGATACCTTTGTTTGTTTTCTATTATCCAGGACCAGGTTTTGTATGGTGATATGAAATAAGCATATACCTATCCAAAAGTGTGTTTCTATTAGCAACTGATGGTTGCTTTTGATTTAAAAAATTGCTCATTAAAGAGCATAACAAGTTTTCCTGTCATGCCTCTTTGTGTTGCATTTTATGTTTTTTGATAAAATCTCTTAAACATTTTTGGTTCACCCTCCAAAAATGTGAAATTATAAATTTCTGTATTTTTATGTGTTTCAAATAAAATAAACACTGGATTTTCTTTAAAATATACTTGTATCTCTTGGCTTATTTGCAAAAATCCCTTCACCGCTTTTCTTTAAAATGTTATTTGAGTACATTCCTGTTCGCTTCTCCCAGAATGACTGTTTCCATTCAGAGACTTTGCCCTAAATTACCGGTTTAAGCATTCATTTCTCCATTCTTTAACTACTTCCTGCCATTATTCCTTTATTCTGTGCTCCAGGTAAGAAACATTTCAAAGCTACAATTAAAGCTACGTTGACGTTCTCTGACTGCAGCAGAACAAAGGCTCATTCTTCTTTGGCAATTATGGTGGATTTATTACAGAGAGAGGATGTTTTTTCTGACTTCTGGCCTTCATTTTTGATGCCAAGAGAAAAACAATTTGCTCTTGTTTCAAAAAACTGAAACATTTTTTTGTTTTTTGTTTCAAAGAGAAATCTTCTAAACTTTTTTTAAGCCACTTTTTTCTAGATTGTTGTAAGAAACATTACCTTAAGAAATTATGCTTCCTGAGTTGCCATGTAGCAACCACAGGGTTTATTGTACTTTCTTTGACAGAAGAAAAAATTGTTGAAAAATAAAAAAAGATTAGAAGTGTGGTATTTGTGTTCATTCCCCTTTTATCTGATGCCTCTAAATAAAATATATAATGGAAACAAACTAGCTGTGTTAGTTATGAACTTGACCAATCTACCCTCTATGCAAGACTGATAGGAAGAAAGTCATAAGAAGTTTCAGATGAGCTCAAAACTGAACTTTTATACTTCATTGCAAAACAATGTGGGGTAAAAACTAACGTATCATGCTGAATGTACTGCCCCTGCAATAAGGCACACTGGTGGCAGCAAAGGTAGAGAGTTTTTTCCTTCAGTAGTCTAAGAATGCTTTCCATCTAATCTTAGGCGCAAATGTGTAAAGCCATATGGCAGAAGATTTTCAGCTGTTACTGCAGCTAAAGGTGGTTCTGCAAAACAATGACTCATGGAGGTTGAATATACCATTCAGACCTCTATTAGTAAAATTTTAAAAAGTGACAGTCATGTTTTATGTCGTGCTTCTCAGGGGTTTCCACCTGAGGAGCCGTGGAAAACTTGCAAGAGGTATCAACCTTTTAACAAAATTCAGAATGCAATGAATCGAGATACAATGATTGAAGGCAAACTTATTTTATTTTTATAAAATGTAAACTTTAATATGAACAATGTAAACACTAAGTATATATATACATTTGGCTCAGTTGTGAAGCCAGTGTGGACTGATCTACAGTCCATTCAGAAATGACAAATCAAAGGACTGTTAAGGATCTACATAAGCAAACTTAATGTTGTATGTGACCTGGTGCCTATTGTCCCATGCGTACAAAACGCCTTCCTTCGGGTTATAGTCGATCTGTGTGGTGTACGTGTAGTTGTTGATGAAGGGCATTCTGGGAGTCATCTGAGTGTTTGTGTGCGTATCGAAGGCATACTCCAGGTTGGCGTCCCTTTTGTTGTAGCTGTCCACAGCATACAAGACGCCACACACGACAAAGCAATTCCCAAAATTGTTCCTCCTGAGCCCGGTCCTCCAGGTTGTCTCGCTCTGCATGCTGAGATCCGTGGGGTTCAGCCGACTCAGGATGACCACTTCCTGTAAGAAGCCCTCGTCATCCAGCGCCGGGTAGATGATCCACAGGCCGCTCTCGTCCACTGCAAAGTCGATGTACGAGTGGCTGCGCCATTCCCATGGCGACGAAGACTCCTCAAACACGGCATCGTGCAGCATAGTCCAGGCAGCCACGTAGCGAAGTCGCAGGTCGTACTTGATGATGTCCCGGGAGAAGGCCCGGTTGTAGTAGAAGGCCCCGGCATAGACCACGTGGCCTGTGCCGATCCAGTGGTAGGGGAGCTTGTAGGAGTTGGTGAAACGGCCTGGAATAATGGTTTTATTGAAAAAGACACCGGACATAAAAAGTCAACCCACTCATGTTAGAATATGTATTTTATTATTTTATTTTTATTTTATTTTATTTTATGGAGTGAAATAATGAAACCAAGAATTTCAGAACTTTATCCTGCTTTAATGTTGCCTATAATCTTAACAAGTCGATGTTGTAAGAAAGAAAATCATTTCAATCTGATTTAGATTATGAGAGTTTTGCTCCGGCACTGACTACTCTTCGAAAGTGTCGATAATTATCTCCACCAGTTCCAGTTGAAGAAAACCAGTCATATAGCATAATGGTGCCACCACCATGCTTCCCCTGTGTTTGCATGGTGTTTGTTACGTCCACTGACTTCTAGGGGTCCTCAAAACAGAGAACTGCATTTGCTCTTTTGTTTGTTTGCAGGCCACTATCACATCTGGAAGCACTTCCTCCTCATCAGTGGACTCCATAAAAGCTTCAGTGTTGTTTCCCCCCTGGACATTTCTGTGACGTGGTGGACTCTGAACTGAGTACTCAGTGTTGTGGCAATTCTGTTTAGGTCTTATTGACATTTGAACTTTAGTATGCTAGAAATATTGTTTAGATGGACAGTTTAGTATGGGTTCTCGGCCATTTTCTTTTAACTAATTTCTTCTCCATTTTGTGGCCAGCCAGGGAGTTTAGGAAATGTAGTTTTTATTTTTGTTCAGATAAGTGTGATTTTGTTTTTAAGCTGGAAGGACTTCACTGAAGTTTTCGCTTCCCTTGTGTTTGTAAAGCTCAGGGCCAGTGGAAAATAAATAATTGAGTTGTGGACCTCTTTTAGTTGTTGGCTCCCACATTTAACTTGCAAGTTGTGTTACACTCTGTGCCCACCTAGACTCACTTACAAGGGTAGCAACAGTGTTGTTTTGGTAATGCGCAGTGTTGATATTGCACCATAGATGCCTTTGGAAATTAAAACCAAATCAGTTAAACTTGGACTTATTAGGGCTCATTTTCCGACTGTTGCTAAATTTAATTAGGTTAATGTGTTTTTCTTCAAGAGAAAAGGATTCTGTGTCAACACGTCAGTGACCACAATGTGAAGAATAGGGAGCTTGTTGTACTACACTGTCAGTTCTTGCTAAAAATTAACACAGATCATTTAATGTTGCTCTGGACCTGTTGTCAAAATGTCTTGGAAGGACGACCGGTTCTTCGACAACTGCATTCAAGTGTTGCAAGAACTGGAAATAACTTTTTCAAGTCTCTGTGGAGAACATTTGAGTCACACTCCTTTAGATAATTATTTTATTTCAGCAACAATGGATTGTTTTTAGATTCAATTGCCAGTTTAAGGTCACAACACTGTAATTCAAAGTCTGCACTTTGACATGGTCACTCCAAATCTGTAGTCATTTTTAGAGGGCTTGCTGGTGTGACTAGGGTCTTTGGCCTGCAGCATAATCTAAATGCACTTGAGCTTAAGGTCACACAGGAAAGTCTGGACATTCAGATTCAGCACTTTCATGTTTCTAAAGCAGAACAGGACCACCACACTACCACCACTATGTTTAAATGTATGAGATTATTTTTTTATATATATCAGCTTTAACAGAATACACATCTACAACAAAGTTCAAAATTTCTGTCCTCAGTTCACATAGTACTTTCCCAAAAGTCTTAAGGATCATCAAGAAGATTTTTGACAAATGTGAGACAGGCTTTTATATACGTATATATATATATATATATATATATATAATATATATATATATATATATATATATATATATATATATATATATATATATATATATACCTCTAATCTCTCCTCTTGAAGTCATTTTTCCATGCTCTTCTAAATTGTGACAATTAATATATATATATATATATATATATATATATATATATATATATATACCTCTAATCTCTCCTCTTGAAGTCATTTTTCCATACTCTTCTAAATTGTGACAATTAAATAAGCCAAGTTGTTCCTACAGTGCTTTGGATGTCTGAATTTTTTTGCATGCCCTTTTATGAGTCTTTAATTGGTTCTTGGAGTAAATTTGGAAGGCCAGTCATTCCTGCAAAGGTGCACAACTGTTCAGGGTTTTGTTGATGATAGCTCTCACTATGGTATAGTGGAATCCCAAATATTGTGTTGCTCATCTGTTCTATTGTTAGATTAGGGCACGATGTGTAATTTTTTTTTCCGGGTTAACCGGAGACACGGATTATTGGGAGGTGGAACATTAGTTAGTGTGAGTTTTAAAGTGGGGATTATTTCTAAATACAGCCATGTTGCTGATAATAAACGGATGTGCGCAATTATGCAATCATGTTATTTTATTTTTGTTTTTCAATCAAGTTGTAAAGGGCTATCGGACAAATTAAAGGTAATGAAGGCAATACATAGATTGACTGTGGTCTCTTTTTCTTCACCACAAAAACATAGCATTTTAACTGGGGTGTAATGACTTTTTATAGCTGCTGAGTGACACCCATTGAAGGAAAACAAGAGACAGCCGTTATTGCCAAACCGGTGGCTCATACCTTGTTTGAAAACTTCCAGATTGTGGAACTCCAGGAGATTATTCCCATAATGGAAGTTTGTCACATAGATTTTGTCATCATTGGACTTGGGGTCCTTCATCCAAGTTCCCTCTGGTCTGCCATAGTTGTTGTGAGTAACTGGCTCAGCTATACTTGCCAAAGTGTCTTTACACTCTGTGAAAAACACACAGAGAGAGGGTAAACATGAGGATTTTAGGGCCAGGAGTGCCAAGGAGTCTGAAATTAATTAGGGGATTTTTGGTTTTAACAGCATGAATTAGACAAAGGTTCCCACAAGCAAACACAGCTTAGCCTAGTTTGGGAATTTTCTGAAAGAAATTTCCACTTGTTTTTCTCCAAATGAGAAACATTAGGCTGAGTTAGTGCTTTTAATGTGGATAAATAGAAATTCACAGCACATTTTGTTTTGCTGGCTAACTCCTAGTAAACACTGGTGTTTCTACCGTTCAGGCACATTACAGGTGAGTAGAAGTACAAGATCATTATCGCTTACCAGCTTTGCTTGAAGATGACTCCTTCTGGCTTTTCACTGGTTCCTGTGCCTCGAGGTCATCTGCCATCACGTCTTCTTCTTCCCAGTTAAATTTGTATTTCCTTTTGATTGGGGGGGTCTGTTTGGGAGTAGTGATGACTTTGGGGAAGGTGGGTACAGCTGTGGTGGTGGGCGGAGCTTTGTCACCAGGTGTATAGGAGTCAGAGGATTGAGGGGGAGGAGTTTTCACACGCAGGGTGGAAGCATCAGTCTGGGTTGAGGTGGGATATGATGCAGGATGAACAGGAGGTGAAGATGGAGGGGGAATAGATGAGGCATATAGAGGGGCAGTTGTTTGAGTCTCTGCTGTAACGTTCAAATCGGAAGTCGACTTTGTTTGATCTTTGAACTCAAAGCTGGTGGCTTCCATCTCCGTGATGGGATAATATCCTTCGGTTGAAGGTTGTATGATATCCTTAATGTCTTCCCTAACAGAGGGTTGAGTTGTGATCATTGTATTTTGATTGGTTGTTTTTGCAGGAATGATAGTTGAAGGAGCTCCTGAGGCTACCATACCAGGAATTGTCCAAGGTGTGACACTCCGATCCGTTTGAGATTCTGTGGTCTTGATCAGTAAAGGTTGTGTTGCACCGGTTGCTCTGGCTGTGACACTTCTCACTGTGGATGCCTCTCCAGACACACCCAAGGACTTGCTCCCTCTGACACTGATAATCTCATTATGAGTCTCTGAGATGGGCTTTGTTTCCTTTAGTTTTACAGACGGGCTCATTTTCTTGGCATCGTGTGCAGGATCTGTCGTCTTCGGCCGGAATGACCTCAGCCAAGTTCGGGTCCTGGGCCGAGGCTCTCGATGAAGAAGGAGATTCTCTTCGACGAAGAAGTTGACCGGGCCTTCTCCGCTGAACTCATGATATTCAAATACTAAGGACAGGAAAATTTTCCATTAAAGAAAGCACATTTATCAAAATTTGTTTCAATTGTGCAACATAAACTCTCTAAAGCAGTGGTCTTAAACTGCTTTCTTCGAGGTCCAAAGTCCTTCAACTTCTAGATGTGTCCCTTCTACTAGAAACTGAATTAAAAGGTGAAACTGCTTCACTAACATGCAGGGAAGCTCTACAAAGCTCTGCTAATGAGCTAATAAAGTAGCTATAACTGGCTATATTGGCCAGCATATGAGATATAGGTTCTGTGAAAGCCTCAGAGGTTAGAACATTTAACCAAAAAAGGTCTGAGACAGTGGCGCAACTACACATTTTTCAGGTGGATGCAAAAACATAAATTGTGGGTGAGGCAACGATATGTGAAGTGTAAAACTCGCTACCTTCACCTGGTTATGTGCGCGAGGTGAAGGAGCGAAAGGCGCGCTGAAATTTATGGGAAAACATCATAGGCGCGTCGCCCCCTCCAGACGGGGTTTTGGCGCCCCCTCTGGTGCTGCGCCCCTATGCGTTGCATACCCTGCATACCCACTTTTTGCGCCACTGGTCTGAGATAAAGTGGAAAAAGTATGGTCAAACAGCAAAGCCACAAGAAGACCATAAATCAAAGAAGGAGTCAAAAAGCCCATGGTAACCATGGAGGAGGTGCACTGAGCCACAGCTCAAGTGGGAGAATCACCATTAACTGTGAATTCCCCCCCGACTCCCAAAAAAAAGTGCCATTAAAATTAAATCTGTTTTTGAAGAAAACCTATAGAGTTTCATTAGCAGTTTGACTCAAGCTATGTTAGGTATTGAGAAACATGGCAGAAGATGCTGTGATAACGTCAAACCAAACTGACCTTATAGGTTAATGTGTGCAGTGGAAATTAAACTGCACATTACCCCCAAAAAACACTGTTGTTAAGGTGAAACATAATGCATCATGCTGAGGGAAGGCTTTTCTGCCTGCTGTTGCTGTCTACATGGTACTAAATGTCCTGGAAGGAAACCTGTTATACGCAAAAGACTTATGACCAAAATGAAAATGAGAACTTGTGATGAAACTACTAACAAGTAAAATTCACCATTGCCTCAAAACCTACAAAAATAAAAATAAAAATGAGGTTCTACAAAATACTAACTCATCCAACTTCACAATTATTCAATACTTTTTGTTGCTGTGTCACATAAAATCCCCCTTTAACACATGACAAATCTTCCATCAGAAGATTTTATTAAAGTACTGCGTGTTCTTCTTTGCCATCTTTTTATCCTAAGTAACCATCAACATGCAAACTTTTACCAGTGATTTAATCGAAATGTATCCAGTTAAAGATAACTGATATTTAAAATTAAAACGCACAGTTCTCCCCAGGTTCTCCGTCATCCGCCACCATGGGGTCTGGCTCCATTGGGTCAGGCTCAGATTTATAAAACGTCATCCCCCTGATGATCATTCCATTTGATCCAGGCTTCAATGCCTGGGAATCCTCCATGGCGTTGAGGGATTTCACCTCAGTGATCTGACCAGAGCCGTCCGGCTGCAGGTTGGGTGGATGTTCCCCAGTAAACTTCCCTTCAGGTTTTTCCTGTTGATAATAGAAAAAACTGATGCTAATACATATATTGTGCCGATGACAAATGGTTTATAGAGGTAATGTGACTCATAACCATGAGTCATAATCAATAAGGAGGTCTGTGCTGCAGCTAAAGTCTGCTTTAAATTTATTTTACAGGAATGCAATTGTTCACTTTATTCTAGTTTTTTTTAATACAATTATTTAGAACATGATGTCTAATTTTCATTTCATTTCTCATTGATCCACATAATCAAAAAACATGTGAAGCCCAGGATGTGCAGATGGTTGGACTCCTTACTTTACATGAAAGCTAAAAGCTGGAAGGGATCAGCTCCATCAGAGAAAGCTGCTGATCAGGGATCTGCTTTTCTTCACACCTCATTGAGTGTTTTACACGTTTGTTTTGCCTAACAGTGATTTTATGACGAAATCATTGATCTTAACAAGTAATTTAATTGTCTTATAAGTTTGAAAGCTTGTTACATTTGAAGTACTTTTGTTTTTGTATGCGCCATCCAAAGCTACAAAGTAAACAGATGCAGTTTTTTTGAATGGATAGTGCAAAGGTTTTAAAATGCTGCAGTGCTTCAGTTTGGTTTGTATGTGCAATTTCAGCTTTTACAATTTGAAAGCTTTACTATGTTAAAAGCTTTCAAACCACTGACAAACATATGTTTGTAAATTTCATGAGCGGTTTTAGCTATTTCTTGCACATTTAAATCACCATTTTATAATTAAAACATTTGACTTGATTAAGTAAGCAAATAAAATGTTGCCTAAAAATAAGAGCACGTTTCATAAGATACTTTTCTTTAGTTCTTAATAGAAATTTAAATTGTCCTTTTAGTCTAAATACATGCAAATGAACTACCTGATCAATGGTGCCAAACTTTGCCTCTCACCTGTGGGTACCGATAAGCTGCTGCCTCACCGACATCGCCGGCTCTCCTCCTGTCCTGATGAGGATGAGGAAGAGGAGTAGGCGGCCTTTCAGTTACGTTCAAAAGAGGACTCTCCTGAGGCTGCACTTTGCCCGCAGTGCGGTTCGGAGACACTGCCTGAAAGATAAGAACCAGAACATATACTGTATGTAGGTTTTAGAGCATGTAATTTAGATTTAAGAACAAGATGTTAATTAATCAAAGTTGAAGAGAATTTGGATCAAAGTGCTTTCTGACTGGCATCTTTGTTTCACTGTGCATTTTTCTACCTATAGTGTAGAAGGTAAGATTACTTTTTATATCAACCCTGAGCAACAAAAGTTCTCTACTTAAACTACTAATATGAATCCAAACCCCAACCAGTCTTGAAACATCACCAAATATTATTTGACAAACGTTGATCTTTTGTGTTTTTAATCTTAACAGCTTTGCTGTTAACAGCTTTGCTGTTAAGGCTTAATGTAATAAAAGCTAAGCCTTGTTACTTTTGGAGTAATTGTGGTTGACCAACCTATCATTGACCATTGTTCCAGGTTTTCTCTGTTTAGAGATATTGAGTCACTGTGGTTCACTGAAAACCCAAACCCTTACAATTGAATTTCTAACTTTTTCAAGATGGATGGCGACCTGCAGCTTTCTTCATCACTTGTTTTTTAATTTCTTCAAACTGGGGCATAACGTATTGTCTTTTGACATCTTTTAGCTTATCTCTTGTTATCTAACACATTTGATTTAAGTGATTTATTCATTCTGGTAAAAAAGAAAATGTGATTAATAAATTAATCCATGATAAAAACATGGGATGCCAATACGGGCTCAGTTGGTTTGATTTCATTTATTCAAATAAATGAAATCAATCTATAAAAACAGCTCTTTGCATTTACTTAGCCTATCTTTGTGCTATCTTAGTTTAATATTAGAATTAGTTTGATGTGTGTCTGAAAAAAAGGAAAACAAACACAACTGTAAGACCTCATGATTGCATTCATTCTCAAATAAAGAAAACAGAGAAATTATAATTTCACCTGCTAAATCAAAAATGTAAAAATAGCAACACAAAGCAGAAAATGTTTTAACTCTTTATTGCAGATATTTCATCTACTGTACAACTATTTTTTATTAGAAATGTGATGGTTAATTGTAACTATCCCCTTCCATACAGTCACTGAGAAGTCCCTGAATAACATTTCATTTCTGATGTTTATAGGACTTAAAACTGATCCAGTGTGTAGCAACACAGCTTTAGCAGCTGGATTCCTTTCTTCAGACTAACCGTGCAAACCCTGCTTTTGATTTTGCACCACCTGTTAGGGCGGGTATGATTTATGATCAACTGTATATTTAGTATGATGGCTTGAGCACAGTCTCAGCTGCTCCTCCTCTATTTTAGCTGGAAAAACTTGTCATCAGAGAAGTGAATGCTCAAAAGAGGCTGTTGTATAGATTTCACTTTATTCTTTCTAACCTGGATCATGTCAGAAGAGAAACATCCAATGCATGCCATTTTATGTTATTTTAATTGTCATTTTTATCTTTGAGCTGAATTTAATAGACGAAAAAAACTGAGTTAGAGGTTTTTACTTTTCCTTGATGAAAGTAGCAACACATTAGTAGGTCAATTTCTACATGACAAAAATGAAGGCCATATCTATCATAGCGTGAATTATTGTGTATCTAAAATTCGCAAACGCTGCCTTTGCGGCCTTGAGTTGGTGTTTTGTTCATTTCCACTTGCATTTTATTTCAGCACCGCTTTACCTGCATCTTCTCGATGTGTTCCACTCGTTGCAAGAGCTTGTTTGTCAGAGAGTGCAGCTTCAGTAGGTCCATCCCGTAGAAGGAACCCTCCAGCAGCTCAAGGATGGTGGACAGCTGCAATGATCAAGGGATCTCCATCAAAACAGTGTAGCCATTCATAAAACAGCATGTATCCACTCTTGGGTTACATGAGGTCTTGTTATCCATTCTTTGAGGTCTAGGACTATCAGGAAATGAATAGCATAAAGGTTTGCAGCAAGGTGTTTTGCAGAGCCTCTCAACAGTAATGACACTCTTTGAGCTCACATTATTATAGGGATTTTATGGGATGAAGGAAAGCAAAACAAAAAAGGAATAATCGTGAAGAGGAGGGAAATCACGACTGGTTTTCACACTTTTTGCAGACGAAACTCTGAAAAGTGTGGCATGCATTTGTCTTCACCTCCTTTACCTGTAACTAAATCCAGTGCAACCGGTAGACAAAAAAAGCATGTTTAATACCGGACAAAAACCTGGAAGGGGATTGCAAAAAGACTTGAAGTCTTGAGGTTCACCTTCCAGCAGGATGATCCTAAGCCAGAATGACAATGGAATTAGTTTGATTATGAAAGAATAGGTAGGTGTCTGAATGGCCCAGTCAAAGTCCATTTCTATATTTAATTGATAAGCAGTGGTGAGGCCTGAAAAGTGATGTCCATAGCTCGTGGCATTCTGACAGAAAGAATCGGCAACATTTTCAGTCTTAGATGGTTGGAAAAATGTGGATCAACAAAATATTGACTCGGTGGCTCTGAATACAAAGACACGCCGCACTTTTTAGATTGAAAAATAGCTTTCCCCCCTCCACCCCCCCTTGTCTTTTAACACATAAAATACAAATGCAAATCATTGCAGCTTGTAGCTGTAAGCAGACAAAATGAAAATATCTGAAGGGGGGGGGGGGGGACTGTGCTTGGACAAGGTGCGCCCGAGTGAGATCCTGAACCTTGACATTTTCTTTTCCGGCTTCCCTGAGCTTTTTCAGCCTGAACTCTGCATCGCAGGGGTTGACCGCCGACGGAGGCGCGATGCAGGCGCACTTGCACTCGGGTCCGGATGTGATTGTCTCCACCGTGTAGAGGTCCTGAGCGGTGGCGCTTCCCTCTTCGATCCGCCGACAGGCGCTCCTGCTCAGGGGTCTGACAACACATTTACACCGACAGTCAGCGCCTTCCGAGAGGGCTTTCACTTTGTCATAATCACCCAGCAGCTATAAAGAGAAGAGGATGGATACATTTTTTTTTCTTCCCACCGCACTCAAGTTAAAAAATTTGCATGGATGATTGAGAAAAAAAAAAACAATAATAATAATAATAATGCACCTACCTTAGATATTATGTCCTCTTGACCTTCCATTTCTTCTCGCAGCTCGTCCTCTGCACTGCTCTTAAGCAGAGACGGATCAGAGACTTTTGGAACTGTAGCTCTGCACTTAGGCGCAGCGGAGCTCCGAGAGGAAAAAGCGCAGCACACAGCGACAAAAACGCATAACCTATACATGCTGCGAGCGTCCCAGAAATCCACAGAGAGCTAAACAGATGCAGGTGTACAAAGAAGCCACAGCATGAAACTCAAATTAAATTAGACAAAAAAAGTACTATGCTAAGAATTATATTGATGAAAATAATTTCTGTGAATCGACATCAACAAACGCAAACAGCCATTCAGATTAAGATTATTCCCCCTGCTAGGTCATCGTTTACAGTCAGAATGAATGAAAGTTATGAGGCTGAAAAAAAGGAGAGAGAGAGAGCGAGAGAGAGAGAGACAGAGAGAGAGAGAGAGAGAGAGAGAGAGAGAGAGAGAGGGAGAGAGAGAGAGACAGAGAGAGAGAGAGAGAGAGAGAGAGAGAGAGAGAGAGAGAGAGAGGGAGAGAGAGAGAGACAGAGAGAGAGAGAGAGAGACAGAGAGAGAGAAGCCCCGGCATCTGCAGCTGCAGGGGAGCTGACAGGAGGCGGTGTTACAGCTCCTGCCACTGTGATCTGATCGTTTTTGTTTTTTTTTATGGAAAAGGTTTTACTGGAGTCAAACATTTTCTGCAACCAAAATCCACAATACCCAAAACATGTCTTAGGTTCCGCTTACAAAACAGAGTAAATGAATGTTGAGACTCATTTCAAACTGTTTTGCAGCACTAATATGTGTAACTGCTTCAAGCTGGGTTGTTGCTGCCCCCTACAGGGCTCCTACATGCATTTCTAGACGCACTTTGGTACAAGTACGTCTGATGGCAGTCAGAACAGATTCTGATATCCATTATTTCCACGCAACAGTGATGCAGCGCTCTAGACTCCAACTGCAAAGAAGATATAAGTTGAATAATCAGCAACCAGGCTAAGGACTTGATGACTAGATTTTGTACTTTTCAATTCTGTGTGCAGTGAAGGGATTCCATTGCATCGAATATGTGAAATGATGAGAGACGTACAAATAATCAGAAAAGCATTATTTTTTTTTCAACTGAAGTAATCTCTAAGCTTCAGCTAGTTCAGGGTAGCCATATTGGATTTTGAGGTCAAACTTTCCCACTTGGAATTCTGACTATAGCGCACGACTGGAAACTTAGGAATTTTTCACACATAAGTAAATGATGTACAGACCCATTGAATAAATTAGACTACTAATGAAAATATTCTACATTTTTCTTTTCTTTTCTTGCTTACAGCTAAGCTAATGAAAACAACATAAGATTAGAATATTACACCAGAACAATATTTTAAAAAAACAAAAATAAGGTAAGAATGCATCACTGTGAATTTTTAGCTGGATATTCTATGTCCTAGACTTTATGGAACATGAAATAACAAATACATTAATCTAAAACAGAATAAGTAAAATAATACATGGGTAGACATATGCATTGAGGGATGGTAAACGGGTGTTTGGACAGAAGGTGAATGTACAAATCGATGGATAGTGGGACAGGGAATACTTTATGAAATTACTCATCTTTTTACATATCCCTCCTATATTCATTTTCTAAAGAAATTACTTAAATAAAAATCCCAATTGCAGACTGTGTGGGGTCCCTGAAATTGTTCACCTCAGATACAATAAAAGAAGCCTTTTAAATTAAAATAAGTGTTTATTTGTATTTTAAGGCACATTTAACTCATATTCTTTTCTATCCGGAACATGGTTGACAAAAAGAAAATCAGAGGCCTACTTTAAGGCACATGGTGCCAATCAGAGTCACTGCAGAAACTAAAATTATAAACCTTATGTTGTGATGCCTGCTCTATTATGTGAAAGTTGTGTGAATATGAATTATTTTACATTGAGTGTGTTTAAAATCCCGCCGCTCCAACATACAACTAACATTTCCCATCCCACTTATGAATTCAACAAAGGATTAAAAGAATAAAGTGCATAAGCCTTTTTGTCAAAGACTTCATCATAATGAATGAAATTCTTACAAGTATCCCACTTTCGACTGAGACCAAATATAATGATGCAACTGAATTTCAATAAAAGTCCTATTAGAAATATTTGTGTGTTTAAAACCACAGCAAAGAGCTCCAGAAAGAGATGTTACAGCCGTGTGCTAATCCAGCGCTCAGACCCAAAACTCAGAACAGAGTTGAGTCCTCTAGCATCCTTCTTGCTCTATTCTGTCCTCTGCCGCCACCGGCAGGATGAGGTGGGAAATGCGGCTCCACAGTCCACCGTACTTGTTGAGATCCATCCTGTCGAAAGATACTGGGTGATCGTGAGACAGAAACCTCTTCTGCAGGTAGTCGTCCACCATCTCCTCCACGATGCTCAGGCGCAACTCGGCCGGGATCTCCTCTTCGTCGCCCAGCAGCACCGTGAAGATCAGAAAAGTCTTCTTGTAGGCGGCGTTCTCGTGATCGCAGTAGCGGTAGAAGATGAGCGTGGAGCCCGGCGGCAGCTCTTCCAGGCGGTGAATCACCGCTACGGGTTTGTCTCCCTCGAAAGCCCCTTGCAGCTTTCTGTCGATGTCCAGTTTGACCTGGTCGCTGTCTTGGCCGGCTTTGCCCGCTCCGTTGATGTGGAGGACGGAAGCGTTGCGGGCGGTGGAGAAGGCGGAGGCCACATCCTGAGCCAGGCAGCGCATGGTCGTCTCGGCTCTGACGCCTGACGTCAGGATCAGGCTCACGGGCTCCGCGGGTTGGCTGGTCTGGAGGTGCCTCTTCAGGTGGATCTCACTCCTGGTCCAGAGCTCGGCGCGCTGATTGGGAAACCTCGCTTTTACTTTTTTCATCTGCTTGAGGAAGACATCTACCTGTTGCCAATCAGTCTTCTGAGGTGGAGATTTAGATTCGAGGTAATACTGTGCCACGATGGCAACAAGCACCACTGCAGCCACTGCTAAAAATAGTTTCATGCCTCCTGTGAAGAGAAATTTAGATGCGTCTTACAAGGGGTTTTATACGATTACCCATCAACATCTTTATAATGTTTGGATTATAATAACATTAAACAAAATCACTAATGGGTTACTACTTACTACAAGGTAAGTGCTCCAAGTACACTTAGAGATTAATAGTTGCGCAATTACCTCCAAGGATTCCAGTTTTTTCTGAAAGTTCAGTTTGTGTAGCGGTCGGACCAATGACTTCAACATCTTCTTTTTTGCTCATCTTCTGTTTTTCCATTTCTTCATTTGGAGGTTCCTTTTGAGACACTGCTGAGGTTCTTGAATCTGAGAAGATAAAAAAAACGGAGTTGGGATTTACATAAATGACTTTTTCTGACTTTACTGAATCAATGAAAGAACAAACCTTCATATTAAATATCTGACTTAGTGTAGGCTTCCTATAGCCAAAAGTGAAGATAACTGGATTTAAAATGTTGTTTTATTGCCGATAAAATGAAGGACAATGTTTTATTAGTAGAGTTTGTGGAGAAACAGAGAAACACAGAAAACCACACAGAAAATATCGAACTGAGAAATAACAACCTGTAGGATCAATTCGTAAATATCGTACTGAGAAAAAACTGTATTACCATTACCAGAGTTCTTGTCCAGAGGTTTTTCTGGACCCACATCTGCAAAACAAAAAACAAAACCAAAATTAACGTGAATATTATATGTGCTGAACACATCTTAAATTTGTCAAAAAATATACGTTTCCAGATTTAGATGTGATGAGAAGCATTTGATCTTAATTTTCTTACCCTCTTTAACTGGTTCTACATCATCATTAGAGCTCTCTGTAATCTCACCAGTAGGTGTAGCAGTATTATTGTCAATAAAATGAAGCACAATGTTTTATTAGGACAGTTTATGGAGAAACAGACATAACACACAGAAAATATCGTACTGAGAAATAACTGCATTACCATTACCAGAGTTCTTGTACGGAGGTTTTTCTGGACCCACATCTGCAAAACAAAAAACAAAACCAAAATTAACGTGAATCAGGTGGCTAAGGCTAAGAAGCTTGCTAGTATTAGCAAAGCTAACTGATTTAGTCACCACAAAGCTCTGATATATAAAAAGAGCCTTTGAACTATTAAAAACGAATAAGTGTAACGGATATACTATCCACGATTACCAATTCATAGAAAAGCCTCCACCGATAGAGTAGAGTTTGTGGAGAAACAGAGAAACACAGAAAACCACACAGAAAATATCGAACTGAGAAATAACAACCTGTAGGATCACTTGGACTCTGACAATCACCAGTTGATTTCTCACTATTTGATTGGTTATCTTGACTTTCATTATTGGGTTGTTGGAAAGATTTATTTTGCCCAGCTGGTAAGCCTGGGTCTTCATCTGTATCCGCACCTGCAAAACAAAAATGAACATGAACATTATATGTGCTGAGCATGTTAAATTTGTCAAAAATAATTTTTTTCCAGATCTAGATGTGGTGAGAATCATTTGATCTTCATTTCTTTACCCCCTTCAACTGATGTTACGATATCAATAGAGGGAACTGTAGTCTTCTCTGTAGGTGTCCCTGTATTATCGTCTATAAAATGAAGCACCATGTTTTTATTAGTAGTGTTTATGGAGAAACAGAGATAATACACAGAAAACCACACAGAAAATACTGTACTGATAAATAAACACCTGTATGACCATCTGGACTCTGATTATCACTATTTGATGAGATATCTTGACTTCCATCATGGGCTTCCTGGCCAGAGTTCTTCTCCCCATTCTGTAAGCTATCAGCTTTATCTAGATAGACATTGGCAAAACAAAACCAAAATTAACGTGAACATTATATGTGCTGAACACATCTTAAATTTGTCAAAAAATACACGTTTCCAGATTTAGATGTGATGAGAAGCATTTAATCTTAATTTTCTTACCCTCTTTAACTGGTTCTACATCATCATTAGAGCTCTCTGTAGTCTCACCTGTAGGTGTAGCAGTATTATTGTCTATAAAATGAAGGACAATGTTTTATTAGGACAGTTTATGGAGAAACAGATATAACACACAGAAAATATCGTACTGAGAAATAACTATTACCATTACCAGAGTTCTTGTACGGAGGTTTTTCTGGACCCACATCTGCAAAACAAAAAACAAAATTAACGTGAATATTATATGTGCTGAACACATCTTAAATTTGTCAAAAAATATACGTTTCCAGATTTAGATGTGATGAGAAGCATTTGATCTTAATTTTCTTACCCTCTTTAACTGGTTCTACATCATCATTAGAGCTCTCTGTAATCTCACCTGTAGGTGTAGCAGTATTATTGTCAATAAAATGAAGCACAATGTTTTATTAGTAGAGTTGGATTTTTTTTAACAGCTGAAGGTAAGTTACTTGATTATGCTATAAAATGACACCATGTTCCCAGAACACACGTAATACTTCTTTAAAAACTAGATCAGAGATCTGAACAAACATGTTCCAGTAAAGCACAGCTTACAACATTTTAAAAAATAAACTAAACCAATAAAAGCAATACCTGACGGTTGAGCAGGGAGATCTGCAGGCTGTTGATCTGGTGGTGAGTCCATGTTTTTGGATAGGGTCGCTGCGGGATTTGAGAACAGATAAACCACAAGTATAAGTCATCATTTGCACTGCAGAGACACGTGGAGAAGTAATGGATTTTGTCAGGTTGTATTCACATGGTTAAAGTTCAAAGTGACGCTGTAAAGAATCGCGTCCGTCAATGCATGCATTGCATGCAATAAGGAACTTTTTTTCCGCCAGTTTTTGAAATACTCAAAACTCATCAAGTGTTCTAATTTATAGCACTTAAGACATTTAATACTAAACCAAAAATAAACACAATAACCTTCGCTCAACTTCCCCGAGTGACGTTACACCATAATACATGACAGCCAACTCATTGCAAAGCTAATAGCTGCTAGCACACTGCATAAATAAAACTGGAATCATTCACTTTGTTCATCGGATTTGAACAAGGCATTCTCTACGTAAATTATATATGTGCTGTAGGTACGAGCTACTTAATAAAAGGCGAGAAAATCAGAAACACTCAGGTCAGGTGGCTAAGGCTAAGAAGCTTGCTAGTGTTAGCAAAGCTAACTGATTTAGTCAATCACCACAAAGCTTTGATATATAAAAAGAGCCTTTGAACTATTAAAAACGAATAAGTGTAACGGATATACTATCCACGATTACCAATTCATAGAAAAGCCTCCACCGATAGAGTAGAGTTTGTGGAGAAACAGAGAAACACAGAAAACCACACAGAAAATATCGAACTGAGAAATAACAACCTGTAGGATCACTTGGACTCTGACAATCACCAGTTGATTTCTCACTATTTGATTGGTTATCTTGACTTTCATTATTGGGTTGTTGGAAAGATTTATTTTGCCCAGCTGGTAAGCCTGGGTCTTCATCTGTATCCGCACCTGCAAAACAAAAATGAACATGAACATTATATGTGCTGAGCATGTTAAATTTGTCAAAAATAATTTTTTTTCCAGATTTAGATGTGGTGAGAATCATTTGATCTTAATTTTCTTACCCTCTTTAACTTCATCATCATTAGAGCTCTCTGTAGTCTCACCTGTAGGTGTAGCAGTATTATTGTCAATAAAATGAAGCACATTTTTATTAGTAGAGTTGGATTTTTTTTATAACAGCTGAAGGTAAGTTACTTGATTATGCTATAAAATGACACCATGTTCCCAGAACACACGTAATACTTCTTTAAAAACTAGATCAGAGATCTGAACAAACATGTTCCAGTAAAGCACAGCTTACAACATTTTAAAAAATAAACTAAACCAATAAAAGCAATACCTGACGGTTGAGCAGGGAGATCTGCAGGCTGTTGATCTGGTGGTGAGTCCATGTTTTTGGATAGGGTCGCTGCGGGATTTGAGAACAGATAAACCACAAGTATAAGTCATCATTTGCACTGCAGAGACACGTGGAGAAGTAATGGATTTTGTCAGGTTGTATTCACATGGTTAAAGTTCAAAGTGACGCTGTAAAGAATCGCGTCCGTCAATGCATGCATTGCATGCAATAAGGAACTTTTTTTCCGCCAGTTTTTGAAATACTCAAAACTCATCAAGTGTTCTAATTTATAGCACTTAAGACATTTAATACTAAACCAAAAATAAACACAACAACCTTCGCTCAACTTCCCCGAGTGACGTTACACCATAATACATGACAGCTAACTCATTGCAAAGCTAATAGCTGCTAGCACACTGCATAAATAAAACTGGAATCATTCACTTTGTTCATCGGATTTGAACAAGGCATTCTCTACGTAAATTATATATGTGCTGTAGGTACGAGCTACTTAATAAAAGGCGAGAAAATCAGAAACACTCAGGTCAGGTGGCTAAGGCTAAGAAGCTTGCTAGTGTTAGCAAAGCTAACTGATTTAGTCAATCACCACAAAGCTTTGATATATAAAAAGAGCCTTTGAACTATTAAAAACGAATAAGTGTAACGGATATACTATCCACGATTACCAATTCATAGAAAAGCCTCCACCGATAACATCTCCGTAGATTAGAGGGAGTCCTTATCCTTCGGGTTGGAGTTTCACTTTCAACTGTTTACTCCCAGAGCGGAACGTAACAGCAAAGCCCTTGTTTCTAGAACGGAAGACCGTTACAGTCATACAGCTCAACGTGTCCTGACCTGAAACGTTTCCCCAGCAACAAAACGGGGAAGTTTACGCACAGACTGGCTGCTATCCGTTTCACGTCAGGATGTTTCACTTTTTTGTTTAAATTTGTTCTAATTTGAGGCGACATCCCATCGATTTGAGACCAAGAATGGATTCAAAGGCGGCTAAAAATAAGGCTACGGGCCCATTAAGACGGTCGTTAAGGCAGACGGGGAAAGGTGAGCAAACTGACAGTGATGGTCATTAGCTAGCTTAGCTTCATAGCTCTACTGTAATTGGAAGTCAAAGTTGGCATTACTGTTTTAACTAATGTTTACTATTTAATTAAAATAAATCCAAATTAGACCCCGAATCTGAGGTTAAATTACCAGTTGTGAGCGACTTTTAAATTTCATTTTCGGTTTTATTTTCGTGCAATAATCAACTTTCTGTTGGCCACGACGAAGTGAAATGGAAACTGTTTTTGATCCGCAGTATATCCCCATCAATAGACAAAACACAGGGCATATGTACGGAAGGGAAAATAACTCATTATTATCATATTTATAATCACTTTTAATACATTTTTCTCTATAAATCTATATTATTGTTGTTATTATTGAACTAATAACCATTAGAAATCAAGTTTATGCAGTTGTTTATTTGAAAATTAATCTCTTTTTTTACTCTTATTTTTCTATGAGTGTAAAATACTACTGCCAACAATAACAATATTAATGACCATTCTTTAAGTAAGAATGACCATTGATAATTGTAATGCGTTTTAGTGCATTTTCATTTTTATAAATTATTGTAATAAATTTGTACAAAGCACTGTAAAAGTATGTATAACCAATAGTGTTATTGTTCTTATTGTTGTTATTAATCAGTAATTATTGATAATAAGCAATCTAATAAAGTATCTTAGCAGTAATTTCTCAAAAGAAATGTGTCATATTTCTATTCTATATTATAGCAGTTCTTGGTCAGTTTTAAGTGCTATTAACATTCTCAATAAAAACACTGAAGTTTGCCCAAATATTTAAAGTAAGTCATTGATCCCACTGGGAAAAAGAGCATGAAATTACCTTGTGCATGTATTTGACTCCCACAGCTGGTTTATGGCAGCAGATACTAATAAATGACTCACAAAAAGAAAAAGACATTAGATCCAGTCTGATCGACACCTAACATCACGTTAAGAGGAGTTTAGAGAGCATTACCTCTCCAAGAAGTATTGCACAAATTGTTCTCATAAGTTTTGTTGAAGGCCTTTTTCTACCTGTTAAACACTAAGATGTGCCACATGGCAGTGTAATTGTTTTTCTTTTCCTCTCCAGTCCTCCCCGTTGAGCCAACTCCAAGGGGTCCTCTGAAAAGGACCAGAAAGACGTCAGAACCTCAGTTGTCACCAGCAGCTAAAGGTGCAAAACATGTGGAGAACGGCTTGGATGAGGAAGGTGGGATGCTCTAATTAGCAATTTATTTCCTTTCGATAAAGTAACTAAGACCACCTTAAGTTACGGTGCTCAGCTGTGACTTGAATTGTTATCGAACAGAGTCTCCTCCCAAGAAGTACCGGTTGGATGCCGGAGAGGGACATGGTGACAACGTTAGCGATGATGACATGGAGGTTCAGGAATCAGTCAAAGACACGGAGAACGGTGAGGACCTGGAAATGGATGTGGTTGAGGAGCCATTAATAGAGACCAGTAAACCGAAAACATACAAAGGTAAGAACTGCATTTAATAAAAATCTATAAAATGTTAATAGTTCTTAACTGCACCTTAGAAGGACAAAAGAGTTAAATGAACCCTCTGAGATAATTAAAATTATGATTATTAATTTGTCTTTGTTATTATATTGCATAATATTATATGCATTGATTCCCCAGTTTTTACAACTATAATAAATCAAAACTGAACACAGTTTATGTCTCGTGTTTCTATATAAAATTTCAATGGATTTTACTGTGTTCTTTTTCCTCTGTATAAAACAGATCGCTATGAATTTGTGAACTTTTCCCCTCGCGTCGTCCTTCATAAATCCAACACCCTGCTTTCTCTATATGAAGATTCACAAGAAGTGAAGACTAAAAAAGGTTTGAATATTTTGTGTTAAAGATAGCAAGATGAAACGGTTTGATTATTTTATTTCTGTGTTTGCAAGTAAAGTGTTACATTTGGGCAGGGGAAAATAAATGTATGGTCCTAAACTGATTTTGATTGTTTTCATTTTGAAGATGAAGTCAAAGTACCTTCACTGCCCAACAAGGTTCATTCACACGTCAAACCAGCAGAAACCAGGCCTGCCGTGCCGATCACCAGCATGGATGAGTATAAGAGAAAAATGTTGGCCAAACCCAGGAGTGCAGGTTCTCGGTGTT
This sequence comes from Poecilia picta, assembly GCA_033032245.1. Lineage (NCBI taxonomy): Eukaryota > Metazoa > Chordata > Actinopteri > Cyprinodontiformes > Poeciliidae > Poecilia > Poecilia picta. Next base: position 13,971,477 of record CM065356.1, on the reverse strand, counting down.
TTCTATGAGGAAGTTTATGTTCACAAAGCTACATTGAGAAAAATTTAAATATATATATTTTTTTCTTTTCTTTTCACGTCAAAGTGGAAGCCACATCGTCTCTGGTTGAACCCAGACCTAACCAAGCCTCCCAAAGTGTGAGCTCAACTTCGGAGAAAATGTACCCAACCAAACCACATGTAAACAACATTCCTGATCAAAAAAAGGCAGATCAACCAGGTATTTTAGTTTAAACAAAGAAGAAAATCTGATGACATTGCAAGGTTTTTCCACACTGATGCTGGATTTTCTTTTATTGTTTTAAGATGGAAAAATGAAAACGGCCAGGACAGAGATAAGCTCTGGAAATTCTTGTAGAGGTGGTATAAAGATTTATTAGCATTATTGACATACTCATTACTCTGTGCAGTGCCATTTTAATAAAAATTAAAACATACTTTATTGATCCCTAGTGGAAATAAATGCTCTCCTATCGTTGCAGGGTGTTTTTGGTATTTATGGCGCTTAGCTTTGTTGGTGCTGCTCAGCTCTGCCACCCTGCTGGCTTACCGGATCCTCCCTGTGCTGCAGAGTAAAGCAGCAGGAGGAGGGCAACGATCCCGAGAAGCGATGACAGGAAAGTTTTCCGACAGCTTGTCGCTCCTCCAGTCTCAATTCCCGAGTCAGCGAGAAGAGCTGTGGAGGAGAACCCAGATCCACCTGGAGAAGCACCTTAAAACCGCTGAGCCCACCGAGCCAGTGAGTCTGATCTTGGTAGCAGGTCTCAAGGCAGAGAGGACTCTGCTGTGCTTGGCTCGGGGCCTGGCCTCCGCCTACTCATCCGCCCTCAACGGCTCTGCCTTCCTCATCGACGGGGCGAGTAAAGCCGGCCAGGACAGCGACAGAGTAAAGCTGGACGTCGACAACCAGCTGCGGGCGGCTTTCGAGGGAGACGAACCAGCGGCTGTCATCCACCGCTTTGAGGAGCTGCCTCCGGGCTCCACCCTCATTTTTTACCGTTACTGTGATCACGAGACCGCCGCCTACAAGCAGGCGTTCCTGTTGTTCACCGCGCTGCTGCCGCAAGACGAGATCGACGGCGAGCTGAGCCTGAAGGAGCTGGAGGAGCTGGTGCAGAGCCACGTGGAGGCAAAGCTGGTGAACTCCGAAGGCAAGGCCTCCTTCAACGAAATGGATATTGACAAGTTCGGTGGGCTGTGGAGCCGCATCTCCCATGTGATTCTGCCTGTGGTGTTGGAGGTGAAGCAGGAAGAATGCCATTGAGTTATTTTTTTGTTTTATTATTTTTAAGGATGCGCTGATATGGGTACTATGACCAGCTATACCACAGAAATGTGTCTTTTTAGACACGTTTTACACACAGATTTCCTTTAAAATGTTTGAAGGATGCATTGACAGCTCTAACAAAGATGAAAACCTACTGAAGCTGCAGTTTTTTTTGTTGTCATAGATTCCCCTCCCCCCGTCTTTTAAAGATCGGATCTAACAACATCATTTCACGTGACGTTGACATTTACAGGTTGTACTCCACTCGATTTTGTTGTAAACAACAACTTCTTTTGTTTTGTCCTTTTTTCTGAAGCACTTTTTCTTCACCAACAATCACATAGAATTCATCTTTAAAGTTAACAAATGTTACAGTTTCTGTGGATCTGTTTTTCTTAGATTTCAAATCTCAAGAGATGAGCTGACGAGACATTCGAGGAAGTTTGACTGATGTGCACTGAACATGTCTGTTTGCTTTAAGCGTTCTCCTTTTACAGAATACTGAATTTTACTAAAACAAGCATTTTTGTGTGTGTGAGATTTTTCTTCTTGAGATGTATTTTGTTGAAGTGCTTCGAAGATTTGCTTATTTTTTAATAGCTGTATATATATATATACTGTATGCTGGATATGAAAAGGATCAAAATGCCAGGAATCCTGTTTAAATGAGGTAGATTAAAAAAACAAAAACGCAGGTTTATTTGTTTTTTTTTTATTTTTTTGTAAAAATATTTTTGGATTGAACATGTCGGACACAAAATGTGCCTTAATCACACAGGAACTATTTAATATCCCAATACCCATAACCTGCCTGATACCGTAGCAGGATAGCATCACAACTATGGTGTTTTGTCAGAAGTGTGTCCAAACAGTACTTAATTGATGTTTAATATAGATTTTAATTCTTGTCTTTCAATTCTGTTATCTCTCCGAGACCTGTTTTTCTGTTTATTACTCATATGAATGTTTGAATATTTTCAATAAAGATTATTTTGATATTGAATAAGTCGTCTAAAGCTTAAATTAATGTCAGTTTATTTATTTCAGCAATTCAGTTAAAAAATGAAAGCCAGTTTAAAGCTTAAACTGGCTTAAAGTAAAAAAAAATACAAGTTGTGGCCTTTAAATTCTTAAAAGTCACAACTCTTAAAAATGTAAATAGATGACATCATGACGAACAGAACATCTGATTAATCATTTACAACAAATCTCACAGGCACACAAACACACACATGCACATGTTTGCTTTGTGGGGACTTTCCATTGACTTCCACTCATTTCTACAGCCTAAACTTTACCCTTATCCTAGCCCAAAAACTCAATTCACACCTTAGTCTTAAATCTAACCCCTGACCCAGAAACAGCATTTCCCCTTGTGGGGACCAGACTTTGGTCCTCATGGAGCAATGGGTCCCCACAACGTAGTATGAGTCAGGAAATGGTCCCCATGAGGTATTACAAACTAATGGACACAAACACACACACTTTTATTAACAGATCACAAGACAGAAGCACTGGGTCTTTTGACTGACATGTTTCCATAGCAGCAGAATTACACAATCAACATCTGCCCCAATATGTGAAGAACCTGCAGGATTTGTGAGAAATTAGGAAGTTGAAGAAAGTTTAGAAGATGTCTCCTAACATCAGTTGATGTTAATAACTGAATGAATCATTGGACAGTCATCAATATCATGTCCAATGATTCATAAAATAAGTATATTTTATATATTTATCCACAACATAAGTATATTTTATATACTTATACCTATGAAATATACTTATTTTATAAGAAAATATATGTATTTTCTTATAAAATAAGTATAAAATTTGACTATTGGAAGCTTTGAACAAAGCACTAAAGTGCAAAGTTTCAACAACAGGCTGACCTATTTAGTGAAGTGTCAATAAATCTGTTTTATCACATGCTCTTCAGTTTACTCTTATCTCATCCTTTGCTACTTCCGGCTGTGATAACTGCTCCACTTTCTTCCATATGTGGTTTAGTGATATATTTCTAGCATGCAGCTACTCATGAACAGCTTTAAAAGAGGAAAAAAAGGGAGCATATGTTCATATTTTTGAATGAACATATGCTATATTGTTTCCAATATTCTTCATAACCCACATTTATTTGCACACCCGGTGAACATGTGGAAAAAGTTGTAAAAGTCGACTTTAACATATTTAAAAATTTTATTTGTAGTCTTCTAAACATACAGATTTTTTGAGTTTAAAAAATTCACAATTATAATTTGCTTTTACAAGTTGAAAAGAGAATATATAAACATTAAACAGTGTTTCAATTCTCATAATCTCTCTTCAGAAAGGCAAAGATATGAGCATGCCATTTAAGTAAGACAGATAATGTTGATCTTCAGAATTGAAAAGATTGACATTGTCTGTCTTGCATGCTCTACAACGCGTAATGTGTCATTACAAAGCAATGATAAAATATTTTAAATAACCTGAAGTGTCCAAACAAAACCATACAGGGAGTCAAGTTTGTCCAGCCACCTCTTACAGTAAGCAAGAAAGTAAAGGAAACAATAATAAAAAAAAGTCACTAACAGAACTTTTAATTTATTTAAAGTTATATATTCACTTCTTTATCAGCGGTGTGAATAAGTCTCAATGGTACTTTACAGTATATTAACTCCTCTGCTTCAGAAATAGTCAACAAAGATTAGCACTGACAGAGATATGCTCAAAACCATGACGATAACAGAGCAGAGTATAACAACCACTCCTTTTGGTGATAGATGATCCTAAAACCCAGGAACAGAAATTAAAAAAAAAAATTACTATTGTAAAGTAAAACATGTTTAAAAGTTCAAGTATTCAAAGCAGAGCTGTTTTACCTCCTTTCCTTTATGATGCTGATTATGTTTGGCCTTATCGAAGACAGAAACTGTAATGAAAGTTGTTTATTTTCATGTGAATCCACAACATCTAGCAGTATGTTATTAACACTGCTTGAGAGACAGACAAATTACTCACCACTTTTTTTCTGTAGTAATGTTTTCTTCTTGGCGCAGAGCACAATATTCCAAACTATTGTCAGGGCTGTGTGAACAGTCAGAAGCCAAAACACTCTCGTAGTTTCTCCCCATTCCTCAAACAAGCTGTTGATGCTCACATAGAGAAAAACGTCTGTGTGTGGAAATTAGAAAATATAAACAGAGTGTTAGGCCATATATAATCCAGGTTGGCCATGTTTTACATAGTATTTTAGCTTTTATGATGTTTAATCTTTCATATTTAAAACAGCCACTGCGATATTGAGCCAAAGAAAATCACACAGAAATTTGAAATAAATGACAAAGTTTGCCATTTCTAACAATAACAAATTTGATAAATGTGTGGAAAAAGTTACACTTCTTTTAAAAGTCATAAATATGCAGGTTTAGATAGTGTGAAGTAAGAATAAATCAACTCTCAAAACTACAATATGTATCAAAAAGTAATTATACTTATAATTACCATCAGTGAAAAGTTGTATAAAAGCTTTAAGATGATTAGGATTTTCTCTTGTGTTTTCCATTGTGAAACTAGCAACAAATGAAACTGGCTCATGTGTCAATTTATATTTAAATCCAGCAAAGTAGGAAGTGATAACTTGTTAAACATTTCTTGACAAATTAAGTTGCACTCATTTAACAGTTATTGTCATATTCTACTAGTGATTTTATTCCAAATATACCAATTTCTAATTTATATCACCACCAAATAATTTCACATTATGCTTTACAGCCAGATTAGCTCCTGCAATAGCAAGAAAATATTTTACGGTGTTTCACGCTGCTTTACCACAGGTGCAAATGAGTTGAAGGTTGTTGTAATTGATTCATGGCCAGTGATTTACCAGCTACATAAGAGTAATGCTATATTTTTACACCAGCAGTTGTTAAAGATTACTCCAAATGTCCAACTGTAATACAATATTAATTTTTTTTTCTATAAAAGTAAAATAAGCACAAAAGACGTTTGGGTTATGTGAGACTACTTACATATGAAAACTTGATGGAAGACAAAGCACACACAAAGAGCCCAGTCAACGAGATCATTTCTTAAACAAAGAAATGAAGCAAACAATGGTAAGCTGCTGAATGTTCAAGATAAAGTCAGAGTGAAAAGATTTTGTGCAGGAGGAGGAGGAAGGCTTTAACTCACAGCTCGTGGCTTGGTCCTAAAGGCAGCACTGCAATGATCCACTCTATGGAACTAATCACCAGCACAACACTCACTAGGCCAATAATAATATCCTAAAACATCACAGTTTGCACAAACAAAAATAAGCTGTTTATGATCAAGAAATGTCCTTGCATGTCACAGTGCTGCATCAATGATTAGTACTTACTTCGGAGTCGTATATCAAAGATAAAATTAATGTTGCCAAGGAAAGCAAAACAGAAAGAGAACTGCCCACAATCCTGAACTTCTACAAAAAACACAGACATAAACACATTTTATATATCTAAATATTTGGAGTCTTGTATTACTCCAAAGTTTTGACATGCTCAGCATAATAGTGTTTTGGTGGCAGTTTTCCCCATTTTAACACCTGGCTTAGAACAACTACTATTACATGAGCTATCAGTTTAAAACATTACAAACATTAACATGTATTAAATCCAGAAACAGAAAGAACTTAAACCAAAAATCCATCAATTCATGTCTTACCTTACATAAGTCATGAAAAACCGATGCTGTGAGATATAAGTTATGACAGAACGATGTTGTGAGCTGGACAGCCATAATTATGATAGGTATTTGCTGATGAGACACAGGGAAGGAGCATTTTACTTTTGTACAGTTTGTGTCTTCAGACGAACATCACATCATAATCTTATTGTGGTTTCATCTATAATGACTTGAAGATCACTCACCCTGCTCATCTCCGCTAGAAGACTTGCCAAGCAAATCGGAATATTTATTGCCTATAGAGTAAAAAAAAAGGTTAATAAGAATACTCTCATTCTGGAAATACTGCAAAAAATCTGATTTACCTTATTTGTTTTATTGTGTCCAGGGATTTTATTACTCTGCACTGTTGTGATCACATCTTTTGTTGTTGCAGTTGTTGTTACTGCAGTTGTTGCTGCAGTTGTTGTTGCTGCAGTTGTTGTTGCTGCAGTCGTTGTTGCTGCAGTTGTTGTCTCTGGTTCTGGAGTGCTTGTGGGTCTGAGTACTATTACATTTACACGTTCCCAGTACTTTGAGTAGGTTTGACTGAAGGTAGCCCTGTAGGATGCAACTTGAAGTAATAACTGACTTTTGATGTTGACACTGTAAATTGTACAACTGTATAAAAGTTACCTGAAGATGATGTCTTGCTCTTCTCCGTCTGCGGTCCAGTTTACTTTGACTAAACTTTTGGCCAGATTGAATGTATTACTCACAGCTGAGTTCTGACAAGAGCAACAAACATCAAAGAGAAAACATCATCTGACAAAGAATATGTGAAAGATGGATGAGGTTATTAGGTGGGATCACTATAAACTAGCTGAGCTTACCTGTGAACCACAATTCAGGAGTCTCGACTGGCCAGAGTCAAGAATGATAAATTTCCCAAGTGGGGGACCGTCGCCATTTAAACTCAGGCTACGAGCTTCCAGCATGAATCCCATAAATCTGACATTATTCTTGCTCTTGAGGGAAACTGTGAATTAAGATTTATTAATTAAGTATCTCTAAAGAAAGATGGCAAATATGTATATGGTTTCACAATGCCTTGCAAAAGTATCCATACTCCTTAAAATTGTGCACATTTAGTCAAATAAAAAATGACAACTTCCCATTAGTATGAGTGAAAATTTATATAATAGACAGTGATGACATAGTTACTTTGGAAAAGTAGCTGATTACTCCCTGAAAAAGTAACTTATATTACTGATTACTTGATTTGGAAAGTAACTTTTTGTAGTTACTTTCAACAGCTGCTAACAACACCGCTCCGCTATGTGAAAATTACATTGATCTTTGCCAATACTTAATTGCAAGTTATTTTATAACGGTAACATCAGGGGCGGAGCTATAGGGGGGGCTGGGAGGGGGCGGTTGCCCCCCCGAACCAGGCCGGTGGGGGCCCGGGTCTGGAGGAGCCAGGGAGGGAGGAATGGATTCAAGTCGCTCGAATGTCGGACTATAGACCGAGAAAGTGAGAAAGTGCCGCCCCGTCTGTTGAGAAAGGTGTCCAAAAAACAGTCCAAAAAAAAAAAAAAAACTTTTGTAATTTGTTTGATCCAGTATCGTCTGGAAAACTATAAATAGGATTTTAGACCCTTCTCCTCCAGAGTCTGCGTTCTGCGTTACGGCGCTGCGTTTGGAGTCAGAGGACAGCGCACAGCTCCACAACTCAGATGTCCCGCTGCAACGATTTGTGACACTTATCCTAATATTAGTAATTAAAATGCCGTTTAGTTGCACTTCTTTACTCACTCGTTCATTCGTGGCCATTTTCCACGTTTATCGCGCTGTTCATATTAGTCTCGATGTTTTGCAATTTTCTGGAGCGCAACGCGAAGCTCGACTCGTCCACAGGTGATATATTAACTTGACATTAATAAAAACTAAAAATAGTTCCTGTTTTTCCAGCAACAAGATGCGTATCTTCCTCCTCCCTCCATTGTTTGCATTTCTGTCGCTGCTCATACTTTCGCATAGAAACAGCGGTTGCTCCTCAAGATGCGTAAATAAAATTCAATTACAAAGAAAATAGTAAAGCAACGCAAAGTGATTTTGATAAGTAACTGTTGTCTGACTGGATTTGAAGTAGCAACGCGTTAGACTACTCGTTACTGAAAAAAGTGGTCCGACCTCAGTCTAAAGTAGATATGTGCACGAATGTGTTGTGGAAGAAAAACTGTTTTTTTCAAGATGTAACTGGAAATCTGAAAAGTGCGATGAGATTTATTTATCTACTGCCTTCACTTTAAAACTTTAAATACAGTCCAGTGCAACCAACCAATTTCTGAAGGGACACAATTAATAGAGTCCACATAAATGCTATGCAATGTCATTATACATCCAACTGTTTTTAGATTTGAGATTTCTGCAGGTAGAAGTGCTAAACTGGTAGAGACATCTTCCAAGAAGGTTTAAATTATTGTGCTTTAATATATTTGCACAACACAATTGTACGCATTGTATTTTTAGAAAACAAAATAAATAAAACACTGTATTGTTCTCCTTCAACTTCACAATTCTGTGGTACCTGGTGTTGCTTAAGATGATCAGTTAAAATCCCAGTTAAATGCCTTGAAGTTTGTGGTTGGAAATTCATGTAAGGTGAAGGCAAAACGTACAGTATGAGTGACATAAGTCAAGTTTAATACTATAGCACATTTCAGCAGTTCAAATAGCTTTACATGATAAAAAAATATATGATAGCAAGTCTGTTATATTTTTGTATCTAAAGCAAAGGTTTCATAAATATGGCTTCAGAACACATGGAGCAATTTTGTTTACCTGTGATTGGGTCTCCAGTGTTCCTGCTGAGCTGGTAACTAACCATGAAGGGGGGTTCAGATGTCTGAGGAAGACTTTCTGCCCCACCACTACCATGACGAGGTCTCATTGACTCACACACCTGTGGGAAGTTGCCATTTGAATACCCATGCAGCTTGGAGATGAAGGTAAGGCCAATAAAAATCCATGGCCACATCTAAAAAATGTAAAGTTGTTAAATATAACACACTTCTAATTCACAGATTTCCCAAATAACATTGATTCACAGAGAACTGTAATCTGTTACTTTTAAGTTTATCCTGATGTTTGTGGATACAAATTAATGCTTTAGATTGAAAAGGAGGCAAACATTTAATATGCATCGTCTCTCTCGTTCCAATAAAATAACATTGTAATCATCTTAATAAGATAATAACTGTATTATTAATATCTAAAATATTCATATACAGTTTTAAACTTCAATGAGATAAAAAAACGAAAGTCATACCATTTTTAATAAAAGTTGAAGAAACTTAAAGGATGTCTTATAAAAAACAAATCCTTCTTCATCGACAGTCAAGAGTCTTGTGTGTGCTGTGCAACAAAACATTGTTTAAGGAAGTCTAAACGAGCCACTGAACCCGCCCTCGGCAACAGTAACATAATATAAATAACATATTAACTATATTACATTGATAAGTTAAGTTAGTTTGAAATATCAAACTAACAAAAAAATAAGTTTTGTTCCTCATTTAGTTTGATCTATCAGGGGAATTTCTTTTATGGTTCCTTTATGGGTACAAAGTACATTTCCTCTTGGTGTGTGTGCCAAATAAACAACTTAGGAATGTATCAGTGATGGCAGTCTTAGATTAAAAGACAAAACCCAACAAATAAAAGTTTGGTCACTTTGTTAGGAATTTATTATTCGCTATTATCATGTTTCAAAAATGCTTGACGTAAAAGAAAAGCAAATAAAAATGAATCACAATCTTTTGTTAAGTACCTTCCCAGCAAACCTCCTCTACAGATTTCCTCTTCCATTGAAATCCTTGTAAATATATAAACCATTAAAATGATTTCACAGGTAACATTAACTCTGAATACTGTCATAGTTTATTGCGTTGATGAAACGCTTCAATGCAGTGCTTTTATCCACCAGAAGGTGGCACCCAGGCGACAAAACGCTGCTGCAAATTTAATAAGTGATTTTTAAAATGTTATCGCCAAACAGCCTATTCACTTCCATTTGATTCAATTTATTTACAAAGAAGCAATTTTCAACAAATGTTGCCTGAAGCCATTTTTAAAGTCTATGTTTGTATCTAAAATAAACATATAAAGAAATACATGGTCAATTAAATCCAATTCTATCAAATTGAAAGTTGCTGAGTTTTTTTTAATAAAACTATGCAGTTTGGTTTATTTTTGTTTTCATTTTACATGTTAAAAGTAAAAATTCATTCTTTAATCTCAGTCTGTGAATATTTTGGGTCTTAACTGTATTTGTGTTAAATAGTTACAGTATTTGATGAATATTGGGGTCTGATATGACAATCTACCACATGTTGTTTAAACTTTAAACGTTTTGAAAGTATATTTGTCTGCATAGCATAACATGACCAACAGAGTCAAGTAAGTAGACATGTGAAAAAAAAAATAGTATATTTGTAAAGTTTTGAGCTTTGCAGAGTTAATTATTTAGAAATACTGCTGTGGTTTCACTGGAAGTCCTGGTTGCTGTTTATCAAACTGTGGTGACATGTGGGCTTAGTATTCATTAGCATTTTATCTTCAGCATATACTGGTTTGCAAAGTAACTTTTTAGCTACACAGACAGACTCATTCTGTCATTTCCATATTAGTATGTTCAAATTGATATCCTTTGCGGAATCTGAATTGGTGTGTTAGCTCAGCGTTTTGTTACATGCTGCTGAGCATGTCTGGATAATAATCTCTCAAGAGACACCACATATGTGCATTCTGGTTTTCCATTTGCTCAATGTTTAGCATAAATTTGTTTTTAGCTTGTATTCTGCTGTTTTGTATATTGACACATTGCATGATGTTAGACTAATATATTGAGCCCTCTAAAGATTTTAGTGACATTTTTGTGACTTAGTGAATGACAGCTAAGACAACACAAATATCCATAACTACTTAACAAGTAATTTATAGAAAGCATTACATCTGCTTGAAACATGCAGGCAAACAAACAGCAAAATTCTGAATTTATATCAGATTGGACCAAAATAAACACTATGATCTGCATCAACCCCTGCATTTTAAAATGTAATGTAAATCATATATAAAAGTGCAATTTTAAAAATAACAACCTGCAATTTTCACACTTATATTTGTTTTTGTGTAATTTTACAATACAAATAAAAATGTATTTTTGGTTAAATTACAACAAGCATATATTAACAAACCCAACTTACAGTTAGCCCTTTCAGAATGGCATCAAACTAAAGGAAAAAATGTGGGCTTATAATGTGAATCAGTGGGTTGCTGGTTCAAATCCCTGCTCCATCTTTCCCAGTCATGTCCTTTGGAGAGAAACTTCACCCATGTGTTGATGGTCAGAGGGACCAGTGGTGCTGGTGTGTGTGGCAGCCTCACCCAGTGTGCCCCAGTGCAACTGTGGCTACAATCCTGTATCTTTCCTCCATCAGTGTGTATGTAAGTCCACTGTAAAACATTTGAGATCATAAACACTAAATGTTTATGATCAGAATTCATTGTCAGATCATAAATTTTGTTCATGCAATTTGAAACCAGATTTTATTAAATTATTCTAAAGTAAAATAAGTAATTATTTTAAACTCAATGTGAGTGAAAATAATACAGAAGTGTGTGATCTATGCACATTGGGAAATAACTGTATGGTTTAAATTGTAGCATTAAGCTAAGCCTCATTATTCAAGATTAATGAGCTAATAATTGTATTTATTCATACCTGTTGTATGAAATAAATACAAATATAAATAAATATAGAAAGACAAAGCAACACTTTGAAGGATGAAGCTCCTCCTTACATCTGAATTTTAAGTTTCTGAGATTCTCCCTAAAAGAACCCAACCCCCCCCAAGGGATCTCCAATTGAACTCCACCAGACTAGCCAGCAGCAATTAGCAAATACCTAAATTGGGCGATCTGCACTTCTGCCGAGCTCATTATACAAGCTACTTCTCAGTGCAACGCTGTTAAAAACATTGCTAAACTAAAGAGCACTGTTGTGATGACTTTCTGAAGGCAGAGTGAAAGAGCAAGAGTTTCTTAAAGAGGCTGTCTTTGAAGACGTTCAATTACAAAGTCCAATTTTATACATATCATTTACAGGACTTTTACTACAACTGAAGGGAACGTGACATGATTATTTAATTGTGCTATAAATTAACATGATGTGGCTGGAAAACACACAATACTGCACCATTAATAAAAAAGAAAGACATATTAAAATCAGAGCCATGTCTATAATCAATAGGGAACTCAAAACAACTTGACCCCCTAATGCAACCTGAACATTTTAGGATTCATAACAACATAACATGTTAGAGATGACAGACAAAATATAGGAAAAAATATAGGAAAAAACCTTATAGGACACATTTGGCAGCGCAACATGCCATTGTTTGATTTTTTTTTTTCCTTGAGGGCTGACTTCCCATTTAGCAGTCATATCCAACATCAGAGCATGCCACTGAAGGAAGGTCCATGAGTGCTTTATGGAAGGACTTTACCAAACATTTTAGTAATGAATGATTTTTTAATTTTTTTTCATGTGTTCAGTGCTGGCATTTCTTCCATAAGTCCTTACAAATACATGGATTTATTGGAATGTATGTATTGATCTGACTTGAGTCCTTCATATGTGTGGATTCCTTGGGCTGTTACCAACATCTGGACTGAAATTCATGTCAATTAAATTATTAAAAATATATTTGCTTAATAAAAAGATGACGTGTTTAATACACATACATATATATTTTACACAGTGTATATTTTATTCTGCCCGCTAAACCTTTGCTGTTGATCTTCTTTCCCTTTTGATTGATTTAACTATTTTTTAAAGAAAATATATACAAAGCACATGTTTTAAAAAAATCTTGAAACACATTCAAAACAAAAATATGTATAACAATATTCATTTAAACATGCATGCAAATGTAACGGAAAAGTCGCACTGCTAAATTACAAAGCAGAAAAATCGAAGCGCTTGTAAAATTTACAGGTATGAGTATATTGTTGAAAGGACAGAAAAAACATTATAAAGTTATGGATGTTGAGAAGGTTTTTGCACTCTAACCTCTTCTTCATTAACTGGATTTTGTCTCCTGCAGATTTTAATTAGTAATGACATCAAGTTGCTTCTGAACTTTTTATCAATAATTGCATAAACCACAGGCTTCAAGCAGCAGGTGGAGAAAGCAAGGTGCTGACTCGCATGAAATGCAAGCTCTAAGTTCGCTTTTGACAGCTGATCCAAATCGTGTGCAAAAACTCTCGAAATATTTACGACATTGTAAGGTATCCATCCGATGAAAAACACAGCTGCAGAACAGAAAACTGAGATACCTCCCTTGCTCATTGTGTTGGATTTTGTTCTTTTGATTGTTAACAACATGTGAATAAAGCGGAAGGCAATCATTGTATATGCAGTGAAGAAGAGCAAATTCTGCAAGGCAGTTTTCACTTTAATATTATAGTTTTCACTGTTCTGTGTACTAATAGGGTAGGTGTGGAATCTTGCTGGTACAGCACTGATAATCCACATGGAGAGAGACAGAAAACCCAAAGAACTCTTGTTGAACAGATGGACGTCAGTCAAATAACTGTAGATGCTGGACATGGTGGTAAAGAAGAAGATGTTGCTGTAAAACCCAATGAAAAGAACAAAAGTGAGAAACTTGTAGACAATATCTGGAAACACCAATCCCCAGATGTGGTCGGTGACCCAGAAGGAGAGACCAATGGTGAAGACGAGGTCAGAGATGGCCAAGTTTAAGATGAAGACGTTGGTCAGAGATTTCAGGTTTTCGTACAAGGCCAAGATCACAAGGACGAGGATATTTTCTATCAGACTCAGAGAGATGACGATAGAAAAGAGCACTGTCGAGAAATCGGCTCCAAACTGGATCTCACTCTTTTCACAGACATTGCTACCACAGTTGTAGTTGAATTTTAATGAGGAATCCATAGTTGGTGAAGTGGAACCTGCAACAGAATGTATAACTCTGTATTTATTAGTTTAGTGCAACCCCCCGTTTCAGCAACATTATGGCATCAATAAAAACAAACTAATTTACCAAGCTTAGAAAGAGCGATTTAACACAAATCTTTCACAGATTTCATCGTCATAGTAACAGTCGCATCCGTAAATAAAACTGGAAAAGTTCTTTGTTGCTGTTTAAGTGATTTTGTTTTTTAAAGAGACAACTCCAGTATTTACATTTAGAGCCAAATCACTGCTCCTGTTTTATAGCCACTGCTTTTTGATAAGTTCAAAAACAACTTACCTTCCTTCTGATGGGACTGAAACTGATATGACACTCTGACTTTACGCTTTCTGTTTATCACAGCATTTTTGTCTGGTGTAGTTATCTTTTTAGATCATTTCAGTAAACTCTAACATGGGTTTAATTAGCTCTTTACCAAAACAGGAAATGGAGGTTATTAAAACAGGAAATCCTTATTTCCTGTTTTAATAAGTTGAGCACAACACCCTCTTTTCTATTTGTGAAGTTTCATTAGTTTGACAGAACTGATTTTCACCAGGCTTTCATGTTTGAGTCTACCAAATCATCTTGTAAAACAACTCTGAGAGAAAAACAGTTGACCTCTGAGTTATAAAATCATAAGTAAAGTTACTTTACATGAAAAATGTTAAATAATTAATAAATAATAAAATAATTCAACCTCTTTAATATGTCATATGAAAGAGCAACTTTTATTCCATTGAAAAAGTGCACAGTGATTTTACAAATATAAATTACAATGTAAAATTAAGTTAAATACAAAACAATTAAACTGCTGCATAGCAGCTCATACAGAAATTAACTTACTTTTCAAATAATTTGTAAAAAGAAAAGGACAATTTACAGGCTGTATAATAGAAAACTGCAAGCTTTACCAATTTTTGGACAAACTTACTAAAAAGGTTGAGTACAATATTAATGGAAATGTAACACTATGAGCATCATTATTACCATTAAAACAGTTCGAATTTTTCAGTCAGTTACTGATGTCCTTTGGAGTCACGTCATCTACTGATGTCTGTCCAAAATCACAGCATCTGTCTGTCAAAATATTTTAGATCATGCCTCCCTTTCCTCTGCTCATAATCTTTATAGAGATGATTTTTCCATTAGGAATCGGATGTTGACCACAGTGACAGAAAAACCAATGTCTGCTTTGAATATAATATCACTGTGTGATTAACCAGCAAACTGACCTGAGCTTAACTCCAAAGGGAATTAACGAAATATTGTCAGAAGGAAGATGACAGGAAGCAGAACAAATCATGCAAACAAATTGATTTCTGTCAAAGTAACTTTGCTTTGTTGCACACGTCAGCAGTACAGATTAATTGCATCCAGGTCAACCCTTTGAATCCACATTGAGTCCAACTTGAGAATCCACAAAATCAAGTGCTCTACTCTTAACAGAAAGATCAGCCTCTCGGGAACTCTGGAGCCATTTTTTCTCCCCAGTCTGCCCCTGCATAAATGGTTTCTGAATTTCCTGCCAACAAATCCATTGAAGACAGGGTTCAACCAGCAGTGAGAGAACATAACAAGTTGACAAAATTACCCTTTACCTTGATTTAAGCTTTTACATTTGACATTTTTATTTTAGAATGAGGAACGATGGGACAAGCGCAGTATTTTTACAAGCCTGCAGATTTAATTTCTTGGTTTAGTAATGCAATACACACATATTTATCAGTTCCTGTTTTCTCTCTTTTTTTTATTATAGACCGTTCTGTAAAGGATCTGATTGATTTAAGACAACACTTCAAATCTATTTGAAGACCTGCAGTATATCAAATAAAGCAGTAAGACTCCCACATTGTCTTCACTCCAACACATGAATGTAATTAGTCATGAACGACTTCAGACAGATGAATAGTTTGTTTCAAAAGGTCGAATATGGAGGACTTTCTCTTAACATTACAGACCATATATCTTAAAAAAAAATCGCCCCATCTATAAACATGGAAGCAGAAAAAAAATCTAATTTAGTAAAGAAAAAATATTCAAGGATAAAGATATTTGCATCTAGTACATGGATCCACGTGATACAAGATTCTGCATTTTTATTTCCTGATCATCAACTGGACTCGGGCGGCTGAAAATTCGAAGCAGTAGTGACTTTAAATGATTCCTGAACTTCACACCAACAAATGCATAGAAGACCGGGTTCAAGCAGCAATGAGAGAAAGCAATCAGTCGACAAATGTAATAGGCATAGTCAAGCTGGATACTCCTATCACAGTCATCAATTGGCTGAACTCCACTGTGGTGTAAAACTCTCAAAAAGATCACCATGTTGTAAGGCACCCAACCTACGAAAAAAACGGCCACAATGCAAAAAACTAATTTCACAGCTCTAGTTTTTGTGCGGGACTTTGTTTTGGTAATTCTCTTTAAAATCTGAATGTAACAGAAACCAATCACTGCAAATGCACCCAAAAAGAAAACATTCTGCTGGGACATACCAATAATTTTCCATTGCGTGTCTTTATATTCACAGCCCAAAGAGTGTGTACCATTGTGGTGGACTGAGACGATGGCAGTTTGTAGCAGGGATGGCATGGCTGCTCCAATGCTGATCATCCATGTGAGGACAGACAGAAAAAACCCAGTCCCAAGTTTTAGAGAACTCATGTCAGAGAGCGGGTGGACCACAACCAAATACCTGTAGATGGTCATGATGGTCAGAAAGAGGACGCTACTGTAAAACCCAGTGAAAAAGACAAATTGTACAATCTTGCAGGCAGTCTCTGATAACACCCATCCCCAGACGTAGTAGATGGCCCAGAAGGGGAGACCGATAGTGAAGACAAGGTCAGAGACAGCAAGGTTGGCAATGAAGATGTTGGTCAGGGATTTCATGTTTTCATACAAAGCCAAGATGACAAGGACGAGGATGTTTCCTGTGAGACTCAGAGTGACGACGATAGAAAAGAAAATTGGAATGGCGATAGATCCAAATTTAACCACTTCACTTTTGTCACAGACTTCATCATCATAGTCATCGTTGTAATCATAAGTAGAGTTTGAAAAAGTAACGTCAAATGACTCCATAGTTGGTTTGGTCACACCTGCATAACAAAATTAATATTGAATTTATTGATATAGTAAAATCTATTTTAATATCTACATGCTATTTACTTTGGAGAACAGAATAACTTACCTTGTTCCTCATGAGGTGCTGGATGTGACACTGAATATCCAGACGGAGGTAATATATAGTAAACAGCTGCACTTCCTCTTATTCTTCCTGTTTTACGATTTATGTTTTCGCATCCACCTGAATAATGTGTAGTTGCGCCACTGTGTACATGCATGTGAATCTCTGACACTGGAATGCATTTTAATAACTACATTGCTTAGTTGACTAATATAAAAATTCCCAACAAAATGAGTAGTCATGCATGTTTTAGTTTTTGGTGAGGTTAATTTCACTATATGGTTTGGTTAATTCTGGGTCTTAAAATTCCAACAGAAATAAAAAAATAATGTTTTAATTATATCAACAGAGTCCAAATTGATCATTTAGGAGATAATAACGTGAAATAATATGATGAGATGTTTTAATTTCCCTTCAAATAATCATATAGGTAAGTTTGACCTCTTTCTTCATAAAAAAAAGGAGCTGGGCAAATAATGCGTCATTGATCACATGACCGCAGTGTTTACTGTGATATATCAACCAAGCGTTCCCTTTCCACATCCCGCCCATGTTCCCCAGGTGATTGGTCAGATGGCTTCCTGATGCTTTCTCATTGGGCAGTTAAGGCTGTCAATCACCTGACTCCTAACAAGTTTGACTGTTCACAGCTCATCGTTATGGGCTTAACTCATATCTAAAAGAAGTATGTATTTTTTAAAGAACTGTTCTGTTTTTATTTGTTTATAAACCGTTTAGAAATATGTTAATTTGTCCAAACAACAACTTTGTGTTAATGTCATGGTTATTTGTGCGGGCTTTTCGATTTATTTGGCGTTGTGTGTTAAACCCTTTGTGTAATTACTCTTGGAGAGCTGTAAAAGTTCGTTTATGTGCGTTTTTCTCCTCTGATTACAGACTAACCCCTGTAGAGCTGTAAAACTATTACTTATGTTACATTTATCTTGATTCGCGTTACCTTAAGTTAACTTTTGGAGAAAAATGTTGAACGTTTGAGTTGTGCTAGCTTTTTGTGTGTCAACATTTTCAATACACAACACATTATTTATGTTGTTTTATCTTGCTAGCTAAAGAACATGTGTCCGTATTATGTTTTATTTGTCAGAAATATGTTTTTTTAAAATAATTTTCTGTCAGTAGAGTGTTTACTCTGCTTTAGTTTTGTCATTTTTCTCAGAGGAGTAGTGGCAGGACAAGCTAAGACTTAGGTTAATAGCTAAAATCATGTTGCATGTCCCATGTTTTGTTTTGACTTTATTGAATTTAAAGAAATATAAACACAGCGTCTCAATTTCACTGGCAAGGACACACGTTTTGTATTTTCTGTTGCCTTCATGATGTATATTCTATTTCTTGCAAAGATCTGAAAAATTCGCCTGTGATAATAGGTGAGATTGTCAAAAAGTTGAAGTATTTTTAGTTTCAGACATAATTTTGAACTTTGGTGGTCATTATTCTCAATCAAGTGATAGGTGAAGTGAGTAAACATGATTATATGGAAAGTGTAGGAAATTGGATAAAAATAAGGATTTGGGCAATTTCAATGGTTATAGAGCTAGATCTTGGCATCTACGATTATTCAGCTCTTGTGAGGGGTCCGTAGTCTACACAGTGGACATCTAAAGTAAATGAAGAAATTAAAAGTGGTTCAGAGAGAAGTTTGTCTGCATGGCCAGATCCAACAGACTGTAGCTGAAATAGCTGGAGGTCTTAATGCTGGTTCAGGTTTTGTTAGAAAGATGTAGAATACATAAAGAATCATCATAGTTCGTTGCATATGGGGCTGTGTAGCCACTCTGAGGATGCTGACTTGAGTTCACTGCTGACAGTTTACAGTGATTATGATTACATAATCATGAGAACTCCAAAAGGTGGTACAGATGGATGAGTTAATTTTTTATTTATTTTTTTTACTTGATGTGTAACTGGCCAGGTGTGTATGTCACTAACACGTGGAATAGATGATACCAAAATACACTAAGGAAAGAAGACAGTTTGATGTTTTATGCTGCTGGGTAAACTTGGGTCCTACCATCTTTATAGAAGTTATTTTGACATGTGACACTTACTGAAACATTATGGCAGACAATTGTCAACTGCTTCTTAATTGTTGTGCCATCTTCCAGTAGAATAAAATGGCCCTGAAGTTATCCTCCAGACTTAGCATCAAAATTCGCGGGGTGTCAATCCAATTGAGCATTAGCAGTGGAATGTACTGGACAAACATGTCTGACCTGATGAGACCTTATATTGCATCTTTCAGGACTTAAAAGATTTGTTGCTAATAACACGTTGCAAGGTACTACAACAAACTATGAGGCTGGTGGTCATAATTTTATGTCCTGGCAGTGTGCTCCATGCATTCTGATGTTTTCCAAATGATCACTTAGTGAATGGGGAAGATGCAGTGACTAATATTTCAATTACTTGAACTATTTAGCATAAAGTCATGCAGCCATACCCTCTCTTATTCAGTATTTATGACTTTTTACATAATTACTAGTCCAAAAATAGTTTTCTTTCTAGAACTGGATTATGCTCTCATCGTCTAACCATTAATTATGGTTTATCTGTCTTAAGTCCATGCAAGAACATGGTGTAAACAATTGTGGCAATATTTTGTTCCATACTAATTGCGATTCTCTGACTCAGCAGACTGGATATGACTTGGTGACTCGCTCAGAGAGCGACAGGAGGGGCCATGGCGGTCGGAGAGAGCCAGCTTCAGAGGATTATCCGAGATCTGCATGGTACGTCACCTTTATGTTTATGTGTGTATATGTGCGTTTGTTTGTAATATCTTGTGGGGACCATTTTCCTGGCACATACTACATGGTGGGGACCCTCTGGTCCCCACAAGGGGAAATACAGTTTCTGGGTCAGGGTTTAGATTTACAACTAAGGTATGAATTTAGTTTTGGTAAGGGTTAGGTTTAGGGTTAGGTATGTAATGGTTAGGGTAAAATTTAGGTTGTAGAAATGAATGGAAGTCAATGGAAAGTCCCCACAAATATAGCCATGCAAACATTTGTGTTTGTTTTCTAGCATTTCTCACCTGGCAAGACTCGTATTTCCAACAAACACTACACTGTGAGGACCTGGTGCTCCTTATGGGGCCCAAAGTCCAGGCCCTGTAAAAACAAGGATGTTTTTGGGGTTACTGATTAAGTTTAGAATAGAATAGAAGTACTTTATTCATCCCAGCCGGGAAATTACTGTGCAGTTGCAGCATACACACACACACACAGAGATCAAGTTACCAATAAAAATAAAAATATATAAAATACCATAAAATGTAGAATGTAAAATGTAAGATTCTGTACATAAATAATAATAAATAATCTGTATATTAATAATCTATACAACCTGTACAATAGTGCTATGTGAACAATAATGGTGCCTAAGGTGCAAAATTAGTTTAGGTTACACTTAGTGTTAGACATCTAATGATTAAGGGTTGCTTAGTTTCATCAAAAATCCAGAAACTTCCATTTATTTATAGGAATAAATAGAAGTCAGTGCAAAGTCCTTGTGAAAATAGAAAGATGTGTGTGTGTGTGTGTGTGTTCTCATTTATGGGTTGCATGTGGTTGTCGACTAAAGCAAGAAGGTAGAAGAAATATGCTACAGCTATAGACCCACAAACATGTTTTGAAATTTAGGAAAGCGTCCATCCGAGTCGTTATTTGTACAGTTAGCCCATTCTGGAAGCTTCTAACAGCAGGCAGCTAGAAGGAGTGTGTGTCAGAGATGCACTCACCTCGAGCTTCTTTCCAGTTTTTGAGGTAGATATAAGGCAGGGTTATTAAGTGCACAATTTTATATGTAAACTGTCACTGTCTGTCCATTTTCTTCTTTCTTGATATATCTGTATGTGAATTTCAGATGCTGTTGCAGAGCTTGAAAATGAGTACAAAGAAAGTGGGGAGCCAATCACAGATGACAGCATCAATCTGCACAAATTCTCCTACAAACTGGAGTATCTGCTACAGGTGGGATTTTGCATGCAATGGTACATCGGTTAATCAATGGAAATTGCATAATTTATTTCTGAAAATAGATAACTGTTAAAAAAACTTAAAGGAATGTTTGACATATTTTTCGCAGTGCTAAGATAAATGTCAGGATGTTCTGGTCTATTTGTGAAAAAGTAGAATTTGAGCATCTTCTTCACATTGTTTTATTTTTCAGTTTGACCAAAAGGAGAAAACAACTTTTCTGGGCACTAAGAAGGACTACTGGGATTACTTCAATGACTGCCTGGCTAAGATCAAAGGAGCAAATGATGGCATCCGTTTTGTCAAATCCATCTCTGAGGTGCATCTGTTGTTTATAATTCTGACATTATTTCAGTTCATTAAATATATGGGACCATAACACGGCCATATGTTCAAGATTTATTTTGATGTAGCTTTAATTTGTTGTTCTTTTATGTTTTTGCAAATAAATGTTATGTTGTTTTTATTGAAGTGATAGTTGTGTGTAAAATGAATTCCTGTTTCCTTCTTCAGCTGAGGACGTCTCTGGGAAAGGGACGAGCATTTATCCGCTACTCCCTCGTTCATCAGCGATTGGGTGACACACTGCAGCAGTGCCTGATGAACCAGAGAGTCACCGGGTAGAACAACTGCTGAATTTTCAGTTTTTGTTTTTACTTATAGTGATGTAACCGAACACACATCAATATTCAGTATTTCATGATTTTTACTTATAATGAGACTGCGGTAAATGCTTAAATCCTGTAAACCACATATTGCTTCCTCCTGCTTCAGTTATAGGAGTAAATCCAGATGTTTCAGACTTATCTCAAACTTAGGTTATTGTAGATTAAAATATGAGGCAACAGTTCTTTTTTCTATTTCTGGTTAATTTCTGCACAAGCTGCCTCAATCCAAGTCTTCACAATGAACATAAATGTGGCTAATCCTCTCAAGTGGAGATCTTGAGACTACAGATATAATAATTAGTCTGCTGTCTTTATTTTTTTATATAATTCTGAAATATTGTTTCTCAATTTTCCACTCTGCCTCATCATTCAGTCCTTAAATTTCTCCACAGTGACTGGTACTATGCAAGGAGCCCCTTCTTGAAGCCTCAACTCAGCTCTGACATAATTAATCATCTATACGAGCTCAACGAGGTCCAGTTTGATGTGGCTTCCAGAGGTCATGACCTTGATGCTTCTTGGCCAACATTTGCAAGGTATTAAAGCAGACAAACCCTGAAATCACAATACAAATCACACGAAATGCCTTTGTTTTTATGGTGCCGTTTACCAGTATTTACCATTAGTAAAGTTTGAGAGAGAGAGAGTTTAGTTTGAACATTTTAATTAAAATACTTATTGTCTTGTAAATAAAGCTGATCTCATGAAGACAAACGAGAAACAGTCACAAAACTGCAGTAGTGATATTTTACTGTAAAATACTTCCTTATTTTCCAAACAACAGGAGGACAGTGGGAAGTACAAATTCACCTGGCCACATGTGGAAACCACCAAGTCGTAGTTCCAGTATTAATAGTCTGGCCAGTTCCTATTCCCAGGTAATTAACATTTGCAAGTAATAATAACCTCACATGAAATCTATTTAAATATACTGCCTTGCTTATTTTTCTCAATTTCAACCATGTAGCAAGCGCCTGAGTGTGCTTCCAGCCCAGACTATGGGCACAGTTTGCTGAACGATCTGAATGATTCACTGCCTGCCTGCATGGAAGATGGCAACACAGTTGAAAACCTTCGCCTGGAGCTGGATCAGTCAGAGCTAAAGCAGAGAAATCTCCTTGATAAGGTTCAGCAGCTTGGCGAGGAATCTGGCGAGTTGAAAGGAGTGATTGAAGAGCTTCAGAGGCAGCTTGATGTGTCGCTCGCTGCTCAAGAAGGACACCGGGGCTTGCAGGAAGAACTCAGAGCCCTGCAGGGGCGAGACGTTACCCTAACCAGACAGGTGGAAGCACTCAGGGCTGAGGAAAAAGGCAAGGAAACTCAGCTTGTCTCGCTTCAGGAAAAGCTGGCAGCTGCTGAGCAAAAGAACATGGAGCTTATGGCTAAGTTGGATGGGTTTCTAGATGAGAAAGGCCAGCAGGCTGCCAATCATTTTGATTCAGCGCTTAAGATTCATGAGCTGTTGGACAAATTGAAAGAGGCAGAGAAAGTGAAGATGGAGGCCGAAGGTAAGATGGTGGAAAACAGGAGGCAGGTAGAAAGACTGGAGGAAGAGTTACGAGTTAATGAGATGAAGTCCAAGGAGAATGAAACAAAACTTGAGGCGTTGGTTACATCTTCGTCTGAGGAGAAGGCCAAGTTGAATGCAAAAGTGGAGGAGCAGCTCAGTACTCTGGAAAAGCTCCAGTTGAACCTGACACTGAGAGAAAAGGAGGCAAGCAGTCTACAAAGACAGCTGCAGGACGTCCAACAATCTCTAGAGGAGAAAGAGCAGAGTTAGAGGAGGTGAAGAGGGGGTCAAAGCAAGAAATGAAAGCGATGCAGAAGAACGTTGACGACTTGAAGGAGTCTTTAGAGGGAAAGGTTGCTGAAATTACTGTGCAGCTTACAAACAGAGAAGCAGAATTAAGCTCCAGGCGTGAGACACTACAGAAGCTTGAATCCAAGAACCAAATACTAACCACAGAAAGGGACGAACTGACCACTAGCCTTGCTCAGCACAAGGCTAAGCTCAACGAACAGGCTGCCAAAATAGAAGACTACCAGACGCAGTGCGCCAGTTTACAGGAATTACAAGAGAAGCTGCAGGCCACAGTGAGTAGAAATGAGCAGCAGCAAAATGAGATGACGGAGCACAGAGCAGCGCTGGAGGCTGAACTAGCAGCTCTAGAGCTTCAGAAAAACAGCTCAGAGGCCAGATGGACGATGCCAAGATGACGGTGGATGAAAAGGAGAAAGTGCTACGTGAGGAGAACCGCAGTCTGGATGAGAGTCTGCAGCGAGCCTCAATGGCTGCGAAACAATCGGAGGTGACTTCGAAGCGGCTGGAGCAGGAGAACCAGACTCTGAGAGAGGAGCTGGATGATTTGAAAGCAACTCTTAGTCGCACAGAGACAGAGTTGAAGAATGCCCGCATTCAGATGGAAGAACACAAAAAAAACCTAGAGGCTTCAAACACCAAATTAGTCAGCCTGCAAGAACAGCTCAGCGCGAAACAAGAGCAGCTGGAGAATAAAGAGAAAGAAGTTGTTAAGTTGATGTCAACATTACAGGAGATGGAGGCTAAGGAGAAGGAGAATGAGATGGCCAAAGCCAACGCAGAAGCAACTTGTGCCAAACAGGCTGAACTGATTGAAAGGGTAACATCCGAGAAACGGGCAATAGAGACGTTACAGCTAGAGAGGAGCTCAGTCCAATCAAAGGAGAACCAGGAAGTTGCTGCCAAGCTTACTGTGGTTGAGGGCCAGTTGGACGTTAGCATGAAAGAGGTCTCTAGACTCCAGGCAGAGATCCTGAATCTGAAGGTGCAGGTGCAGAGATCTGAGGAGGAAAAGCTAAAATCCCATGCACAGCTGGAGGTTACAGAAGCCCAAAGAGGCGAGCTGAAGTCTCTAACTGAGCAGCTTAAATCCCAAGTAGAGGCACTCAACCAGAAGCACGTAGCCGAACTCCTGGAGTGCAAAAAGAAAGAGGAGGCTCTGGTTCAACAGCGCGATCGAGAAGCAGCTGCCCACGCCGAACTTACCGTTTCTTCCTCTGCCGTCCGTGAAGAGCTGGCTGCTCTCAAAGCCGAAAACAACAAGCTGACTTTAGAGAACACAGAGATCCGAGAGGGTTTGCACAGAGCAAACACCGAGATGGCAGAGCTGGGGATGTCCATCTGCAAGCTGAACGCGGAAAGGGAAGAAGCCAGCGAACACTTGGCAGGGGACGCTGCCAAGATCGAAGAGTTGGAGAAGGAGGTGGAGCGGGTCGAGGAGTGCATGAACGCCCTGCGGCAGGAGAACAACAGTTTACGAGAGGAGCTGATCCAGAAGGAATCCCTCCTAGGACCATTAAAGAGCTCCAGAAAGAGCTGGAAACAGCTAAGAACCAAGTGAACAGCGTAAAGGAATGCTGCCAAGAGGAGATGGATGCTCTGAAGTTTCAAATGAGCTCTGAGACCATGAGTCATCAGACTCAAATAAAGGTGAGATTAACCTGTAGCATCTTTAGCATTTTTGTCCTATGTTCTCGAGAGCAACACAATACTCTGGTTGCAAATTTCCACGCTAGACATGAACATGATTTGATGAAAACCATTCTACGGTAACAGGCTGAAAGTTGGAGCTAAAGCTCAACCTCACCTGAACCATCCACATGTCCACTGAAAGCAGGCTGCTTTCTGGTTTTTGCCCAACGCTGGCTTTCTTCTTGCTTCTTTTCCTCTGTTCTTACCTGAGCTATGGATGCTTGTGGCTCCTACAGAGTTAACACTGGTTTCTTGTCTACCTAATTTTTCCCTACCTGCTCTGTCATTTTCAGTCATGTCTCAGCAGATTTAGTATTGCAACAAACTTTTTTCTGTTTTTCCATGCAGGATTAAATACTTGTCTGAGGTTCCACGTTAATTTGGATGAAAGACGCCATGATGCCACGCTGATTCTTTTTAAATTAGAGCAATTTCCGGATTAAACAACAAATACAAACAGAGTTTCTAATCAGGTTCTCCTGTGCTTTGTGTTTAGTTCTAATTATCTTTGGATTTTAAGCATGATAAATTGTTTTTAATTAGTGGAGGTGTTTTGAATTGTTTTAATAGCCCTTTCCCACTTATAGCCTTTGGAGAAAGTAAGATTAATTATTTAATTCTCTTTTCTGGTGAATTCACAACAGTAGTTAGCTTAGATGAGAGGAATTACCTCTCTTCGTCTTTGCTTTTGTGTTGCGTTTTCTTTGAACGAGGAATTAAGTTGCACAAAATGCTCTGCAGAGGCTTTGGGAGATCGTTAGAAAATAAATAAATGCATAAATAAGGTTATTCACAGAAAGTTTCACTTAGTTAAAAATAAATGTCAGTTCTGTTAAGCCACGTAGGAAGGCGTCAATGGAAACAAACGTAAAATGCTTTCATTTGACTTTTGGAGGAATTGCTGTCTCATAGCATCAAATTTTTAGATTTCAAGTCTTTTTCTTCTTTTTTTTATTGCAGGCTGTGACTGAAAATCTGGAGAAGGTTTCAGCACAGCTGGAGGAGGAACAGAAGAACATGTCCAGCTTGGAGGCAGAAGTGTCTGAACTCAAGGTTTCCATCTTTTTAGAAGTGAAAATAAATCTAGAATATGTTTATTTGTGGTTACTTTGTGAATGTTTTTTTTATGTCTCGTACCATCACTGATTGCTTCAGTAGACAAACACATATATGGCATATAATATCTAACAACTGATTATTTACTGGCTGAACGATATATGATTATATACAAGTTAGTGGAATGTTTGTGTGTTTCTTTTAATTTTTTTCCACAGGTAATGAGACGTCTTGATTATGTAAGTGTTTTATCTTCCTTTGATTGCAGAATGTTGGATGGATGCAAGATTTCTGTAGCCCTAATCAAGTGATTGGCTCAGTGAGATGATAATTCATCATGTTCGTCTGAGGTTTACCAGTCTTATAGACTTATGTTATAGAGTTAAACTTTTAAAGGTTGCTTATCTAAGTTTACAGTGACATTAACATTCTCATGCCTTCTTTTCGCCGCTAGGAAAAAGCAGAAAGCTTTTGCTGCTTTATTCATGTAAGCGCAAACTCAGATTAAGCTAGGTGTCTCATCATTGTTTTCTGTTCATTTTTTCATAACGTGTACAAAAGGCTGCGAATGAGAAATACTTGCAGCTAATTGGCGAGAAAGATGCTTACATCACGCAGGCGGAGGCCACCATCCGTGAGAACGAAGGCGAAATTCAGCAACTCGGCAGCTCTACGGCCAGGTGCGGCTGTCATCCCCCCTCGGTGGGTGTAAATATATGCTTTCATGATAAAATTATAACTAACTTTCTTGTTTCTGCAGCATCGAAGAGGCACATTTGTCTGTGCGAACTCTGTGTGAAGAACTGAAGCAGAAACTTGAAGCAACAGAGGCTGAGAAACAAAGTCAGTATCTGACAATGTCGGCAGAGATTGAAGACCTCAACAGCACAAAGATCAACCTGGAAGAGAGGCTCATTGAGCTTATTAAGTGAGACTTTTCTCTTTAGCAGTTCTGGAAATAATTGCCCTGTTTGAAGTTTTCTTTTTCTGTTGCCTGGTTACACCGTTTATCCAAAGGGGTTAATCCGTTTGGAGCAACGGATCTCCAGCTCCAGTTCTCGACAGCAGTATTGTGTATACATATATTGTGGCACAATACTAGAGTGAAGATTTATCTTTATTACTCTCGCTATACAAGTTGACAAGATGAGATTAAGTCCTGTTTTATTATATTATAATTTACCTTCATTTTTATTAGAAAAAAAAAAGGGATAATAATGAACTCTGGCATGCGAATACATGAGATTATCGCCAAGTTGCTAATTTCCATCTCTAGTCACATTGGCAAGTTGATGTTAAAACACATAAAACAAGAATTAAGAAACACAAAAAACACTACAATAACCACCATAATAACCATACATATTTATTTACATATCAACAATGTTAGTATGTCAACTTTTAATATGATTAATATATTGCCCAGATGTAGACATAGGTGAGTTTAGTAGATGAGCAGCTACTTTCTGGCTGCCATTTCTTGACTTTTCAAACCAAACATCTGCTCACTTCATTTCCTTGTTCTCATGTTTTGGCCATTTTGAAGAGAAGAATTTTACCAACTTTATTATTTCTGCTGATAAAACATGAAGGTGGTATGTCTGCTGCTCGTTTGAGTCATAATAGATTAGATCAGTGGTCTTTAATGTTCCTCAAGACACATTCACTCTACTTATCAAAAGGGTGTTCAAATACTTTCCCCAGCTAGAAAAAAGTAGGACACATATCTGACTGTGACCTGAACCATCAGATTCCCTGCAGTTCATTTGTAAGCTGAATGTTGTTTATCTACACGGATGAGCTGGCTCTGAGCAGCAGAAAGTGTTGTAATGTTTTACTTGTTGTGATTTGGAGAGAAAGACGATGAGAGCCAAAGCCCAGAGAAAAACAACGAGAGATGTAACCAAAAATTTATTTCTTAGATGCACCTCTTCGATTCTTGAAAATAAGTTTGCGTTCACAGTAAAGTCAACATTATTGAGCAAAGTGGAAAGTAATCTATTGGCACTATATTTAATTAACATGTTCTACCAACTCCACCTTTTCCAGATTCTAAAGCTCTTGTTCGTCACTTGCTTTCATATTATTGGTCTCTGAAAATGCATTTTGTCTTTTTTTTTTTTGTTTTGTGTGTGAATTACTTCAGGGACAAAGATGCTCTGTGGAAGAAGTCAGATGCTCTGGAGTTTGAGCAGAAACTACGAGCCGAGGAGCGCTGGTGGTTGGTTGACAAGGAGGCCACACACTGCCTTGGCTGCAACGACCAGTTCACCTGGTGGGTGCGCAGACATCACTGCAGGTGGGTTATAGACGAGCGTCGGAGCTACTTTGCTGGTGACTTCAACTTTACACTGGACACATCATCACAAATTCTGGTCTTTGCTTCCTATTTCTAGAGTTTGTGGCCGGATCTTCTGCTACAGCTGCAGCAACAACTTTGTCTTGACGAAACACAGCGGGAAGAAGGAGCGCTGCTGCAGCGACTGCTACATGCAGCACAATGCCGAGGTGGAGAAGTTCATAGAGTCAGAGATGAGTTCTTCAGCCAGAGCCGGACCTCATCCTCCGCCTGAGCCCGCTCCCTACAAGTCGCCTTCCAGCGCAGCAGGTGAGAGACGCGTTTCAAAGAGAAACACTTCTCCGTATTTATTTATGAACGTCACAAATCTACAATGTTTAAATGGTTTTGATTTTTTGGTCACTGGTAACTCGGTCTGCCAGCTGGAAAGTTTTTGGCAGAAGTGAAAGGACTGACAGATAGAAGAACAAGGATTGAAACCCGAGTCATATAAATTCAACTTAATACGTAAAGAAGGAAGGAAGTGACATTAGGATTGAAGCTTTTACTTTCTACCATCCAATTCACAAAAACCAAACACTGTAATTTAATATTGCAATAACGTTTGTGATTGTATCTAATGTTCAAAACAGAAAACATTATTTCAAATGTGTTCATTCTATATTTTCTGTGTAGTTATTTGTACAGGTGTGCGGGAAACAAAGTCCAAAACAACTGAAACCCTCACATATAAATATGACAATATATACATTAAAATTTACACAGATTCAGATGTTTTTGCTTATTTTGATTTATTTTTAAAACACATAATTGACGGGAGAAAAAATTGGTATTTTTGACATATACATATATTTGAGGTTTTTTTTACTTCTGGTTGGTTCTAGGTTACATTTTGCAGGTTCAAAAATCTTTACCTTTATATCAATAGGGAATTTTAGGACTAAAGCCTTTATACAGAGGCATATATTTACACCTAGATATTTGTCCAGTTTTTACCAGAGCATGGCCGAATAAATGTCAACAAAAGGAAAAAAAAGTTCAGTTTTAGAATTGAGATTTCCAAAAATTAACAAATGCAAAAGTGAAACATAGAAACCATTCTGTTGTTAAAGCTGTTAAAGCAGGTAACCTTTAAGTAATCAAAGCCTTTTAGCAAGAAAAGAAAACAAATACTTATTGTAAGCCGATAAGTGACTCTGTTTGTAAAGTATACAAATTAAACTGTCTCTTTGTACAAATTTGATCTTCCATCCAAACCTTTGGCACGTAGTTGACAAACTGTAAACTAAATTATATGTTAAGAAATTCGGATTTAATGTTGTGTTTACACAAGGTGACGACTTCTTATAAAAAATCTCTCTTTGCTCGGTTTATGCCTCACGCATGACGAATTCTTGACTTCTCCCCAGTTTCGGACACCAGTATCAAATCTGATGATGGGGGCTATGACATCATCACGGAAGAGGAGGTGAATGGCGTCTACGACAGTGACAGCAACTCTCAGACCACAGGAGGTTCGCTGGAGGGAGATCAAGACCGCCAGCAACCAGGAGATCGTGAAACGTGAGCGTAGAAAATTACCATATATCTTGCAATAAGTACATGACCAATATCAGTAGATAATATGTCTGACAGAATATTCAGTAATTTCACTGAAACCCAATGCAGAACTGCACTGCATTCTGGGGGATGTAGGCAGAGGAAAGGCTTTAGCTGCTCGACCTCTCACAGCCAGCTGAGCAAGGCTGATGGCATCAACTAACTCGCTCGCTCTTAACGACTTGTTGAGTAACTTGTGGTTACCTAGCAACAGTCTGTTTCAGATTTTGCCACCGTTTCTCATAACTGCTGAAATATGAAAAACAACGGTGTGAACTGAAATGAAGGCAACTGCCAATGAGGAAATTGTGGATAAAACGGGAAATGTCCCTTCACCAGTTTGGCAGTATTTTAGATATTTAAATCCGTACCGACTAATATGAAATGTTTGTATTGCAATGCACTTTTCAGCCATTTTGCCCAGCCCTTGGTGAAGCTGCCGTATAGCTAATGGAGCTGCATTGAGGCCAGTAAGGGTCTTCCAGATGCCTGGACCCCACTGAGGGGTCATTAAGAGTTTTCTGATAAAAATGCAGGATTGTTTCTTGCTGTCTGCCTTTTAGAAGCATGCTGTCTGTAGCACCGTGCAAGATAAAAGAAAAATATCAGTTCAAAAAACTAAATTGCATGCATTTTAATTATTAACTTTAATTAGGATTAATGGAGAGTTTGACATTCAAGCAAAAAAGCAAATTGATTAAACAGTGATGGTTGGTAGATGCATGTGGTAAAATACAAAGCAACTTCTCCTCAGTATTTAACCAGACAGAAGCAAGCATGTTTCAAAAGAGAGCAACGACTGAGAAAGCTTTATGTTGAGAGAGAGCTCTTATGATGCAGGTTGGTCGTTTGTTTTAGCCTTGGTACTAATGGCTGCACTTTCAGTATATAACCTTCTCTCTTCAGATAAGCAGTGCACTTCTGTTTTGTTTGCTTTAGGGTTTTATAATGCTGCTCATCAGATTTGGTCACATTCAGCCTGCGGTCTTTCAGTATGCTTTCCTAACTTTCTAAATTGTGTTATTAAACATCTGACGAGCACAAAATGTAGTTTTTACAATTTCAGCTGCAGAACTTCTCCTCTTTTCACTGGATTGCTTCCGTAATTTGGTCTTTATATCTTAACTGCGGATCTTTAGAGCTACAATTTAATAACTGAAGTTTTTTATTTTTCTTTTTTTTTCTTTTCCGGGGATCAGCTTTTTATCTTTAAGCCTCCATGCAGAAGTAACCTGAAACAAGGTGCATGGTGGCAGAAAGATTTATTGTTGCTTGTGTTAAGGGATTAGTTTTGCCTCACACAGCGCCAAATAAAAGCGATTCTCGGGCATCAGAGAAATTTACAATCATGTATTGTTAATCGTGGACTATATGCATCTCTGCAAATTTATATAATGGGACAAAAGAAAAAAAAATAATTGTGATTTATAGGGACGGCAATAAACACTAATTGATGAGTGTTTGAAAATCCCATAACTGAAAGTGTAGCTGAATTTTAAGATTTTGCTCTTTGTCCTTTCTTGAACAAGATTTAAAACTTGGTAAAAAAAAAAATGTTAGCCAAATCGTTTTTGTGTAAAGAAAATTATTCTATGACCTAATCTAAATATGGCACAAAATTAAGAAAGGGAGATGCAGCCAAAATCAGCACCACTTTTGTGATCCGTCAACTTTTTCATCACAACACAGCTACTAACGAAGGCATAGAGCCTCCTTTAGTCACACGGGACCTGTTGCCGTTTCAACTCTTAGGTTGCGAGTCTTTGTTGGCCTGAGGTTCTGGCAGCCATCTGTCGGCCTGGGTGGTGGGTAAGTATCGAAGCTAATTATTGTGCAGCTCCAGCACTGTTTCTTCTGGCACTGATGTTGGATGTCTGGATGGCCTCAATTATTGATCAAAATGGAACCGGGTTGCTTAAACTAAGGGGGATGGACAATAAAGAAACTTATTAGGTCATGCTAAGTATGCATCCATAACTTATAGAGGAAAAATGTAGGGATTTCACAAAAAGATAAAAAGAAAGAGAAACGTGTCATGGGAACAAATAGTATCTGTAATGCAGTCAAACTTTTGATAAAATTGCCCGTTTAACTCTTTTCCTGAGGAACCTTTCAGTGTGGCGCCTACTGACCAGCTCAGCATACAAATTCACTTCCAGGTTAGATTTGACACGGGGAGGTTTTTCTTTGTGCATCAGAGCTTTCATATGATGAAGTATTAGGGTAACGTTTTCAAAAAAATAAAGAAAAAATTACCAGAAGAAAGTTCCAGTATTATGAAAATATCATAATATTACTTTGTTCTTGAGATATTACTTGTATTATCTTGATTTTATTTTTTTTGACCTTCAATCTTATCATTTTATTACTTTATTCTCCTATTTTTATTTATTTGTTCTTAGCATATCCCTAAGACTCCGTTGTACTTTTAAGGTTCATAAACATTTGTGAAATATTTCACATCAACTATAACTGTACTGCGACTCATTCTGAGTCCACAGCCAAGCCTTTATCTATAAGATCAAGCATGTAAGCACTTCAATAAGTAAAATATTGCATTCACATTCAAAGTTTGTCTCAATCAGTCGCTCGGAAGAAAATCTCAACCCAGCCAGGCCTGTGAGCTCTGCATGTCTAAGGTCCCAAGCTGCTTCCTGCATGAATAAGTTTTGCTTTGACTTGATTTATGATCCGATGAGGCCATTTAAAGAAAAAAAAGTGTGAAACATTGACATAAAATTGCAGACAGCTGGCTCGAGTTAATGTGATCTAACCACCAGAATTACACTTTGCAAAATTATACATCATCAAGCCAGGTCTCGGTTGGCTATCTGCCACTTTTAAACCCGGTACTGACCCAATATGCCGCCGGACGAGGCCGAGTGGGTGCAAATAAAACACGGCGCAGCTGCTTGGTTTTCCAATCTGTTTGTTTGTCGCTTCCTGGTCTGGGTCAGATGAAGCCCACAGAGAGACACTGCGGCATTAATTATCTCCAAGAAGGTGGCTTTTAATTAGTGTTATCAACTATGCATCCTCTGTTTTATCAGGCTGAATCAAAACAAGCAGAATGTTCTCCATCACTGCCGTTTGCTCTCCTGTTGTAAGCAAGACGTCAGCCAGCTTGTTGCTTGTTTGATTACGAGAAGCCTCTGGAGAACATTAGGGATCTTGAGGGGGGTTTTTAATATGGTTTCCTCTTTCTGCAGCCTGCTGTGTTACAATGTAATTGGGAATCTTCTCTCTCGTTTTCACTTTACGAATAAAAATAGGCTGAATTTCAGGAAACGAGAAGTAATCGGTTGCAGTTCGCTTCTCTCGCGTAGTAAACATCGACTATTGGAACTTCTTTCTGTGGAAGTATAGCTTCTCTAACTATTGCTAAACTTTTATGGAACAAAGACGTGTTGTTGTTCTCCAATGTAGTATTTTCTCCATGTAGTATTTTCATCACATTGTGCTTCATGCTTGAAGCTACATAATCATATTTCGTTCTGATAATAGGAGGTTTCAACAAGGACCTGGTAAACACAGCCCTGTGTGTCACTCTGAAGAGATGTGAGGAATTATATGCAGAAACGAGAAATGGTTGACTAATTTTTGTACTTGTTCGTGCTTAACACTATTGTGCCTCTCAGGTTTTGCATTTGTAGAATAATTGCAGTAGCGGAACACATTTTTCCACATTTTAATGTTTCATTTTATTTGTTCTTTATTCAGGGTAGAATTACTTCAGTGATTAAAAAAAAATTAAGCACACGAATCTGAATTTGTTATGGATTTTCATTTATCCACGAGAGATTAAAACCAAAAGATATAAAACACACACTGTTATTTTGGTAAATAATAATTTGGCAGAAGGAGGCCAATTTTGGTGGGGGTGTGTATATATCAATATATTTGAGACTGTATGTACAACTTTGACCCTGTTAGAATGAAAGAAAATCCACAATTTCTGTTGTGTGCCAAGTTTTAGGTTTTGAAAAATCATAGCTTTGCTTAGCTTTTTTGTCACTCCATTAAAAAAATTGTTCTACAAAAGTATTCAAAGGCCAGAATAAACAACACAACAACAAAAATAAATAGTACACACCTGTCTGCAAGAAGGAAATTAACTAAGCTTAAAAGTTATGTCTATTTGTTTAAATGAAAACCTAATTGCCCTAGAATATGCAAAAAATGTTCCAGCTGCTGATTAAGATGCACAGGCACTGATCTGTGGATTTATTCATTGTGCAATTTAAATTCGTAGTCATGACACTTATCCCGAAGTTATTTCTTTAAAACAGGCCGCTGCTGGCAGCAGTGACACCTGGCTGGAGGATGTAACGTTGCTCTATTTCTGTTCTGTCTTGGCAGTGGCCCCGGCGAGGTCGCCCCCGACAACGACAGGGTCCAGGACTCGGAGATTAACCTCCTCAGATCAGGAGACGTCACGTGTGTATTAACGTTTGACATATTTCACACTTGCACTTGAGTCATTGTGAAGTTACATTTTGTTAACTGGTCTTAAAATTATGAACCCTTGCAGACTTGCTGTCCCTCTCAGCGTCGAGGACATTTCCCAGTTTGGTGACGGCTCCAGGGAGCTCTTCATCAAGTCCAGCTGCTACAGCACCATTAACATAACCGTGGCAGATTGTGAGACAACCATCGGCTGGATGTTCTCCTCTGAGCCCAAGAGTATCTCTTTAGGCGTGGTTTACCGGGAGTCCAGTGACAGTGACGTGGAGCAGGCGAAGGTAGACGTGCGCCGTTTTATCTTAGTGGGCGGCGGATTTGAGGAACCGCTCGTTTTACTCTGGCACGGGCCGTTGAAAAGTGCCGCACAGACGCCTGAGCTGCGTTGACATCTCTCGGCGTCGTTCACAGCAATCTTCTTCCAGCACAGAAAGAGCAATTGTCAGAGGCAGAGATGTTGCATCATCTTTTAAGTGAATAAGGCTCTCTCTTCTATTGTTGGGAAGATTGAAAGGCAGCGAACTCACACAGGATCTTTTGAAAAATGGAAGTTATTTACAGAAACTCCTGACTGAAAATGAGAGCACCTCCTACAGAGACCGCAGTAATTTTGCTTTCAGAGGCGTGCGGGCTGATGTGGACGATATGCATACAAATTTCAGATGGTTTTAGAAAGTTTGTGATAATATTTCTCACTTTACCAAAGCCCCAAGCATCTCACCTGTTGGCAATATTTTCTGTGGTGTAACTTTATTCTTTTCATTTGTTACAAAATTTTCAAGATTTAGTTATTATTGTTATCGTGTTTTGTAGGAACATGTTTGGGAAAATGTATTTGCCCACCACATCTCAGATTTGTGGTGTTTCTGTTCCGCTCTCAGGTCCTGATTCCTCTGACTCGCTGCAATTCCCATAAAGAGAAAATTCAGGGACAAGTGAAAGCGCGGCACCCTGGCCTCTACACACTCATCTTTGACAACTCCTTCTCCAGGTATGAGAAGGACCCAAACATATTTCTTATCGTGTAAACTGGAACAAAACATTTTATTTCATTTTTTTTGGCCTTAGCAAGACGTATAGCTCGTGTGATATTTCCTTATCCACCTGTCCCTCTTTTCGCTGTTCGACTCTAATATTTAGACTCTAACTTACTGTCCATGTCTTGATGGACTGACGTGAGCCTTCTGTACTTGCTGTTGACCTCTTACATCGTGTAGCGTGGCAGAAGTTGCTGTCACATTGTGACACATTCAAATCCTGTAGAACTTCTGAACTCCCACACTGTGTCCCAGGCTGTGACCTCAGGCTGAGGTCACATCTGATATGACCAAAACATTTATTGTACTTGGTGAAGTTAACATTAGAGTTTTAACAAACACCATAATTATGTCTGTGATGGTTAAACAGAAATGTTTTTTTTTATGACCTCACACTAGATGAGATGCTTCGCTTTTCATACCACAGCAGCTAATTATTTTAAACAACAACAACCCTTTTTTTCCATCAGGTTTATTTCCAAGAAAGTTTTTTACCATCTGACCATGGAGAAGCCCGTAATCTATGATGGAAGTGATGGACCCTGAAGCTTTGTGACTCTTAAAGAGGTGAACCTGCCGCTTCTGTGGCAACTAAAGGGAAACTGACAAGATATCAATGCAGTGACTTCATTTTATTTTCTTTTTATATTATAAACCAAGTATCTTCATGCATTTTTATTCTTGAATTATTTGTTTTGGGTTTTTTTGGGTTGTTTTAAGGGTGGACCTAGTAAGTCTTCAAAAAAAAAGAGGCTAAATGACTTTAAAGAAAATATCTATGCAAGTTTTTGGATGTTTTTCTTCATTTCACTCACCAAGTAAAACATAAACTTTAGTTTGTTTAGGTATTGCTGAATTTTGTCTGTTCGATTTCAATGTACACCGTTATTATTTGTCTTTTCTCCCATGTTTTTAACACTAGTGGCGCAATATCTGATCTAAAAAAATGCACAAAGATTTTAGCACGTCAATTTCTATAAGGTGGACATTGTTAAATGAAGGTTTTATAATCAAATTGCACGAACCAGCAAGTTCATAGAATGACGTCATGTTGAAATAGTTTGTTTGGATGTTACATTTGCACTCTGTCACTGTGGGATCGCGGGCTGACGAGGGTTTGGAAAAAGCACAGGTTTTATTTTTTTGCTTCACAACAAACCACAGAGCATGCACTCTTTTTATGATTGTTATACATTTGTTCTCCAGTATACCATTTACAGGGTCTCATAAACTTCAGATTTTCAGAAGTTTATGAGGCCATTAGAGTAACTTTCCTGTGACTATCAGCAAAAGGTTTCTATGCCTTCAAAGTGCCTCTTAATCATCACTGCCATGGCTATGTGTTTTTAATTTTTATGTTTAAACATGACTCAAGTTTTTAAACTGTTTCCATTTGTCACTTTCTGCTTTTTATTTAAAGTTTCTCTGTTATTTCTGTCAGTTGAAATATGTTTTTTCCTCTTCAGACTTTGAGCGATGCAAAATCATTTTAATTTGTCAGACTTTTAAGGAAGACAATCACTTCTTCTTTTTTTGCACAACTTCACTCTACGTAACGAACCAAGTTTGTAAAGGG
This sequence comes from Poecilia picta, assembly GCA_033032245.1. NCBI lineage: Eukaryota > Metazoa > Chordata > Actinopteri > Cyprinodontiformes > Poeciliidae > Poecilia > Poecilia picta. The sequence continues at coordinate 13,934,142 of CM065356.1, read as the reverse complement.
CTGTTCAATCAAGTATGTTTCTGGAAAGTTTGATTTTTGTTTTTATTTTTAAGGGTTGTGAACTGGTGTAAAATCTTATGCAAAGCCTCAACTACCTGCAAATCTATTTTTTTTTTCAAAATTTTAAATCTAAGATTTAGATTTTCTTTATCAGTAACTTGCAGAGATTAAATTTCTATTTTTCCTTTGCAAGTCTATTTTCAAAGCAATACGATTTTGCTTAAATTGTTTTAACAGCCGTCTGTGGGAAGCAAACAACTGTTAAAAAAAATAAATGTGTGATTATTGTCATTGTGTCTTTCATTAACTAATTGAAATGTGCTATATTCTATCATGTGATTCTTGTGATTTGTCTAATAGTTTGATATACACCAAAAACCTTTTTCACATAGATTCATTTGCCACATAATTTTCTAGATAAATGTGCTGTGCCTTGTAAAAGTATTAATATCTCTTTATTTTCTCTTTGCTTTGATGAACTTAATTGTATCTTACTAAGATTTTATTTAGATATTACGTCTAAATAAAATCTGCTGGCCTTTAGAACTGACCTAATTACTCCAAGCAAAGCAATCCCGATCTCGAAGACCCCTGGTTCCTGTAAAGGCATTCATGTGAAAGAATGGCCCAGTCAAAGTCCAGACCTTAGTCCAGTGCTGTCCAAAGTCAGGTGGACTTGTCCCTGCTTTAACACAGTTACTACCAGTGGATTTGTTGATCCAGGGGGAGAACTGACACATGTAGGACAGCTGGAGGACTGAGTTTGGACAGTGCTGCCTTAGTCCTGTTTAGTCTGTGAAGACTTAGCTTTTGCTGTTTTGCCAACTTGAATGTGGTTATTTTATGCTCTCTGGAAGTACAAAAATGGTAGAGACATATACCAAAATAAATGCAGCTGCAACTGCAGCGAAATGTGGTTCAAAGTGCAGAATACAAACTTGTTCACATATATAGTCATTTTCCTTCACCTTAATAGTTGCACAAATTAAGGTGAAGGAAATTGCATTGATCGCGTTAAGCTTAAGGTCGCAGCAGGGAAATTACTGCAATGTATTTTGGTGTGAGTTTGGCGACACAGTGTGGACTGTCAAATCAGAGTCTCAAGCCATCTCGGAGAGTCTGACTTCAAAATAAAAGCCGTTTTTGCGGAGTCAGATGTCTATATACTTAATTTAATACCGTTTACAAACTATTTGGGTAGGGCTGCTTGCAGTCTGCAGGTGTTGGAATGTGAAAGGAGTTCTTCATCTTCACGACGTCCCGCACTTTGTGCCTAAGGCTTTTATTGTGAAAATGAGTGAACTGTCACCTGGAGAGAGCAGAGCGCGGCGCGAGCGGCGCGGCTCAGCATCCGATCCAGCTGGAGTGAGACTCAGGAAAGCGCTGCGTTTGGACTGTTGGAGGAGGAGCAGACAACATGTTCCGTCCCGATACCAGAGGGATTTTTCTTTCTCTGTGTCTTGCTCGAGTGGTGAGTCATTTAAATATTATTGCATGTATTAACACAAAATGAGAAAAAAAGTACTGATAAAAACTTCACATTGCCTTCAAGGCGGAAAATCTCTTCCATACGGGATGAACTATATTGTCCTGGTCTTCTGCGTTTTATTGTCTCAGTTTAGACACACGTGGTATGGCAAGCCGTTTTAACATAAATTCGGTTTTACCACCCTTACATTCCAGATATCTCAAATTGTTTTGTGACTAGACGTTTCAGCGATTTAAGGTGTCACTAATTATATTTCGACTAGACAAAATAACTATTTGAGATATCTATAATTACATTCTGACTAGTCGAAATGACGTCAGGTTTACCATTGACTTGTATGGAGACTTCAATTCTCTACAGTATCTACAATTAATTACTTATTAATTGTAGATACTACAATTAAATTATGACTAGTCATAAAGTAAATTAAAGATATCTCGATTTTGGTTTTGACTAGTCATAATTCTAATTAAAGATATCTCTAATGACTCCATAATTCAAGATATCTTAAATGTATTTTTGTATAGGAAATAGGTAGTTTTGACTAGTGAAAACTAAATTATAGATATCTTAAAAGCAAATAATGACTAGACAAAACTAAATTAAAGATATCTTGAATTGTATTTCTGACTAGTCAAAATTCCTATTATATCTCCAAATGAATTCAAGATATCTTGACTTAGTTTTTTTAAGATATCTTAAATTGACATTTCGACTAGTCAGAATGACATATCTTGAATAGTATTATAGTATTTGTTTAGTCAAAATGTCCCTGACTTACGTAGCAACTTGAAAGTTTAATAAAACAATGAAATAATGAAAAAAGATGTTTGAAATGTTTGAAAATGCACCACTTTCATGGTGAAAATGGCAATTTTAGCTTTTGAAAGCTGTTTTTAAGTTCATTCGGTTCGTCGGAAATGAATAAACAGGAAATTCTTTGCAGATATCAGAGGCAGTCTTATAGTTTATGAAGTTTTTCTATCTCTGCATTTCCAACATTGTAGAGCTCTTTCTAATTTGTGGCATTTACTGACAATTTAGTAAATTCAGTCCTTGGAATAATTTATTGCATGCATGTTATGACACATACAAATCAGTGAGCAATCATTTCAAAGATGATTGTAAACTTAAAACATAATTCAAACAAGTTCAGTTATGCACATTAAATCAACACTTGTTATAATTACTTCATAGTCTTTACTTCTTTTTCATCAGCAATATAAAATAGGACTTATAAATGAAAAGTTTCAGACATATAATGAAATCAGTGCAGAATCCTATTTTAGGGTTAAAACTTGAAGGTGACTTGAGGAAATGTCTTAGTCTCTTAATGGGGTATCAGGTTGTCTGAGCAGGTTGTTTTTCTATGGTAAATTAAATAAAATGCAGACATGCACAAAATGCCGCTTCATATTTCAGCACTTCATGTTTCAAATGAACCATGAAAGTGTCACTCTGGTTGGAAAGCTGATTGCCATATCCAAGAAACCAGTTTGAGTATATTTTTTGCCATCATGCCTTATTTTTCATGTGTGTGTTTGGGTGGACGTGTACTTGGGTTTCAAACGAGATGGGATAGGATGTGTAACGTGAGTTTTCAAATCCGTGACCTTCAGAGATGCTACAAACTGGTTCACGCCTGATGTAAATAATTGCTCAGTAACAAGGCTCTGCAGAACCTGGCTGCACATTTAAAGCATGCGTTGGTCCAAACCTTTGATTCACTGTTTTCTTTTTCTCTTCAAAAAAAAAATTGGTTCAATGTCGGTGTCCTCTCTGTTGCTGGAGCTACATTGTTGAATTTGTTTCAAGGAGAGGCTGTTGTGGCAGGGAAGCCCTCAGATATCTGACAGCTGACTACAAGAATTGAAGTTATCTCAACCAGAGGAGGAGAGACTTGCTTTTAGGGTATGGGATGTCCTAAGTTTTACTCTACAAAAAAAGCCATATTTTTTAGTTCAACTGCAAATAATTTGCTTTCGTTAAAGTTGGGTGCATTTAAACAAATATTGATTTAATGTCACTTTGCAAAATTAAACTGAATTTCTTTCCTCTCACAGGAACAATTATTCATTAGAAAAAGTCATCTTGTTCAGACTCGGAGTCATTTTTCACAAACTGAGATTTTCAGACTACAGCTCTTACATACATTCATGAATCAGGAAAAAAAAAAAATGATCTTTTTTTTTTTTTTGCTCTTGGTGCAAATTAACCCTTTATAATCTCCTCATTTATTTGCTGCAAGTTTTTAAACAATTATTTCTGCAATAAAAACAAACCGATGGCTGCACTTGCTGTACCAGTATGCCCTATCCATTCAGCTGTGCAAAAAGGACAGCGTGCAGGAAGCAAAGCTGGCCATGTGTCTCACACAGACAGTTTATCGTGTCACATTCACATGCACACACAACAGCTTTGTGGGCGCTATTATTCCAGCGCCACCTCGCTAATTTCCTGACTAAATAGAAATGTGAAAAGCAGGGAAAACTGGTTGGTGTGATGATCTGCTTGGCACAGAGATAATGGGAGCGGGGCGCACACTCATCACCGCGCGTCTCTCCGTTCTCTTTTACCGCTCAGAGGATTGCAGTGACCAGAATCGCTTGTTTCCAAAGGAGGTGAAGTCAAAATAAACAAAAGCAAAACCAGCAACCGCTCTCTCTCTCCCTCTCATACGCCATTTGTTCAAATGCGGTTAAAACATTGCACTTTGGCCAGTACCTGGGAGGAAAAAAAAAGAAGAATGAGATTATCTGTATTCAGCTGCAGGGGCGGCAGAAAAACTTTAGAACATTCAGCTTCTTATCAGCTTAGTCTGAGTCATTCCGCAAGGAGAATATATAACCATAGATGACAAGATCCTTTTTTTTGCTTGTGGCTCAGACGAAAATCTGTTAACGGACGACGTGGAATAACTTTTAAGTACAGTAGGTTGCAAAAAAATAATGATTTAGAGGAGTTCTCCTCTGAGACGCTGTTTTCAGCTCGTCTACCTCCTGGCAACAAAGTTAAACTTATTTGCATCATAGGTCCCCTGTGCGCTCATAATCTGAACTTCAGAGGCTGACCTTGTATGTTCACTCTCTCTGATTGAAAGAACATGTTTTTATATTTTTTGTGTGGCAGAGCGTAATAGTGCACCTGATTTGCTGTTGGAAATGGAGGGTAGCGTCTGCAAAGCGGGTCCGGTGCTTTTTAGGTAGTTATAGTGGATAATGGGTTTCACCTCACTAGGAATATGTTTTTTTTTTCTTTTTTCCATCACTGGCCTGGTAGAGTAAAGGGGGTCTTTGGCCTTGCATTTAGTTTCAGTGCTCACATTATACAGATTTACGTTACACAGACCCCCCAAATCTCTCCTTCTTCCAACCTCTGTTTCTGTCCTTCAAACGCAGCACAGTGTCTCCCTTCATCACATCACTCTGCTGAAACAGGGGAGAACAACGAGTGCCCTTGGAGCTTTGCAGCCACCCAGTCTTGACTCACTTTATTCCTTAACCCCAGCCCCCTCCCCACCCCCCAATATTGAGCATCGGTTTCATATCTCCGGATCCACCGTTGCACAAGATGTCATCACAGCGTTCCCTCGTGTGAAAACAACGCTTATCTGACCGTGGGGGTATCCATCTGTCTGCTTCCTTACTTCCAAGTAGTCTGGATTGCGTTTTGATTGCACGCATTTATGACGGTGAGAGTGAATGAAGTGGCCCTAAGGTTCAAAACAAACTGAAATCAGATAAAATGCATCAAAGATATATTTCTGAAAACACACAACAGTGGCCTGAAGATCCCCAGAAGAAATCAGAAACTTGAGTGAATTCCAGGAAACAACCCAAAGATGGAAATCTGCCTTTTAGTTAAATATGTTTTCAACATGGGACATTTTGCTGTGTTTATGTTTTTTTAATGTGTTGTGTTCTGAACCGACACACGTTTGTTTTTTTGTCGAGTCTTCTGTTTTGCGGTTATTTTTGTGACCGAAGGGGAGAAAATAGCAGCACAGTCAGTCAGTCACACTGAGCTGAACGCCAGAGGTTTCTGTGGAAGGAAAATCTTATGCAGATATGAACCAGCATTTATACACCATCAAGTGGACAATACGATTTAGAGGTTTAGAGGGTTAAATAACTGTCTGATTTTCAAAATATTAAAATTAATGTCAGTGTATTACATTTTTTTTAATTAATTTTATGTTATTTTGTGTTTTACCTAAATAATCTACAAATTAGTCACAGAAGTTTTTCGATTGTTTAACTCTTTATGTGAAAATGTATTAACATTTTTACTTTCTCACAGGTACATTTGGGTCACTTCTAGTGTAACAGTTCTTCCACATTTTACACATTTTTACACATAATTGTTGCTTTGGCTGTGATATGGACATATTTATGTCAAGGTATTTATTGTATTGTAGCTACAAACTCATCATGCATCAACTTCTGTATTTATTGAGGCATCACTTCATCAACTGCTTGGACAAGGATCATAAAATAAAAACACCAGACAACATATGATGATTATTTCCATCAGCAAAGTTGCCCATGCATTTTGTTAGACGGTGTTAGAAAAAGTTAAAAGTTCAAAGGTCTTATGTAACAAAACAGGAAGCACCAGGTCTGACCTTCATATTTGCATAACTAACAAATTTTAGCAACAGAATATTAAAATCCTCATCCTTCTCATTTGTTCAGTAAATACAATTTATGCAAATGAAGTGTTGAGCGGTCTTTTTTTTTGTCTCCAGTGTAACTTTATTTGGATAAACAACTACAGATTGCTACTGCGCGTGTGCATTGATTGAAACGGCATTTAACAAGTTCTTTAAAAAATATTTTGAAATACAAAGACTTAAAAAAAAACAACTGATGGTTCTTTTAGATAAATTAAACCAAGTGGCTATAGAGAAGATGACTTATTTTCTGCCTTAGCAAGCAGCTCACAGCGATGACTGTCGGAGCCATCACCGATGACAAATCAGCCTGAAGAGTGACAAACAATCCATTGGGTGAAGAGTCCGAGCTGAAGTGAGTTTGTAAATGTCGACTGCTCTGATACTCCATTTTTAAAAAAGAAACAGAAAAAAAAAACATATTTACAAAACCAGAAAATGTGAATCCCGCACATTACACGGCATGTCTCTGAATTAGTTTACGCAGGTTCTGCAGGAGGCAGAATAAACTTTAGTTGTCCTTGCCTGCCTTTGAACTGTAAGAGCAGAAAACAACTGGGTAAACTGCACAACAACATCTCTCATTATACTGTTAGTGCAACATTAGGAAAAAAGAGAGTTGGCGAGGTCTCAACATTTTCATTCATCAGTGGCGAGGGCAGGCGCGGTGCCCTCGCAAGGAGTCGGTTGCGTGTTTGTTTCCAATTTGAGGGAATGAGGAAAACATTTTTTGGCCGGCAGGGGTTTGTGCAGTCCCAACAAGCTTTCCAAAAGGTGTTAGTTCCTGTCGCTGTTTTTGACATGAAAAGTTGTTGGTAATCTTGCACAAACGCAGGCCCTGGTTTGCCTATAACCGTGACATTTTTTTGGTGCATGCATGGACGTGTCTATGTGAGCTATATTGATGTAAAAAGTCATTTGCCAGAATATTACTGACTGTTCACATTTTGCCACATCACAACTTCAATGTGTTTCACTGGTATTTTATTCAACCAAAACAAATTGGCATATATGTAAAGATTTTGCTACAAATAGAAATATGGAAAAAGCAATTGCATTCAACTCCCTTCATTCTGCCTCAAAGACAAGCATGTTTAAAACCTTCTTATGGGTTATTTTCAAAAGGTGCCGTCGATCTGAGAAACGAGTCATCAGGACATATATTCCAATTTACTGAATTAGTGAATTAGTGTGCATAAATGGCCCAGTCAAAGTCCGTAACTAAATCCAATTAAGACGCTGTGACTTGAAAGTGAATATTTACACACAGAGTGACTCTGATCTCTCTATCAGAAATAGTTACAGCACCCACCAGGTCACCCTATGGGACAGCAGCGCTAAGAAAGAATAACTGGGGAATAATCTCTGACGTCCCCCAGCAGTCTGATAGATTGGTTCGTCAAAGAGTTTGTCAGAAACGCGCCACGCAAACGCATCTTGTTTTCCCTTCAGGGCTTTTTTAACTAAGACCGAAATGACCCGAAACAAGGACGGCGTCAAATCAACATGCATATCAGAAACAGAGCTGGATGCAAATCTCTTTCAAACTAAACGGGGAAGACGGGGTTCCCGAATCGGCAACCTCAAAATTACACAGCGTGGAAATGACAAAATGCAAAACGTGCCCTCCTCATAAAGCAATGTTGGCAAAAGACAGCCACATAATCATCATGTTATGATTTTTCTAATTACACACTGTCAGGGCTATTTGAACTGTTCTGAAATCTGCTGTACACGAAAACTCATACCTTTAGAGGTCTGATTTATTCCTCACATTTAATCTTTATTGTTATTGACAACACGCTAACACCTCGGAGTTCAAATTTACACTTACAAATATCTGCTTTTGTTTCTGTTTAGAAAAAAAGATACTCAGACAATAAAACCATCCGAACAGATTTAGGTCCCCATAACACCAGACAACCACAGACACATATAAACATCTACTGCCGTCAGTCCTGCAGACTTCATTTTGTGCCTTATGATGTCTCTGAAGGGAAGGAAAAATAAAAAATAAAAATGTAAGAGGAAGACCGCACCACTCTGTGGAGAATTTTCATCAGTCGCTCCAGTGTTGCAATATCCCGACATAGTGAACAAAACAAGACCCGGCTCTCTGCTCTGACCTTTAGATTGAGACCACTCCAGTTCACTGGCAGCATGAATAATAAAAAAAGAAAAGATAGAGGAGTCCTGATTTTACCCATTGTGGTAGAGCAGTTCCAGCACTATTACACTCATCAGCAGGCGTCTTAGTTTGCACCACTTTTCCTTTTTAGGTTATTTTTGTTTCTATTTTTTTATGATCTAAACATTTAAAATTTTACGAAAAACAAAAGCTGAGCAAATCTTTAAGGGGGGTGCAATATTTTAACACTGTGATGTATGATGTTATTCCCAGATAAATCTTTCTGGGGAAGGTTACAGATCCGACTTTCTACGAAGACTTCAGACTCTTTCTCCCAGTCTCATTAACTTAACATTTCAAAAGAGGGATTATGCATTTTTAAATTGGGGTCAAAGCAATATTGGAGCGGGAGCCAAGTTGTTCACGCCATTCTCTTCACATCTCAACACATTGACTAGATCCATAAATGTTTCATGTACAGTCTGCGCTAACAAGGGGAGACAGCGCATTGACCATTACTAAAAATACCCATTTTTAACTTCTGCACTGGACGTCCTTTCAAGGTCAAAATCCTACATCTCCATATACAGAACACTAAATCTTTGTTTTTTTACTTTGAATCTTTAGATTTCTGAGCCCATAATAACCATGTTTGCATATTCCGATTCCGTTCAGTGTCTCTTTACAGACGCATCCTTCCTCTGAAGTGTTATGAACTTCTGCAAAGTGACAGAGCAGTCGAATGCAAATGTAGTTATTGTTCTTTTTTTATTGTTGTTTGTTGTTTGAAAATGTAAACAACCTGAAGGACCTCTGAGCAACATTAGGGGGATTTTGCACTGTGTTGCTGAAAGCAAAGATTATCATCTGTGTCCTTAGGGACAACCTCTTTAAATGAATCACTCTAACTCTCCCCTTCTGGGCGCTACGCTGAAAGATTATTGTGCTTAATGTCACTGACGGAAATAGGTGAGTTTTACCAAAAGGGTTTCAGAGGGAGACCGAAATGAGTCACGGCCCTTTCAGAGACTCTTTTTTAAATTTATTTTTAAACACATGGAAGGCTTTTGGATCGCTTCAGGCGGCAAAGTAATGCCACCTGTTTATACAAATATTCACCTTTTGACGTCTGAGCTTATTTTTTATTCATCAATGGAAAAGAAAGTGATTTAATTGTACTTAAACAACAAGAAACTCATTAGAACCAAACAAAAAGGTGTTTTCTATCTGAGGACATTGTTAGTACACCGTAACGCCTTATCCCTTTGGCTCAGATAACCTTAGAGCAGTTCTTCTTGCTAGCTTTCTGTTGGTGATCCTTCCTTTTTTTTATTCTCAGCCCATCCTTGGTGGATTTACTGGTATGTTTTGGTTTCAGGGTCCAGTTCTGCACTTGTTTTAGATTTTATAGATCCTCTCACATCTTTTTCTCTTTTTTTTTCTTTTACCTTATGATGGGTCTGATAAATTCTATAATGGTGAGCTGGTCGTTGTTCTGTTGCAGCAAAAGCAAAACATCCCAAAACCGACACACCTCTCCCTCTGTACTTCACAGTTTACATGAGGGTTTGTTGAAATATCATTTTTTGGAATTACGTTTTTATAAAAACACACTCGCGAATCGATCAATCACGAAAGGTTGATCATCTCACTTGAGTCTGTCAGCACTGATACCAGCTTCCATAATTATTTCTCCACATCTCCGCCGCTCTGCGTATGTTGAATATATCCTCCCTTGCTTTCGTGCCTCCAGGCTTTGTCGCTTCTGCACCCGGAGTGTGAGTTCTACTTTCAGCTGGAGAAAGAGGAACGACTCTGCCTGCAGTACATCGCCGAGCAGGAAAACAGGAGCACGGAAGGTGTGTGTTTTTTCGTTTTTTAAAACAAGCAGCGCCTGCAGAAGCGGCTCATGAATTGAAAAGTGGGCTGCGTGTGATATGAAATATACAGCAGGTGGTCACTGTTCACATTAAATTGCAGGAAATGCCTCACAGAGAGCCATGAGCCATCTGGGAAGATTGTTTATGGTGTGGAACGAAAACAGACTCAGTGATCTGTCACCGAGGCATGGTTTCATAAAGCATAATGATAAATAAAGGAAAGGTCTACTGAGTGGTTTCTGTTTGTTACTTGTAATTTTAGAGGCGGTTTAAAACCTCTAAAATTATTTAGAGTGTTAACTCTATTCGGAATAATTATTCACACAATTTGCATAAATTATTTTTATTTTTTTTTCCTCATGACTACATAATCGCATAAGGCCTGTCTCGACTAAAATATTTTTAACTTTCTGTCCTGAAATTTCCTTTGGAAAGGTTGCAGGCCATTATGGGATGAAGTTGTCTGCTGGCCTCAAGCTGTTACCGGTGAAATTGTGCAAAGAGGTTGTCCTGCAGTCTTTTCTCTGTTCAGAAACAACACAGGTAGGTGACTCAGCCGGTTAAAATAAAACACCCTAAATTGTAAACTCACGCTGTGATTAAGCCAAAATGTAACACACTTTAAAACTATAAAGTTTTTAGTTATTTAAGAGTGTATTGTGAAGTAGTCTCATCAGATTTTCATGGGTGGTAATTAAACTTTATCTCTAATAATGGCTGAGTAAATCTAATAACAATTTTGTTGTTGCAAAATGGGCGAATGAAGAGTTAGTGTTACAAATACTATAGTTTTTTTTAATGTTTTAGCTATATATGTTATTGACTTAATTTCAAAGGACAAACAAAAATGTTTATTCTGTAACGTGTCAAGTGGAGGTCATTTTAGTAATGTGAGCTGGCCTAAAATTTGTGCATTTTAGCTTGATTTAAGTTAAGACATTTTAAACAGAGCATGTAACTAATATGTTGACTGCATGACTGCAATGTCTTTGTGAAATGCAAATAAATCCACCTAAACTTTCATAAGAACAAAAGAAAACATCTGAGTCCACAGAAGATGTATTCTCAAAAGTCAATTTAAAGCTGATATCCAACAGTGATAGAATGTGTCAAAGTCATACATTGAAGTAGAAATAAAAAGCAAGCCCTGGAGCTCAGACAAGAGCCTTCTAGAACAAACTCAGGAAGTCCTTGAGAGGGGCATCGCAGGTTTGATAATTAGAAATACGGACAATGTCTGTGGAGCAGCAAAAAAGCAACTGAGGGAACATAAATTGGAAATGAAACAAGGACAGTGACTGGAAAACAACAGTAAATCCATTACCAACAGAATCTCGCTATGAAATCACAGAACAGAAAACGCTTGGTGGCAAAAATATTCACAACCTGAAACCCAAGTGGGCTTAATTGGGATTCTGTGTGAGAGATCGAGGTAAGCTGGCGCAACATTGTGATGTAAAAGAAAAATTACATTTGGTTTTCAATTTTTTTTTTCACAAATGAAAATCTCATCGATGTGGGGGGGGGTGTGTGTTCAGCGTGTGCGCCAATGCTAGAAACATTTTTTTGCTGCAACTTAAGCTGCACTGAATCTACTAGCTTTAAATATGTGGAGAAACTTCTCACCATTCTTCTTTGCAAAATAGCTGAAGCTCAGTTGGATTGGGTTGGTAATCTCACTGTAATAGGCGTAAAAAACACAAACAGCCAAAAAGATGTACAGTTCAAGTACATGGATTTTTTTATTTTATTTTTTTTGCTTCAAATCAGATCTGTATTGGTGTGAACCTAATTGAATTGAAATTTCAGAACCCACCCACAAAATGAACAAAGATGCCAACTTGTACTGCGTTCTACTGACCTGAAGTCAGCAATTGATCTAGAAATAACATCAAACCTAATTCAACCACATACCAGCTGGAAATAGGAAAATCAGTGCAATTAACTAGTTGTTGTACACAATAACCAGCCTAAAACTGTTAGAGATACAATCTTCATCATTTTGTATCTCAGATGGTATGAAATGAAACCCACATGTTCACAGAGAGAAGTTGTACGTATATTTTATGTGATCTAAATCATGTCACTTACCTCTGACTGTACGTTCAGTGACGCTGTCGCTTGCAGCTTCAAATGGGTTTTCTCCTTAGATTACCCCACGTGTAGCTTTATCCATTTTGACACAAACTCTGTCCAGCTTTAATGTCACGGCTGAAGAAAAGCATCCTCACAGTATGAAACTGCAGCCACCATCCTACACTGTGGCTGTGTTCAGAGTGAAGTCCAGTGTTAGCTTCCCTCCAAATGTGTTGCTGAAAAGTTTACTTTGAATCTCATCCGGTCAGGCCAACCTTTTACACATTTGCTGAACCCCCTGCAGCGCTTATAGCAAACTTTAAACAGGACATTTTATAGCTTTCTCTCAACAAACAAACCGTTTATCCTAGGAGGAATCTAGATTTGTGGATCGTTTGTCAACAATTCTTGACTGCTTTTGTTATCAGTTTTCTATGTGTAGTCTGCCAGATTAGGAGCATGGCCTAATTTTTTTTAGATTTGCAGCTGTGCTGTGCTCCTTATTGTTCAAATCTTGGAATATTGTTTTATTGCCTACCTTGTTTTCTCACAGCTATATCTCCAATCTATCTGATGTTTTCCTTGGTCTTCATGATCCTGTTTATTAAGTAAAATGGGCTAAAAAGTTTACTTCTGAAGCCATTGCAAAACAGCAAGATGTATACTGAGATTAAACTAAGCACAGTTTACTAATTAACTTACTTTTATAGGCAATTAGTTTCACTGGATTTTCTTTAGGGCTATCAAAGATAAGTAAGCCAAATTCTCCAGTTCTCACTAAAACACTTGTATAATTTCTCAAATGTTTCACACCAACTTGTGAATGTTTGTTTTATTTTTTTCTCCACTCGTTTTAGGTTATTTTAAGATCTGAAAACCTTTCATCACTTTGTTTTCACGTCACAATTAAGTGATTCTATGTAAGAAATACGACTGTTTAGAGGCTTAAGGAGTTTGTGATGGTCTGATATGTTTTTCTTAAAACAGAGAGAGAGGCTCAAACATGCTCCAGAAATTTCCTCTCCACAATACAGTTGACTTCTTGATCACCTAATGTCCGTCTGTAGGGTCGGTGAGCCGAAACTGCACGAGCCGCGGCTGGTCTAAACCTTTTCCGCCGTACCACATCGCCTGCACTGTGGATGATGACATTCCTGAGGTAAGGCTCTCCGAAGCACGACAGCTTGCGGTCAACTGGTCAAACAGAAAAAAGCAGGATTCCGAAAATTAGGAGCACAGAGGTCGACGAGAATATTGGAAACAGCTGGAGAAAAGAGCGGGAGCAAACCGAGAGCTGTCTGAAAAAAGGCAGAGGAAGCACATAAAAAAGCACAAGGACAAAGCGATGGGCAAAGCAGTGGCAGAATCAACACACCAAACAGGCAGTGAAAAGAGGGACGCTCCATATGTCAGGAGCTGCGTTTTTCTCATTTTAATTTTAAAGCACATTGACGTAGCGGTGAACAGGCTTGCTGGAAGAGAAAAGAAGGCCTATTTTGCTGTAAGACCAAAAGTATGTTTGACGGAAAGAGTCACAAGTCACTCAGCAGGAAATAGCTGAAATTATCTAATTTCCGTGAAAAGAAGATAATGGCACTTAATCACAATGTTGCTTTTGGAGGACACCAGCAGTGAGATGGTGCATCTTTTGTTTTGATGTAAAAAGCCCAGTAAATGTTCTAAAAGCTGCATTGATAGGATCTCCCCTGCATTTGTTTTGCCACCGTCTCTTCAGTACAGTTAAGTCTCAACTTTACCAGTAATTTAGTCTCATTTAGGGACATTACTCTTTGCTTATTTATTTTGAAGTCCGACAGCTTTGATATTTCAATATAATGACCTCTCACACAAATCCGTCTTTCTTGCTCCGCTTTTAGACGGAGCAGTCGTACTTTGCCACCGTGAAGCTGATATACACCATCGGCTACAGTGTCTCTCTGGTTTTGCTGTTTGTGGCTGTCTTCATTCTGCTGATGTTCAGGTATGAACGTGATAGTTAAAGACTGTCCTCCATTGTGTGTCACATAGTAAATCTCGATCTATGAGCCACACGGACTTTAGAAATAATGTTCACAACTCTGTTTCTAAACACTGTATAGCTCTGGAAAAAAATGACGAGACCACTGGACTGAACCCCATTGAAAACCTCATTATTACTTTACTAAATATTGATTTCTGAACTCTTCCTGAATTAAAACATTAGCATTGTTGTTCCTAAATGAATATGAACTTGTTTTCTTTGCATTATTTAAGGTCTGAAAGCACTGCAAAAAATTGCATGTCAGTTGTTGTGACTGTCTTTTTATTTATTTATTTATTAAATTTATTAATTTTTACATTGTTTGTCTGTTTGAAACAAATAAATAAAATATTCTGGAAGAGGGAAAACTATAAAAATATTTTCAGTTTGGCGGAAAGATTTTAAAGATATTTTTATTTTCCGTAATTGTTGTGCAGTATAGCCTTCAGCACGTTACATTTGTTTGCATGCTTTTCAACAGGAGGCTGAGATGTGCCAGGAACTTCATTCACATCCAGCTCTTCCTCTCCTTTATGCTGAAATCTGTGTCTGTGTTCATAAAGGACGCAAATTTGTTTCCAAGTTATGACACCAACCACTGCACCTTGTCTACGGTGAGATAAACACTCCCAACAGGAGAGTTTGGGATTGAATTCACCGTCTAATTATTCACTCTGTTCTGTTTTTTTTTCTGTCCAGTTTGCCTGCAAGGCTTCTGTGGTTTTCTGTCACTACTGTATGATTACTAATTTCTTTTGGCTCCTGGTAGAGGCACTCTACCTCAATTCCCTGCTGCTCTCATCTTTCTACCACAACCGCCGCTGCCTTTGGGGCCTCAGCATTCTGGGATGGGGTGAGAAGCTCAATATAGCAAAAAAAATATATATAAAAATACTGAAATGTGTTTGTCTCTGTAAGCGACAGGCAACAGATGTCAAGTTTGTAACTTAAACATGTTTGTATTCTTTGGAGCCAAGTAAACAGTTTTATTTTAGCAATTTAAAACTGTTCAATTGAAGCAACTTGTTTAATTACTTGGAGCCAGTGGTGAAGTTAGATGACTGTACAACAGATTGTGTTTAAACGTCTGTAACTTTCAAACTACCATCGTATTTGCCAACCTGTCGTGTGATTTCTCTTTGAGGTCTCTGACCTGAGCAGGTTGTAGTTTTGTGAGTAGATTATGTGTAAATATTCAAGAAATGTTTCAGCATAAGCGATACCAAACAGTCTTTATGAGTTTATAGGACAAAATGAATGCATAAAGCCTCCAAAAGCCTAATCTGCTCTTAGTAATTGCAGCACAGCTCAGAGACGATATAAAGGAAAATTCAGTTTCATACACTAATAACAGTGTAATTATGATTTTGCCTTCTTGGTGTGTCTTGATTAGATCTCATTGACATTAATTTTGGTTTCCTGCCTCTCTACAGGTGTGCCTGTTGTCTTTATACTTCTGTGGATTGGATCCAGGGTTTACTTTGAGGACACAGAGTTTGTATAAAACCTCATGACTTTTGAAATTCACTTATGTTGTTCATCTTATATCTCTTAGTCTAAGCAATTAAGAACGATGAATCACAGTACGCAAAATAGCTTCATTAAGTTAGAAAATGAGTTTACGTGGGAGGTGTAAGTTTAATTTAGGTGGTAAATTATTTTTCGCTCCTGCATGTACTTTATTATTTGTCCTTGGCTTAACTGCGCTCTTGTTCAGTTCATGTGAAACAACTCCAAACGTCTTTAAAGTATCTCCGTCTACAGATGTTGGGACAACACCAAGGACTCTCCTTACTGGTGGATCATTCAGGGACCAATTGTTGTCTCTATAGCGGTAAATGCTCCCATTGAAAAACCTACAGAATCATACAGATTGTTTGCAGTGATGGTTTTTGATATGAGTAAACATGGCTCAGGTATTGAGCCACTATCACTACCATCCAAGAGAGTTTTCTGTTGCTTATTTTAAATTCCAGTCAGAGTTATTTATACAATAAAAACTATTTTATTATATAAATGACTTACACAGTAAAAAGATATTTTTTTCAGAATGGGCTTCATTAGTGGAGTGGTATGTGTTTTTGACTATTTTTAGTATCATAGGGAGTGTGAATAAGTGGGGCTTAGGGCACAGAAGAAAGAGCAAATCAGGACTTCATTCATGCAAAAACCATTACTGATAGTGAAATAATGTTTTTCAACTTTATTTTAAGACATTTCAGAGGAAGGAACTTGTAAAAAAAAAGTGAGTTTGTGCTGTTGGAGCGGAGTATAAAAATCTCTGCCAACACGAGTCTAAGTTAATTTTACAGTCTGATTATCGTCACTTTGCCTTGACATCTAGTAATCGTGTCGGCATGAACATTTTCTACCATTTCAAGCCTGTGAGAACAGACATCAATTTTTATTTTATTTTATTTTTTTATCAACAGGTCAATTTTATTCTTTTCGTGAACATCATCAGAATCCTCATACAGAAGCTAAATCCTCGGCTGATCCAGTTCAATAACTCCTCTCAATACAGGTAATACTCAGTAAAGTCTGAACAGTGACACACTTTCTCAGCTCTCAAATGCTGATTGTATGTAAATCCTTACATATGACTGAAGTCTGCTGGAAATATTTTCAAAGAGAATAGAGCGCTTGTTTGCAACCTTGAAGTCTGAGGACTGCTTTTATTCAATTTAGATTCCCCCCCAGATAAAGTGTAGATTTTTCAGTCTTGGCTCTGTGACTTATTTGTGGTAAACTCTTGCACTTTCTCAGAGTGATGATTGACACATCTTTGAATACTTTTTAGCTCTCGGATGCAGTTTGCGCAAAAGCTGTTGATACACTCATAGTGTGTCTTGAATAATTCATTTGACCTACATGCCGAACATCAGTCTGCTCAGTCTGGCCACGTCTACCTTTCCTCTTACCAAGAACCTTATCAGAATTTCTAATTGAAATAGGCTCGCTAATAGACTGAGTGCGCCTGGCACATCAAGTATGCTGGACCTCATAAAAGACATATCAAGGTAAGTTAGAAGATGCTTGATTTAATTAGCAGCCACTGCGCATCTGTACGTTTAATACAAATACATACAAACACACATACATGCACATACAGAGTAATCCTCCCAAATTATGTCCGATCTTCCTTTTTACCCGCTTGCATCAGCAGCATTCATATGAGAAAGGCTCTATCTCCGAAAGGATGTTTCACCTCTGGTATCTTATCTGGGTTTTATTTCCCTCTGTGCAACAGGCGCCTGGCCAAGTCCCCCTCCTCCTCATCCCTCTGTTTGGAACCCATTACATGTTCTCCAGCTTTCTGCCTGACTACTTAAACAACCTGCGCTTCTATATCGAGCTCTGCCTGGGATCTTTTCAGGTGCAAACATGAACTCACTTGTGCGACTTGCTGTCGCACAAAAGACACCCGAAAAAATCCAGTGAATGTGACAATTAATAATGCAAATCGTCTGTTTTGCAGGGACTTCTTGTTGCTGTCCTCTATTGCTTTCTCAATCAAGAGGTCAGTACAAACCACACACTCAAATATTAGCCGTAGCACATTCAAAATAACTCCCAGGTGATTTATAGATCCGTGATGCATAAAGGATGTGTTTAACAATATTGAAGACCTGTGAGAGGTGCAGGGGGCAGGTGAGACAGCCAGCACTTAAAGTACCAAAACAATTTGTCACTTCTTTCCACCTCGTTGCATAAGTGAAGGGCCCCAATGTGGTTTCAGTAATTATCATGATTAATGCAAGGCTGATCTCCAATCAATCCCTGAGCATCACCTGTCTGTCTGTCTGTCTTTATCTGTCTAACTAACTTAATGTCTATTTCAGTTTCCAAATGGGCCTTGCAGATAATAGATAAGACTGAATTTTGACATGGATTGTTTCTTTTATTTTAGACATTGTCTTGCAAAGATAAAGAAATACTGGGTCTTAAACTTAAGTTTTGTTTTAGGAAATTTTCTTTTTTGTTGGTGTATTTTTAAAGATTAAATATTGTTTTATTTTTACTACAGTTCCCAGTCATGGCAGCTGAATTATTTTCATTTCCAGAATCTATACATATGTTAAAGAAAAAAAGACATACAGAGGAAGAAAACAACAAAACAAAGCAGCAAAGAGCACCAGATATATCTGCAGAACAATAATTTCATGAGGTTCCCCAAATGTGGGCATCAGTGCATAACAAAATGGCCACACACACACAAAAAAGAAAAAAAAAGTAAAGTCACAAAGCTCATAAGTGTATATTCTAAAATGAAGATTGGTGCATTGACTTATTGAGTGAAATGGCAACAGTTTGGAGAAACATTGTCTTTGAGGTAGTAGTTTGGTATGGAAGAGGATTAGAGCTGAAAAAAGCAGCAGTAGTGCGAAATTACGATGCACACTGAAACATAAAATGGGTATTTTGAAATCTGTTTTCAAAAATGATCATTTCTGGTCTCCCAAAATCCTGGATCTGTGTGGACTCAAAGACTAAACAAAAAAATCTTTGCTAATACACCTAATCTCGTCTCTGTGATATCGGGCCTTAATTAGCAGGACTCCGTAGAGGAGAATCCAGGTGTGTGAGACTCTTCCAAGGATTGCAGGACATCAGACCTCAAGAAATGGAGTTTGACACTCCTGACCTGGAAAAATAAAACACATACAAACACTGTGCTAGCAGGAAAACAGAAACAGAACAATAAAGGAAAGCATATGTGAGAAAAGTAAGAGTGGATCACCATCCCTTTGAATTTCTCAAAATGAATGAGTGCAACCCACAGATTTATTTGACAAATTCCCCATTTGGTAGTTTTTTTTCAAGAAAACATTTTTCCAATTTAATAAATTGTCAAAGCAGTCTTTGGAATTTTTTTTGTTTAATTTTTAAATACCAGGCTCCAAATGCCACGGGAAAAGATGGATTGCAATTTGTTTTGTATTTTCAAAATTTCATGTGTACTTCTACAAAATGTGGGGACAGTTGCCATTTAAATGCTCAATTAGTAGATCCATAGCTTTGTTCTGCCCATTCCATTATTGGCTACTGCCAGTGAAATTTTTTGCTTTGACATTTTACTATTCCTTACTCACAAGGAGTTATAATGGCAGCTCATCAATGTCTTATACCATACTTATCTACAGAAACTAAGTGGGCTTGATATTATAAAATGTTAAACAATGTTTTCTTGGTGCTCATATATATCATTTGTTTTTTTCATGACAGAGAGGTGTCTTCTAGTCTTTTTCTTTAGCCTTATGTATGTTCTCTCTTGCACTTAACCTTGTGCTGTAGGTGCAGAAAGAGGTCCACATGCAGTGGCGGAGGTGGCAGGAGAGGAGCTACGGTGTGGTGTCACGCGCGGCAAAGGGGAGCCAGATGGACACTCCCTTCTGATATCTCTCCGGCATGATAGCCGAATGTTCAAATAGGATTGTTTCTGTGCATATCGTGTCTGTCTAATAAGCTGTATTTCACGCACAGAGATTGTTTTTGATTCCTCAGCGACCTTTCTCAAATTTGTCCAGATTCTGCCAGATTCTCTCTGTTCTTCAGTCAAAAACAGAGACAATCTGAAATCTACTAAGATTTCAACACATGCTCACGTCTCACACAACAGCGCCGGATAGTTCTTGCATACGTCTCCCTGACCGCACACTAATCCCATGAAAAGAGCAGCATTCTGCCTTAGAGGCATCACTCGTTAAATTAGTGACTCATAGTGATTTCAGCAAGCTGAGAGATCAGCATAACAACTATAGAGCCGTCATTAGGAAAATGAAATGTTAATAGGGGGTTTATTTTTAATCAAGAAAACAGTGTTTCCTAATTTACATTTTATTGTAAACATGATGTTGACTCAGTGTCAGCTTTTGAGAGCCTTGCATGTGCATTAAAATATATCTATGTTGAACATTTGATATTGTTTTTACTCCTATGCTCCTTGCTTGCTGTGAGTCACACTGAGCCCACGAAGCGTGAGACATAGTTACCTAAAGATTTCTTCTGCTTTCTTCAGCTGGATTTGGGTTTTCCCAGGGTGCTATTCATACCAGAAACGCCATCGATTGAAGTTTTTTTTTGTTCATTTTTCATTTGCGTTTGTATCCTAATTCCCACCTCTATTTGGTTTTTACTTTGATGTGTAGTTATGCTTTCTTACCATCTTTCTATTTATTTATTTATTTGTATTAAACTCAGTTTCTACTACTAACTCGCTTTAAGCATAGTGTTTGTTGTTGTAGAAAATCTGCAAAAGTGGATTTTAATGATATGATACAACAAATAAGCCTGTTTTTTTTTTCTTTTCAAAGAACTTGTGCAAAATTTGCCTGCAGACCCTACAGGTCTGCACTTTTGTGATCTTTGTGTCACAGTGAAGATCAGTGTCATATAAGCGCATTGTTTTGCCTTTAAATGAATGTAAACCTGTCATAGTTTGTGCCAGTTGTTATTGAGTCTCCATAATGGATTTTGATGTTGTTGTCTTGTCACCACTCTGTGGTATTTACTGTAGAGTTCAAAGCATAGACTTTTGTCCTTGGTAGCTTCTTTTAGGAAAGACAATAAATTTCAGCTGGCAGCTCTAGGAATGTTGAAACACTGAAAATTAATGTGATTTAAGCGACGGGTGACTTTTAAGACAGAACGGAGATTTATTAACGTTCTCATTCAGAAAATTAGTGTGAAACAGTGTTTGGAGTTTTTTTGTTTGCGTCACATGAATAAACACAATAATAAATCAGCTTTTTAAAACCACTTTGTTTGTTTTTGAACAGTTCTGAAGTTGATTCATTCAGAAGATAAATTATGTACAGTTAAGTACAGATAAATCAATGCATCCAACTGGGTGGATTGAAAAACAACACACACACAGTAAAGTAAAACTCAAAAAAGAAAATGCAAGAGGTTTTGAACACGGACAAAGACTCATCAGAAAAAGCAAGAACGAGAAAGTCCAACTACTTTTTGACAGCAGGAAATTGAAATATAAGGAAGAAATGAACTAAAATACTTTGTGACCAGAAGTGTGAAATTGAAGACGGGGCAGGAAACAAAACCTCAGGTATTCAACTTTTAGTTTGAATTTCTCTGCAAAAGTGTCTGTCTTCTAGAGAACCGCTACTTATATTTCTGACCATGACCTTTGTCCATTTTACAAGCTGTTCCAAACACATAAAGACTTAGTCTGATGTTTTCAACAAGCACTTTAGAGCTTCTTGATCTGTGTAGGGGAGAGTGAATGCCTCACATGCAAAACTCATTAAAATAATTTTGACTGAAAAGAAAAAGAAAAAAAGACATTTTTAAGCTCTTTAGGACACAAATTAATGAGAAAGTTTCAACATACTTGATTAAAAAGGTGTTTATTTTTCTGTAAATATTTAATATATGCACATTTGTTGCTACTGGGTACTAAAGACGGGTGATTTTCTTACCAGATGCGAAATCTGGTAAAATAATGATGCAGCATCTAGATAGATATGATAGATTAGATAGATAGATAGATAGATTAGATAGATAGATAGATAGATAGATAGATAGATAGATAGATAGATAGATAGATAGATAGATAGATAGATAGATAGATAGATAGATAGATAGATAGATAGATAGATAGATAGATAGCCCATGTTTTCCATTATGTCGTCTGACTGAAAGTAATGTCCTGACTTGAATCTGACCACTGGTCGTTTCCAATTGTTGGCGCTATTTACAGTTAAATGTGATTAAGAAAACATAATTGTATTATACTTTGAGAGATTGCTGTCATATTTTCTAACATAAATCTGCCTAGGGAACAAAATTGTGTGCTTACTGTAGAGGAAGAGCCCGCAGGCCTCTGCTTGTTTCTGGCTCGTTGTTTGCGGAGTTTGGGGATTAGTGGAATGGGAAGTGCGGGGCTCCGACAGGATGTGGAGTCACTGCTGGATTGCATCGCCTCCCCCTTCTTTTTATGATTCTGACATAGAGAGAGAAAAGCCTGGCGTGCAGCTGCAGGATCTCCCCATCTGAACAGATCGAAGTTGTCTACGGATCGCGCATTTTTTTGGCGTCTTTTGTTTGGGGAAACATATAATCCGGGTATAACGGTGAGTTGGTGGAAGATCTCTGCCTCGCATCGCATCAACACTCCGCAGAATATGTTTGTTTGTTCCCAGTTAACATGACATGTTTATGCTGTTTTTTTTTTTGGCGTAACTTTTCACCTAGACCGTAAAATGGAACGCACAGTTTCAACTCAAAAATAAGTTGAAGAGTTTTAAATTTTTTTAAAAAGTGAAAAAAAAAATCATTTAATTTGACTAATATCTCTGACAAAACTCCAGAGTTATTTAGAAGTTATTTTTTTAATTGTATTTGTGTCCACATTCAATTAATTTATGTAATTATGTTGGGTTTGCTAGGAGAGTTGCAAACTTCAAATCAAAAGTTTCAGAATTTTGACCTTAAAATGTCAACAGTGGCATAATATAATTAATGCTTTTATTTAAAAACTTGTCATCAGGCAACTGAAAGCCTAATATCCATTGTAAAAAATCAAACTAAAGGTAGACAAAGCATCCATGTAGTGCTCTGTTCAAGTTCTGATATTTCTGAATACCTAAGTTGACTAATTGACTAATTGTCTCATCAAACAACTTCTAACTGTCTCAACTGTGAGGTTGACAATTCAGTTACACACAAAGATTTGATTTCGATTGCTCGTATTACGGTGAATGTTATTTGTCTCTGTAACTTTTTCTAAAGGTTTTTCAGTTTAGCAGATTAATGTGCTTCCGTAACCAGATGTGGTGGAAAAAATCCCTGTATCAGACAGTAATCATTTTAAAGTGGCTGCAGCTCAAGCATATGTGGTACTAATAGGTTTCCCATGCTTTGTGCAGCCTCAGAAGGAGAGGTGGGGCGTAATGACAGGCTGCTTAAATCCCCCACATCATGCCTTTCGTGCCCAAACATGCATTAAACAGACTGTGTTTCTCTGTTGTCTGACCTACTGGAAACAGTCATTTGCAGCTCTATAAACGATCCGATTTCCTGATGTAGTTTCAGGCGATGACCCACCTCTGGACCCTTGTGTCAGCGTTGCTGCTACTGCTGCTTTTGCTAGTGACTGGAGTTGTGAGCAACCATGAAAAAAATGACAATGAAGTCCTCAAACAACTGGAGACCAAAGTCAACAGGAGCCAGGTCAGTCAGTGGTTTGTCTTCTGTTTAAGATGTGTGGAGCTTTTTTGTTTTGTTTGCTTGATCTATAAAAAAAGTGAAGGGCTGGGAGGAAGCATTATGTAAAATTGACTTTTTTTTTTTAACTTTATATCATAATCCCTGGCTAAAAACATACTTGTACTGTTGCCTTGATTTTTTTCGTTTATGTTTGAGGAATCCACAATTATTCGAGGGTATCTAAAAGCTTGCTCATACAAGCGCCTCCTATTTCTACAAAGCTTGTCCTCAGAGCTGAAGTCTCCAAGCTCAAAGAGCTCTCCTCCTCTACGCCTTCCTCTCTCGGCTCCTCCAGACTAGCGGCAGCAGCCATTAGCAATTTATCTGTATTTTTTTTTATCTTTATTTTTTTTGTCCTTTTTTGACTTTTTTTGTCCTTCTTGTTTTCAACTTTTCAATTACATTGGTCAACAATTTGTCTTTGTATAGAAAGAAGACTTAACCAGCGAAGCAGATCTCTTTTACACTTAAAGCTATGAATAAACCTTGTACATTTTTTTGCATTTTTGTGTTTCAGAATGCAGGAATTGAGAATGCAATCAGAAATATCACAGAAGTGATGGAGAGTCATACAGCAACCATATGTAGGTTTTCTACATGTCTTCTGTGGATTGTACTGTTTGTTTTTTGATTATTTTTGTAATTCAATCAAAAATAAATTTAAAACTTTGAGCTTTTTCCAATTTAGTTACTGAACAACAACAGCAACCCTCAATATTTTTGTCATAAAAAAAGAGAAATATGACATCTAGATTTCACTCCAAACTTCCACCTATAATTGAGCAACATTAAGTTAGCCATTTACTGTAATATGAATTCAATTCAATAGGGCTACATTTCATTAAGATATGAGTGTAAAAAGTTGCCAAGTACAAATAAACACCCCTTTCTCAGAATTTTTGAAAACAAACATTTACTGGTTTTTGCTGCCATGTCAGTTCTGTACTTGCTTCTGACCTGTCAGACAAAAACCCAATAAAACACATCAAAGATTGCAATATAACGCGACAAATTGTGGAAAAAGTTCAAGGATTATAAATTATAAACAAGTCACTGTGTTGGTTTCTTTCTACACAAACAGCTCCAACTATTACGACATCTCGGCCGAGCCCCACTCATGCTCGGCGTCCAGGAGACCAGGTGACGCAGGGGGGCAGCACTGCTTGTGGCTGTCCGTCCGGGACAGTGCAGAGCGGCGACAGCTGTACTTGCCCCGTAGGATTCGCTCTGCACGGAGCAGCCGAGTGTGAAGGTGAGACACGGGCAGACTTACAAGCACGGAGCGATGATATAAGAGGATGTTTGTGGTTCTGGAAATGTGGATGTTGTGAAATTCTCCTCAACTTGAGAATGGTAGGCAGGTTTGCGCAAACAATGGAGGAATTTGTCAAGGCTGCTTTCCATAAAATGAGAATCCCTTCCTGGAACAGATAAATACAATACATTTATGGAAATCAACAACTTATAATCTGCTACAGGAAAGAAAAACATGACAAATTCTGAAAAAGTGGAGCTATTTTAAGGAAGTAGCAGAATCATTCTTCCACCTGACTCTGTTAGACTCTATTTTTGTATTTTTTTTAAATAAATGTATGCTCTTAGCTCTTCCACATCATGTCATATTTGATTGTGTATCTTCCCCTCATCTGTCTCCATTCACCAGATGTTAATGAGTGTGAAGGAGTG
This sequence comes from Poecilia picta, assembly GCA_033032245.1. Lineage (NCBI taxonomy): Eukaryota > Metazoa > Chordata > Actinopteri > Cyprinodontiformes > Poeciliidae > Poecilia > Poecilia picta. The sequence goes on along the minus strand of CM065356.1, from coordinate 13,908,963 downwards.
GGACCCGGGCCATGTGGTCCCCATGCCAGCTGCACCAATACCCCCGGCTCATTCTCATGTTCCTGTCTCCGTGGCTACCTGATGGGCTCTGGAGGGTGCCAGGGTTTGTCTGTCTCCATAAATGTGTGTGTGTGTGTAGGTGTATGCAGGTGTGTGTGTGCATATGCGGCAGAGAGAAAGATATGTATATTTTAATAAAGCTAGAGCTTGTGTGTCATGGTAATAAAGAATATCTCCTTTGGATTTTTTTTACAGACATAGATGAATGTGCTCTGGCTGCGGTCACGGGCTTGCAGGCCTGTCAGGAAGGGGCTGAATGCACAAACACCCCTGGTTCCTTCACCTGCTTGTGCCCAGTGGGATATGTAAGGGCTTTGAATGGACAAGGCTGTGTAGGTAAAGCCCATTTTGAGATGTGATACGAACACTGCCTTCGTGATGAAAAAAAAAAAAAACGTGAAAGATTCCTGCTTAGCATGGCCCTGAAGGACTGAATAATCATGAATAACCCTCTTAATCTTGGCCCTCCACCCTGACGTGGACAGCTGTTGATTTTCGTCCTGTGTAGATGTGGATGAGTGCAGCTTTGAGGAGCTGTGTCGCCGTGAACTGGGAAACGTATGTGTGAACACTCCCGGCAGCTTTCTGTGCCAGTGCCAGCAGGGCTTTAGAGCCGAGGCCCCTGCCTGTGTTGGTAAGTCTTTTATTAAGTATCACAGACTCATATTTAGATCTGAGTCTATGCTTTTAGTATCCAGGTATAATTCTCCTGAAAGTGAAGGGTATTTGGCTTCAAGCCACCGCGGCGCTGCCAACCTGCTCTTTAGTACTTTATTACCTGCTTTTACCGCTTTTATCCAGCCTATACCAGTTTGTTTTTATACTGTTGTTTTCTACATATAATTTTTCTTTTTACAAATTATAAAATCAGACGACGATAATCTGAGTAGACTATATTGATAAAAAAAAAAAAAGCTATCCAAAGCAACCTGACTCACAAGCTATAACTTGTGATTATTTCATGGTGGTTTCTATCACTCGTTCTTTCATGACCAAAAGAACAAGGAGCCAGTTGAGGTGGCTCAGGTATCTGGTCAGGATGCCTCCTGGACGCCTCCCTGGTGAGGAGTTCAGGTCCCACCGGGAGGAGGCCCGAGGAAGACCCAGGACACGCTGGAGGGACTATGTCTCTCGGCTGGCCTGGGAACGGCTTGGGGTTCCTGGAGGAGCTGGAAGACGTGGCTGGGGAGAGGGAAGTCTGGGCCTCCCTTCTGAAGCTGCTAACCCCGCGACCCGACCCCGGATAAGAGGCAGAAAATGGATGGATGTGTTTCTATCTGATTTAAAGTTGAAAGCACCTCTAGCACAGAGGAAGTTGGTATATTTCATAGAGTTTTAATCTAATCCTATTGGATGTCTTCAGTCACATAGAGCAGCTGCTGGATCCTTTTCTTTCAGACTTTAAAACATAGTGGCTACACAGAGTCCATTGGAGGTTATGATTGTTTTTAATTTGTGTCTCACAACATAAACACTGCAAGGCTTTCTGGCTTTATAAGTTAATCCTTAAAAGTGGCATTAGCAAGAAATTATGTCCACACCAGATCTGCCTTTGTTGATTTCTACCCTCTTACTCTGATTTAATGAAAAGGGGCATTAAAGTTAAAATGACTTTCAAATTAAGTTTGTGCAGCTTATACACATATGACTTCTACTTATTTTTGATACAAATGGAACCCCACCCCATAGGCTTTGTGGCTAAGTGACTAGAAGACTGACAAGACTGTCTTGGACAATGTTGTCACAGTGAAGCGTTTTTCTGGTGACAGATTTACAACCACTTAATCCTAATCAGAGCCCTGACTGAGGTAAAGTGGGTTTCAACACAATTTGTAATGTGACTTTTGTGTAAATAATGCATTTTTTTTAATTTGGCTGTAAAATATTTAAGAGGAAATCTCATCAGCTGTGAATAAAAAACTAAACAAAACTGTTGTATGTCACTCTGCTCCTGTCCCAGATGTGGATGAGTGTATGGAGAGTCCCGAGTTGTGCGAAGGTCAGGGTGTGTGTGAGAACACGCTCGGGAGCTACAAGTGCATTTGTCGACCCGGTTACCAGGGAAACGGCACACACTGCGAAGGTAAGCAATTAGTGCTGACGTCTCTCTGTGGAAAACTCTATTTCCCGACGACGGGGTCATCTTCCTTGTGTGCGCGGGTTTTAATGCCTGCTGTTATGCCTTCCATTAAAATTATCCTGGGCGGCAGAATGGCTGTGGAACAGAAATGAACTGAGTTTTAGATACTGCTTTGCAAAAAAAAAAAAATAAAATAAAATAAAATCTCCTCCTAGATGAGAACGAGTGCGCATCAGGCATTCACAGGTGTGACACCAACGCTCGGTGTGGCAACGTCATCGGTTCGTACTTCTGCCAGTGTTACCAGGGCTTTAATGGAGACGGCCATGCTTGCTTTGGTGGGTAAGAGTTTTTTTATGTGCATGCTTTACCACAAAACATGGCTGAATATTTGCTAACCGTGGTTGAGCGTGAAAGTCCTTCAAGTCTCTCCTTATTTGCAGATGTTGACGAGTGCCTTCTCAACAATGGGCACTGTGAACACAACTGCACCAATGGATTAGGAACGTACAGCTGTCAGTGTGCTGCAGGCTACCAGCTGGACCAGGGTGGACATAACTGCACAGGTAATTTATTTTGTAAGAAAAATGTTGATCAGAAAAAAAACACAACCCCCCTCCACAAATAAATTAATTGAGTATTGAGTATTATTTCCTGAAGATAGAAAAAAAAAAACACTGTCTTGTCCACACTAACTCCAACAGTTATGAGTCTATTGTACTTCCACATAAGACACGTAAAACTAGTCAAAAACAGAAAGGCGGCAAATCATTCACGTAAAAAAAAAAACTGCTGATACCTCAATATGTTTGAAAGTTGTCCAAGCCTAACTTATAATGTGTTTTTTCAGACTAAATTATGTGGATAGACTGAAAAAGTTAACTCCCTAATATTATTTTGAAGATGTACAAAGATTTGAGAAGATAACTGGTAATAGGAGGGTTTCTTATTTCCTGCAGAATCTAGTTTTTCTGCAGTGCTATTTCTGGCATGTGCAAGAGGAACAAGTGGAAATTTGGTTTTTTATATAACAGTGCTATGCTTGGGGCGTCACATACTGTAGCGGTAAGGCGGTCACCCCACATAAATGGACAATAATCCTCATCACAACCATCTTGGGTTTGTTTCACAACTTTGAGATCTTTGACTCTTCCACTCTGCTCTCTCTGTTCATTTCCTGTCTGTTAAACTTTCAGAAAAGGCCACCAGCAACAAAAATATTCAAAAACCAAATTGCTATTCCAATAATATTATTGTTAGAATACACACATTAATAATATTGTTTCCTTTTCTTGATCAAGCTGAAACTCTGGGCATCAAGTACATTTTTCCACATGGTTTTGTACTTTTATAAATGGATCTTTTATGTCGATGTTTTTAACACAAATGAAGATCCTAAGGGAAAAACAAACTACCTCCAATATCTGAAAGTAGATTGGAATCACTTTTTTTCTGTTCAGATGACAGGTTAACTACTTTCTGTTTAAAGTTGCAAAGAGACAGCCAACGCTTATCTCAAGCCTGTATTCACAGAAGTAATCGTTACAGATGATTGATTAATAATGAATTACCAATCCTCTCGTTGTGTTGCCCAAGTCTGACGTGTAGGATTCACTGCAACAACTGATCTTCAAAATCACATCGCCTATGCAACATTTTCCATTTATGCAGCAGAGACTGTTGAATAATGCAAATTAACTTGAAATGTTGTTTTCTGCTATGCGACTTCCAAATCTTGACACACTTTAATTCCCATACTTGGTCTCATCAGCCTGCAAGTAAATTAATACCCAGTGAACAATGTCTTGTAAAGAGCAGTGATGCGTCTCTTTCCAAAAAAACAAGAAAAATAAGGAGGAAAACACTGAATATTAACAGTAAAACTCCAAATTCATATTCTGCTCTTTGCTTTTAAAAGCTGAGGAAGAACAAATAATTGTGGCAGCCTCTTTCAGCAGTCAGTAATGTGTTGGTAAGGACAAATGCTTACTTCAATTTGGCCAATAAAACTGAAATACCCACAAATTCTGCGGTCCTGCAGCAACACTGCTAGTTGATTGAATACAGTTTGTCTCTCCAGCAGAAATTAAACTGTGATTTTACCCAAATTACGTATCGGCATAAAGCAGCAGAGAAATCAAGCCTCTGCTGACCTTTGCGTCAATCTTAAATGACACTGAAAAACACCACTCACTTCATCCAAACTTGTAAAATCTCAAACATCTGTTGCTTAATCAAAGTCTAAATGTGTGTGCCGAAGTAGTTATGTAAATGCCTCTGATCCTCCCAGATGTGGACGAGTGTTCAGCTCCAAATTGGATCTGTGACCACATTTGTGTCAACACTATGGGGTCTTTCCGGTGCGCCTGTAAACCGGGCTACCAGCTCCACATTGATGGCCGCACCTGTGTAGGTTAGTAACTCGCAGGCACTCATTTACTTAATGCAGCAGTTTGCATGCTCGTTTTCAGTCATTTGAAGCAGCTCAGTGTCAGCAATTTACCAGCATATATAACAGGGAGAAAAAAACTGCTATGAATATGTAATCTGTTTTTTTTTTGTTTGTTTTTTTCTGTTTTATGTGTTTGTCAGACAGGATGTTTGCATGCCTGGACATAACTGAGTTTACATTTTTAAAAGATTAGTAGCTAAGGAATAACTAAACCAGCATTCTGATCTACAGAAGTGAGACTTGAATACCTAAAAGTTAATGTTGACAACTTCCCCCTCTGTTTGCAAGCAGATGTCGACGAATGCAAACTGCAGAATGGCGGATGCTCTCACGCCTGTACCAACTCACCTGGGGGATTCACCTGCCACTGCCCACATCCTCTGTTGTTGGATACTGACAACCTCACTTGCACTAGTGGGTTCCTGAACATGTGACTAACATTAGTTGTTGATGTGTGAAGTACATTGACCTGCCAGGTTGCCTACTTGTGTTAAGGAGGACAAATCATCATCCTCCTAAGACATAAAGTGGGTGTTAGGTAATTGTTAACATTTTTACTCTCAATTGTGTTAAAATATATGAGGGAATAGAGACCCAACAGACCGGCACCCCTATCAAAGATTTAAAAGCACTCTTAGGATTTTTCTTTTCTATAAAAGGAGTTATGTAAATGCCTCTGATCCTCCCAGATGTGGACGAGTGTTCAGCTCCAAATGGGATTTGTGATCTCTAGTTTTGCCACTTCGCCTCAACATTGTATACGTACAAATATTTATACCGTGAGGTTTTTGTGTATTGAAGTGCAAAAACCACTTACCATGCAAAAGATAAGGTGGTAAACACCTGCAAAAATTATATTATTTATCCCATTATTTTTACAATCAGATGTCCCAGTATCGCCACATTTATCTATTAATACTGTTTTAAATAACATACGTGGCTATCTTTGAAGAGCTGGAATCAGAATAAAAGAAAAATACAGTATTTACAGGAGGATTTATTAATACCGCATGGCAATAACAAAATGCAGAAATATCAACTGTGTGGGCAGCATAAAGGATTTCTGAGGAAACAGAAAATTCCCTGACCGTTCATACATGTCCTGCATTCTTGAATGAGGGTCTACTATTTGATATTATGTCCATAAGAGCAATAAATAAATTATTTATCTTTCCTGATGGGCTTCAAGCTTTTGCGGTTGAAAGGCCTCCTCTAATCTTTAGCTTGCTCCATCTGTTCTCTGTTTATTTCAAGATGGGACTCTCCCCGGGGCTTCAAACTTAAAATACTTCAAGTTAGAAGTATTATAAAAGTGAAATATTTCTTTACACCTACAACTGTCTGGGGTCTGTATACTGTTGTCGTTAAAGGTACCCTGATATGGGTTTCTTTTTTGTTGTTTAGTTTTTTTTTTGTTTTTTTTTATCTCTGTGACTGTTTTTCACATAAAACTTAACCAAGATGTCAGAAGGAGCTCAATAACATCCATCCTAATGTATGTGTGCTCTTTGAGATCCTGATCCTATCTAATGCCAAACTTGACACAAATGTCTTGTCTTTTTGTTGTTGTTGTTGTTACTTTTTTGCGCCACAAAGCTTTTAACCTAAAATGACACATTTCTGAGTGGTGAGCCAAAACACTGAGCTCGGACTATAAAGCTCTGGGCTCTTTTTATTCAGATAAAACATTGAAAATAGAAAATATTACATTTAGATTCTGACCTATCTCCTATTGAATTGAGATAGGATATGCTTACAGAGAAAACTGATCCAGGACTGTCTATAAAACCTCTTTCTGTCCCTCATGCTTCCTTTGTTTTTGAAAAGTAAATAACTCTGGACTCGTGTGTAAAACTACTTTGTAATGCTCCTTTAGTGAACTAAGTTTAAACTGATATCTTGTCACTGTGAGCTGATATCACTTTTTCTGTGGGGCCAATAAGGCACTAGGGTATTTAAAGCTCCTGTTCTTCTTGACACAAATAGATGCTGACCTCATGTCTGCTAAGAAATGGAGGCTGCGACCACATATGTTCCCTGAGAGCAGAGGGCGACGTCCAGTGTAGCTGTCGCGCAGGTTGGAAGCTGGGAGACGACCTCAAGAGCTGCGTTGGTGAGACTTTATCTTCACTCTTCAACTTTGCCCCTGTAAAGCTTTTAGGATATTCTATTAAACCACATTCATGCAAGAAACTCTGTTAGTCGATTTGATTTCAATCAAGCCACTTACAATCCTGAATTTCCTCAAATTTCACCATCCGTTGAAAGCTTCCTCCAAATGCAATCTCTTTTTAAACATTTTCTGCTGTCGGCTTTCAAGCTAAATACACATGATAAAAGTTGGACGGGTTTCACAGACTGGTATCAAACGCTTTTGCACTTGCCAATACGAAGGCGCTCTCTCAATCAAATTACATCAGCTGGAAAGTGCCCACAATTAATGTAATCAAATCTTAGCAAGTTCTGCTGTTGCCAAGTCGTATGCACCATGTTTCCATCCAAATTTGTTTTGTCACTTTATCTCAAAATTATTTCCCAGGCTTTTAAACTGTCTCCCCATCTATCCCTCCCAATAAGATGCGAACGAGTGCGGAGACTTTACAAACGGAGGCTGTGAGCAGCTCTGTGTGAACCACCCCGGGGGGTTTAACTGCACCTGCAAGGAGGGCTACGAGGTCCGAGCTGATGACCCCACCAGGTGTCGACGTGAGTCAAACGTCCTAAGAATAAATCTCATTAATATGCTTGGTGATAGCACCTCTTTTACACCCGAGCTGAGTTAATGCGCGTCTTATCTGCTCCAGCTGTGTGCGACCCACCATGTCAGAACTACGGAGTGTGTGTGGGGCCAAACAGCTGCGACTGTCCTCCAGGCTACCCTGGTGTGGGGTGCTCAGGTACAAACCTTAATGTAAATGGTTGTACATAGAGGGATGCTGGCCATTTTGCCTCTTCGCTGTTTTATGATTTTGCAGCTTTGGTTGTTTTGCACCCAAATTTATATTCAACAAGCTGCCGATCCATATCGGCTTTGACAATTGATGAGCTAAAAGACTTTTCAATATCTGTAAGAAAATGTGTTTCTTTGATTCAAATTAATTATGTACTGCCTTTACATTGCTTCAAGTTATTTTGGTCTAATTAGAGGTCATAAATTGGTTACATTTTAAAAGTCAACTTGCTTGAAAAGGGACAAGAGGAACAACCGATAACATTTCTTCATAATGTCAGATTAAAAGGGATTTTGATCCTATTTATGATTATTTAACCAGGAAATTCAACAACACAATTATCAAAAGCAATAAAATGATATTCATTGGCTTAAGCACAGGCAGACTCAAAGTTATTCATGCCCCCCGGCACATTTAGGTTTAACGTGATCCTTTAAATTGACCGAGATGTTTCTGCTGACTTTGTTGAATGTTCACAGACCTTTTGGTTAAATTTATCTGGAAAAGACACTTAAGCCACATACTGTGAAAAAATATGTTTTTATAACTTGTGGTAAGGTATAGTTCATCCCAAAACTATTCCTACCCCTGGCAGACTAAGGTCTAAAGTAATCATCTAACCCAAAAACCGTGTTTAAAAACTGTCAAAGTATAAATTAAGGGTGTGATAAATCCTTGTTGGTTGTTTGTTTCAGCCATTTGCTCTCCACCCTGTGCCCATGGAGGAACCTGCATGCGCTGGAACATGTGTTTGTGTCCTTCTGGGTGGTCAGGAGAAGGCTGCCACACAGGTACTACGTCCTACTTCATCAGTAGGAGCACGAATCAGGTTGTGAGAGTCAACTTATCTCTGTAACTTAGTAGATAACACATGCTTGGAAATGAGATCCTTTGATTTGCATTGTTCCAGTTTCGTGTACTCTATCTGTGACTGTTCAGGTTTAACTTTTGTTTTTTCCTCTCTCCATGATAAGCTGTGTGCGAGCTGCCATGTGCAAATGGCGGTCGCTGTGTCGGCCCTGATACCTGCCAGTGTTCCTCTGATTACACAGGCCCCCAGTGCCTGTTGCGTGAGTGAAATCACAGCAAAACATCTGAGTGACTTTTTTTTTTTTTTTTACTACTTTAGCAACTATAAAAACTGTTCATAACATAAAGTAAAAACATGAACATGAACAGTTCATTTAACGAGATTTAAGCAGTACTGTCTTTCTAAGAGGTTTCTTTTGTGTGTTTTGCAGCACTGTGCACTCCAGCCTGTGAGAATGGGGGCAGATGTGTGGATGTTAACAAATGCACGTGTGTTGCTGGATGGCAAGGAGCTCGATGCCAGATTGGTAAAGCAATGAAAATGTTCAATCCCTATTGAGTTCCTTGTAGCTTGTGTATCTGTTTTAATTTAGTAAGCTCTATAAATCAACTATATCATTGCAAATGTTAAACCACATATTTTATGCACACACACACACATATTTGCACAAAATATAAAGAAAAATAAAGAAGGAAAAATAATATTTTTTTTAGGATATAGAGTCTGCATCATAATGATGGAGCGCCAAAGTTTTTGATTTAATTAGTTAAATTAATTAAAAGTTAATTAAACTCGCTGCTGATTTATAATGGGGATTCAGACTGTAATCCATCAAGAAAACTGTTCCATTGTGTCTTAAAATAAATAAATAAATTAAGCCAGAATACAGTTCCTCATCCCTGAGGTCGTGTTACCTCACAAAAAACACACATCGGTTTACGGGCTGCTTGGAATCGCTCCGCTATTTGTTCGATGTCTTTTTCTGGTCACTGAGTCTCACTGACAGGTGCAGAGATGAGCCATGTTGAACTGAATTAGTCTAGACGTCTTTGGTCCTCTGTTCTCTTCTGTCTCCATCAGAGCCCATCCAGTGTCAAAAGCCCTGCAGGAATGGAGGTGTGTGTGTGGGCCTTAACCGATGCCGCTGCACCAAAGGATTCACCGGCAGTCTCTGTGACACAGGTTTGCCAATGACTTTCAGATTCCATATGCACAGGCGGCCATAGGTATGAGGAGAATACTAAATCAACTGTAACTAATTGGTCCCTTGGATCTGTTTCATTTTTAAACTTTCACAGTTTTAAGTTAACAATGAATTAGAAATCAAAATGTCTCACTTTATGCTATCATAAATGTGATCATATTGAAATAGGATCACATTTGCTTGATCAGAGGTCTGTAACCTGCGGTGCTGAAGCTGCTGGTTCACTTAATGTGTTGAAAAATGAAATATTGCACTGTCTTGTTTGTTTCGTTCATTTACTCTGTCCAAACCATCAAAAAAAAAAAACAACCTCTGGTCCAACCCCATTAAATTTTCTAGGTGGATACAAAGGGAAAACATATATTTTCTGTTAGTAATACTGTGGGATGTCACTGCAGCTGTAACAACACGATGTGTCCCACCTTGTCAACATGGAGCCACATGCAGCCCGCACAACACCTGCACCTGTCCAGAAGGCACCGCAGGCCTGCGCTGTGAGAGACTGTAAGCGTAAAAAAGAACATAATCTAACATGCGTAGAAAATCTAACATCAGCTTTCCTTCAAGTTCCTATTTTTCTGGCTAGTCAGCATCAAGTACTTGATGATGACATATGAGTCTCATTGTAAATAAAATATTGATTGACTAGTTAGCTTTTCACCTGAATTAAACAGTATGAGTGTGGTGATCATTTAGACTTTTATATTTTGATTAGTTTGTGTTGTAAAGTCATATACAGCAGTCTTTGCTCTCTCTTATGAAAGAGAGAGCTTTCTTCCATAGTTCCTTTGAAGTTATTCATGTCCAAGGGTCATCTTCAGTTAGCTTTCTATTTTTGTGTTTCACAAAATTGTGCATTTATTCAGTTTGTTCCGGTTATATTTCCTTGGCTTTCTCAGGGTTTATTTCTCCTCAGATGCAGCAAATTTCTGACTTCTCCAACCTGATCCTAGTTTAAACTACCAGCCTATATAAATAATCCATCATTTGTTTGTTTCTTGAGTTTTCAACCAAGATTTCTTGTTTTTGATTACCTGGTCAGGACTCTTGTTTTTTTTTAATCAAATTGTTTACTTCCCCTGCATGTTTTCATTTCTTCAATACAACACAATGACACAGTGAAATTCTCATTTGACACCTTTTTGATGCTTTCACAGTTTCACATTTAAACACATATAGATTTTATTTACCTAAAGCACAAAATCAGCAGTTATTTTTCTAATTGAAAAATAAATAATTATTACAGAAACAATAATGTAATATGTGTGTTTTTTTAACTTATCAAGTCAGAGAGCAAAAGTCTTAGAAGATAGAAGTGATTGTCAAGTAAATACATATATGTTTTGCATAAAATTTCGCATATTGTTTCTGTACTAGATAATGTGTTCTAAAGTTGTGGGCTTTGGCTTCTCCACATAGTCCTGCCCAATGACAAAGATTTGGTGACTTTTTGAAGTGAGGATGAACAATTGCTCTGCTTACAGTAGCTACTCTAATAAATAATGTGTGCGTTGCAGGACGTGTCCTGTGGTCACCACGGTGGTCAGCACAGCTCGTGCTGTGAGGAAAGCTGTCAGGGAGAGCTACGTTGACCGCTGTGGACCCCTGGGAGTTCAGCTTTGCACTAAATACAGGTCAGTTGCCACTCAGGTGTGCATTATGTTATTCTGGGAAAAAGGTGTTTTTTTTTAATAGAAATAAACATGTTGTGTAAGTCTTTTTATAGTTCTTTTTTTTAGCACAAAGCAAATCTGTGTGTGTGAGTTGAAAGGAAACAAATCGGAATGAAAACATCCACAGCGCTGTTGCCTTTTCTGCCCTGTGATTGTGTTTGCAGGATGAACCAGGCTCGTGTGTACCTGCAGGCCTACAGGGTTGGCTACAAACTCCAGTGTCCTGTGACGAAGAACACATGAGCTGTGCAAGATACAGTAAAAGATGCACAACATCTGCAGCAAAAAGTATGTTGCCACATGGACTGAATTCAGACAATATCAGAACTGGGAACAACTGTGGGAGCCGCTCAGGGTTTTAGTTTCGCTGTTGAAATAAAAGAGTCTCGTCTGATGGAAATGCAGCTCTTTCATGTCACTTTGGTTGATTAAGAGACATATAAGTAAATCTACATTTAAATGAATAAATAAATAAACAATCATGACTTTCTTAATATGTGAAATGGGCTGTCAGTCTATCATTTTTAATGATTTGCGTTCAAATGGCAATAAATTTGTATATATTTTCAGTAAATTCCAACTGTCAGTATGCAGGTGGAAATCAATTGTCAGCTTCAAATAAAATCGCCCACGCTCACTTACTCTTTATATTCAGTCACAGATTTTAAATTAGACATAAAGGATTTGCTCTTAGGTGTTAGTTGTTAGTGGTTACTTAGCAACTGCGAGAAGGTTTTTTTATTTCTTTTTTTTCACACACATCAACTCAAAAATTCATTTACAACTCCTGGGCAACTCAAATAATTTACTCAAGCTTTTGTGTGGTGCCAACCCAAGCCTCCTTATCAGGCTGTGAGGGTCCAATCTCCCCTGAATGCAGCAGGCTCTCCTGTCTCCCACCAAGAAACTGCCACACAGAGAGTCGCTTGATTGCACAGGATGTGGGGAAAACTGGCACTCAGCTGTTGGGAGGAATTATTGGCAGATGAGACGGTGTCAGCTCTGTATGCTTATAGTTTTAAAAAACACTGAAAAACAGAGCATTGCATCTTTTTTATTATATGATTTTATATCATGCCGCTTTGTTTGCAGCTTTAGTCCACTGCTTTCTCCTCTTAACGGACATGGAAAAGGTGAAGTGCTGCATCAAGGAGGTAAGAAAAAAAGAAATACTCCACCTGTCCAGGTTTTCCCCGAGGTCCAGACACTTTTCTGACATGGAGCTTGGATGGTCACCTTGAGTTATCATCATTATGGCGGTAGAGCAATCAGCAGCTAATCTGAAAGGAATGACGACCCCCCCTGATGCTCATACCCTGATGTCTTCTGGGATTGTCAGTGATTGCAGACAGTTTTCAAAGTAAATCAGAGTGCAGATTGAAAGAAATATGTGCATTAATTATAGAGGTTACAAAGCACATCAGGGCAAGGCTTGAAAGCTGTAGTGATATAATGTGTCTTCCAATTACCAAAAAACATTCAAATGATACTTATTTGGGGAAAATTATCATTGCAACAGTCAAATAAAGTCTTGATAGTGTGAAAGTCTGAGGCTGCTTTAATAATTAACTCGGTCTACTTAATAAGCCATGAAGCAAGAGAGTGATTCAAAGAACACCAACCAGTTCCTCATCTGAACAGATTCCAAAAGAAGAAAAAATCATAAATGAGGGTTTTGGAGTGGCCTAGTCAAAGGCCACGCTTAACAACATTGAGTTAAATTTAATTCTGCAATGAAGAGTGGCCTACAGTGATGTAAAAGTCTGATTGTCTTAAGTTATTCCCTGGTGGCTGTTGCCATCAAGGGATTCACAACCAGCTATAAAGCTTGTAGGAAGCATAGAGCCGAGTTCATTAGGGCAGCCTTTTCCCCTTAATCAGTAAAATTGTGATTTACAGCCCTGCATAAACTGACTATGAAATCATCTATGCTTAAAAAAAATGCCTCTTTTTGAAAAAGCCCCTTTCAAGATTGCCTTCATTCTCACACCTTTGAAACCTATGTTATTTATTGTCATGCGAAACCCCAGAGTGACTTAAGAGAGTCAGAGATCTTAGGTGCTGAACAGTGAGAATCCTTTATGTGGTGTGTATCTCCACTTTCGCTTTATATTAATAGAATAGAAGGGAAAAATGCACATTGTGGGTACTTAAGATGCAGTTTAATAGCATTAAAAGAATACAAGAGTTGCTGCCAGGTCCACTGCAGCCTTGGTCACCGGCCCTTTATTTCTTCAAGGGCCTGAAAAAAGAATACAGACACAAGAATACAGATTTCTTGCTTTTAAGTACACTGCACATCTGCATAAGCATCTTTAAATAGTGCTGGTTAATAATGAGATGATGGCAGGAAACAGTAGCTGACAAACAGTACTTAAGGAATCACCTTCTTCTTTTCTCATAGAAGAGCAGGAAAGCGTTTTGCTCCCGCCTCAAGCAGACCTCTTCTTCTGTTGTCTGGCTGACGTGCTCATCATCGTACGTCAGCCAAGAGTCGTCTGTAATGTGCATATTCTGCCTCCTGTGAATGCCGTCGCAGATGTAATGGCCTGAAAGAAAAGGGCAAGCTTTTCAAGTCTCGAGAGAAAAAAACCCCAGCAAATGTGGCAGAAGAACAGAGCCTCAGATCAACACTTACCGCTGTCAGCTTTGGACCCTATGTGGCTGACGATGCTCACCAAAAAATAATAAGTCGCTGTCTACAAAACATCAATGTGCTTAAATACGCTTCAAGGACATGCGCCGGTTCATAATTTCTGCCGCCTGTTCCTTAATGTGCGTCCGCATTTCGAATTTCCTTACATTTTTTGTGGCTGTGAACTCTCCTCTCACCACAAGTTCTCTCGACAGAGCGACGGGCTTTTTTATCTTCTTCACTGCATTTGACCTGGTGAATTTAAAGCGCTTCAGGTGCAGGATCAGCACGCTGAGAGGAAGAAGAAATAGATTAGAGATGATTAGATCTCAAACTGAAATGGAAAAGAAAAAAAGAGAGAAAGAAATGCTCCTCCTGGAACAACTGGTTGGCACTGATTACGGCGTGGTTGTGTAACCTACTTTGGAAGAGTGAGGAATGAGCTCTGCACTGATGAGTCCTTCACTCCACAATGGCACATGTGTTCTAAATGGCCCTCCTATGTAGGAAAGTAGAAATTGACTTAAATCACTCATAAATTAGCCAACATTTTGACATGCAAAATGCAATCTGTGCACGTGCCCTGAGGTACTCCTGTAGACACGTGTTCACTGATCCGTATGGGACCAGATCCAGACTGAGGCTGACGAAGTCCTCCACCGTGTGGGTCTGATCACCGCATCTGAAACGGACAATGGACTTAAAAAAACAACCGTAGTTATTTTACATCCTCGAGACGTTACAAGTCAGCAGTGCAACTGGAGCTCATCCGTACCCCATGCAGGTTCTGGTGCTCATCATCTGCAGTGCAATGTGCTCAGCGACAGGGCATTTGTAGGTCAAGCCCAAGTCCGACGCTCTCACATGCATTTCTTGCGACAGGGACCTCATTATGTCCAGAACACAGATGAGGAACTCGGAGGCGTCCTACTCGGAAACCCAAAGAAATGGTTCAAACCGTGCCTTCTTAACCAAAGGCTTTAAAAGATTGACACTGTGCCGGCCATTAGGAATCAGTGTTACACTAACTTTCTGTCCGTCATCATCAAAGCTTGAATTAAACTCGGCGACGGTCTTTTTAAAGAAGGACAGAACCGTTTTTTTCTCCTCTTTCATGTCGGAGAAGCAGGAGACTTCAGTGTCCAGAATAGCTCTGGTGAGAATAGATGTAAAGAGTTGGGGTTTGTTTTATTGATTTAAAATAAATACACCATCTCTTACCCCACTGAACAGCTTATTATCACAGTAATTAACAACCAGTTTCAATCCAACTTATACCAGTGTCTAAGTATTCATCCCCCTTGAAATTATTCACAGTTGTGTTGTTTTATATACCAACCTTCTATGAGTTTTAGTGCAAAGCATTGAATAACTGTAAAGCAGAAGGCAATCAAACATGGTTTTTAAATTTTTTGTCAAACAAAAAAATTTGATAAAATATGTCATGCAGTCGTTAGCTGGAGATCTGCACCAGCAACCCTCCCGACCCCACTAAGGGACGAGGGTGTAAAGTAAATGGATGGATGGATGGATGTCATGCAGTTATATTGAGCACCATGGCTTAGTACTTTGTGGAACAATTTTGGTATAATTAGAGCTGCAATTTTTGGGGGGTATTTTTCCATCAGCTTGACACATCTCAAGTCTTATATCTTTGTTAACAGAGTATCAATATATTCCCTCAAATTCCCAATTCTGTACTTGTGTTGGCTTAGCACATTAAAAAAAACATACAATACACTGAACGTGGTATTTGTAACGTGGCAAATTGTCAAAAATTTTAAGGGGTATGAATATTATTGGAAGTGTATGTACATAAATCTGCACAGTCTTTGACATTTTAGACATTTGTAATGTGTTAGTCTGTTAGTCTGTGATTTTCTGGACCTGAAGAGCTGGGATTTGGGGTGAGAACTCCACACGGGTAGCTGGTTGTGGAGCTCTTGAACGAAGCATCTCAGGGTGAGAAGGCTTTGTAGGATAGAGTTGATGTAGCAAGTCAGTCCCAGGTTGGGTAACCTTAAAACGCAAAACAAGACAAAGAAGCAGAGTAAAACCACGGAGTTCATTTTCAGCATGTAGAATGGTCGTTATAGAGGACAGGCTTTTACAAACTTTCATCAAATGTTTTGATGCTTGCACTTATGCCTACCCAAGGCAGTGTAAATCCTCATTTGGTCCAGTTTCTCTTTTCCCTAAATATAGATTCAGGTTGTTGTAGCTATTGGAGTCAGGGATAAAATTGTTGAACTCAGGTGAGACTTGTGGCTGAATTTCATTAACCTCAGTAACTGAGACATCTGTGACGGATCCAGAGGAAGGCCCAGGAGATATGACTTCTACGCTCTCAGCTAAAGAGACTCTCTTTATTGATGGAGAAATAAACTAAAACAGTTAAATGCACTAAAAACCGAACAAACTGTAATGTTTTCTGTGTTAGTCACTTGATCTTCAATAAGTGCGACTAACATTTGGCTTTGCTAAGTATATACTCTAATATAAAACAAATATTCCTCAAAAAAACCAGGTGGTACATTCACCTTTCTGTGATTCTCAGTTTCTCTTGATACTCTAGAAGGATGTGTCTTTCTCCTAAGCTCACTATTTGGTACTTCCCTGACTCGGTCTCTTCAGATTAAAAAAAAGATATCAAATTAAACATTAGAATATTAGAATGATATAACATAGACAATATGTTATATAATATATATTATATATAATTTATATAATTTTATATAAGTTATATATATATATATAGCATTACTTGTTATATACAGTATATACAGTATTATATATATATATATATATATATATATATATATATATATATATATATATATATATATATATAATATGTAACTATATTGCAAATGAAGTATTTTTGTTAAACTAGACATCACTGGTGTCTTGGTATTGCAGTGTGGATGTCTCTTTCTGTGGAATTTGCAAGAGAACCATCCAGATCCTTGTCTTCATTGCTTTCCAGTTCCTCAGTGGATTTTGTTCTGATGAAGAAAATATACAAAAAACTGAGTATGTCCAGAAACCAAGATACAAAGTTATCAATTCAGTCTGAGGATGATTGAAACATAAGTCAACATCAGCTGAGCATTTTTTTTCAAGTTTCTTTTGAAATTAATTGAAACTGGAGAAAATAACTTAAAGAGATTCATACGTTTTTTTGGTGAAGCGTGACTGGACCAAATCTGGAGTCTCGTAATCATTATAAATAGATACAGTACTGTCAGAAGATGGAGAATCCCAGACCCTGACATTAACTCCTGCATCCTGTGACCTTGTGCTGGAGCTAGTGACAAAAGGAAACATGAGTCAACATACACCGCTATAGCACCAATAGAACTACAAATGATTAAAATTAAAACTTTACTGAAATTGTATTTTACCTCTTTTCTGTCTCTGAGGCTGACGAAATTGAAAACTTGACAACATCTTGATTGAAATGGATCTTATTTTTCTTTTTCTTCAGAACACATGAACTTCGTCAGACAGTGCTGAGTCTCATAACTTACAACCATTTCTGTGTGATGAATCTGCTCTGGCAAACGTACCTTCTTACAAGGAACACAGAGCCACCAGGAGGTTTTGGAAAATGGTGAATTTGTCTGCAAGCTGATATTAGCAATAAAATGTTAAATAGGTGAATGTATTGGTCTCCTAAGAACAATTGTCAGTGAATTTCATATTTTAATCATAAAATTGAACAAGCCAAGATGGTCATAAAATGCTAAAAGTATTTTTTTTATTTGCAAGAAAATGAAATAACATGAAAAATCATCAGAGAATAAGTTAGGATTGTCATAATACATTAAATACTACCTGCTCTGCAGAAAAGAGATTTTATCACGTCCACATGCATCCATTTGACGTTTCTTCTGTTTAAAAGTTGCAAAAACAGGTGTGTAACTAGGATAATCTTATCTTTTCACAAAAAAAAGTTGCAACAAGTACAAATGAATTCAGATCAAATCAAGTGTAAATCACATGGATTTAGGTCAAATCAGCAGATAACAAACACCTGGAATCAGGTCTGTACCTTTTGTCGTTTAAAAGGGATACAAAACATCTTCGCACTCTGTGCTGTTGAGCAACATAGCTAGTAACTCATGATCAATTCAAGCAAGTACTTCTCCATTATGCAACGTCGAAGGAGAGTTTGCAAATATTTGTTTAGAAATTCACGGACTGCAGAAAATTAATCCCAGTGACATCATGTGGAATCTCTCCAGGCTGTATCGACCTGCCAACGCGGTTCAAAAATAAACACTTATTGTCAACAGTTTCTCCTCATTTAGTCATACTGTGGTCTTGCTTGATTTTGTAATCAATATTTTATTCATTAATGGGCATAAACTGGACAAAGATAAAACTGGTATAATCCTGGGCTTCATTCGAATGACCAACAGCGCTGAATTTGTGTTATTCCATACTTGAGTGGTTGGGATTTATAAGCACTTCATTTAGGTGAAAATTGGAGTATTTGACAGTAATTGCCTAAATAGATTGCCAAGGGATAATTTCAGCTGTTGCAGATTGTTTTGCAGAAAGGGCCAAAGTATGCTTTTCAAAACATGCTAAAAAACATCCGGGTCTTATTGAGGGGGATGTAGCAGGATTAGTGAGTGAGTCTGAATCAGTTCAGGAATCTCAATAAAATCAATCTTGAAGCTACTTCACTTACCAGGGCCAGTAGCCATGGTAACGTATGCAGTTTTTTTAAACTGCTGGGTCTGAAACACACCATTTTAGGTCATTTTCTGAATTCAGAGCTGGGTCAAATCTATATGTATTCATCCGTCGGTGGCATTAACACAACAGGACAGAGATAACATGCTGAGCTAGGCTCATTGTTTCTGCATGAAAAGTTAAAGGCAAAACAAAAGAGGACTGAAAAGAATGAGCTTGCACAGGAATTGTAAATGTGAAATTATTTCAATGGATTACAAAGCGCTTAATGCATTTTGGCCTAAATGTATTTCAGAGGTACTGGTCAGGTGTAAAAAATGTACATCACTGAGATCATCAGATACCTGCTCACTCAGTGTTTCCTGGACCACAATTAAACAAAGGAAGACACTCTTTAGTTTTGATGCTTCCCAGTTGTGAAACCAACTCCCTGAAAACCTACTTGGTAGAAAATGTTGGTCTGAAATCTGAACTGCAAATCTTTCTGTTTACCACAAGTAAATGCAAAGATTACATTCATTTGTTTATTTTATGTACCATTTATTATATATTATATGTTTTTATTTCCACATAATGTTACTTTTATATGGCACTTTCATTTTTATTTTCTAAAATCAAACTTTCCAAAGTATTATGTGTTTCTAATGTGTCTTATTGCCTGTTTTTCTTTGAACAAAACTTAAAACATAAACTAAAATGAAGATTAATACAATAAATTAAAATTAAAAGAAATGGAGAGATATTAATGCAGTAAAGTAGTGGGTTCAGTTCAAAGTAAAGCAAATACAATTTTAATATCTTCTGGGAGGTGAACAGTAGAGCTTCAAATCACAACAAACAAGCAATTTAAATCTGCAAAACCAAACCTAGCAGAATACACTGTATTAATAGGAATAATTAATGAATGGTAAATGTTGACTCCTTTAGATCTGTTGCAATGAAGCAGCTATGCAAACCTCTTCTGTTCTGTCATGTTCCTATTATTTTTTCTGAAAAAGACTGACAGGGTTCTCCTTCACTTTGGATCTACTCTCTCTGAAACATACGTTCATTTTTTTTTTTTTTAGTTTTCTATCTTTACATTCATAAAACGTCTGTCTTTTTAATTTTTAAACAGAAGAGTTCCTTGTGGCCTCTGAAAGCCTCGGTGTAGTTATTGGTTTGTTTTGCATTTTCTCTCAATTCTGGAGGAATTTGTATTTACACATTGAAAGATTGGAAATGTTTTTGCGATTTTCAGTCATCGTTCCTGTTTGTTGAATGATGAACACCAAATCATTGGGAAATGACTTGTTTGCTCTTCCAAAACTACCTGAAACTGTTTTTTCTAGGGTTTTTTTTCTTCTGTGAGACACTCTTCTAAACCAAATCTGCAACTTTGTAGAATTGTTCACAATTATAAAAAAAGAAATCACAGTAATCACAGTATACATTTAAACAGCAGACTACTCTGACTTGTGTAGGGATGTTTGTGGGGAGAAGGGGATGGCAGGTATATTTTTTGCTCCTGCGTTTCTTTAAAATAATGAAAATGTTGGTCTTAGCGTGGTGTTATGCAGATTTCATATGGTTTTGGTGCCAGAGTGATTCCTGCACGGTAATCCATCACAGCCTTTACTCCAGCCGGCATTGAGAAAGTGAAGTGCTGCATGAAGGACGTGAAAAAGAGGAAAAGTTCCATCCTGGCCAGGTTTTCTCCTAGACACACACGCTTTCCTGAGACAGAAATTTAGAGAGGCGGTGCAGGTGTCAGTAAACAATCTTCTAAAAGTAATAGAAAACATAAATTACTATATGGGACATTTATGCCTTCCTCGGTTTCCAGCAATATAAATTATAAACCATACAAATTTAGTGCATAATGAATAATACAATCATCAAATGATCTTTGCGGATGCTTGAGCAGCAATTAAGTATCTGAATAAAGGGTTGGGCAAACATGTCTTGACAACTTTGCAGTTGTGCTGTAATTTTTCCATTTGTAGGTGATGGGTGAATAGTTTTCTATGAATTGTTGAGAATTTAGGATAAAACCTAACCCTGCTTTAAACCTCTTCACAACTGTAACCTATATTCACTGTCTTCACCTTTTTGCATATATTTGTAATATTGGGTATCCCAGTATAAGGGGCTGAATACAAATACACACCACTTTTGACATTTCTACATTTTAATATGACTACAAAACAATAAATATGTTTATTTACAATAATATGCCATGTTTGTCAATCTGTCATATAGGAATTCCAATAAGAAACATTGAGGTTTGTGCTTGTAAAAAAAGATAATGCATGTAATAGGGTATGAAATGCCCTATAACATGCATTATAGGGTATGAAACACAATGTGTGGCTGTTTAGACTCCTTACCAGCAGAGAAAGGGATGAAAGCTGATTTTTTCGCAAACTTGCCCTCCTCGTTCAGGAAGTGTCCCGGGTTAAAGGTGAAAGGTGTTTCCCATTCTTTCCTATCAAACAGCACTGAAGCTAAATTCGGGATTATCAGCACTTCCTGTTGAATATGAAATGAAAGTATTAACACCAAAAAGGTTGTAACATAGAATTTTACTACAGCCTTTTGGGAAGTTACCTTTGGAACGGTGTAACCTCCTAGCTGGACTTCTTTGTTGGTGGAGTGTGGCAAGGCAAGAGGGGCTATGTTGCTCATCCTTAGGATCTCGTGGATTACGGCATCTGTGTAGGGAAGGTTAGTACGATCCTCCATAGACGGCTGTCTGGACTGTCCGATTACTCTGTCTATCTCTGCTTGGACCTTCTCTGTGCAAATAAAATTCACATTCACGTTATTGGATGTAACTTAGAAACTCAGGGACTTTGGGTGTTTGTGTGTTACTAATGGAGCATTATTTGGGTAAGTTTTTGCACCTTGGATTTCAGGGTATTTAGCCATGTAGAGAAATGCCCATCGCAGGGTGGTGGATGTGGTTTCTGATCCAGCCACAAACAGATCCAGGACACACATGATCAAATTTTCTTCATCAAATGTGTTGTCATTCTGCGCTTTATTCTGTGGAGAAATGTGGAAAAAAACAAACAAGAATACCGCAACATCCACCCAGATCAAACTTGTATCTTTAATTTTGAGAATGAACAAGTGAACTGCTTGAACATGATTAAATTGCAGATTGCAGTCTGGCAATGCTCAAAGTTATGGTGACAAGTTTGAAAGCAGATCTGTGCTCCTGCACTAGGACTGATTGCTACAACAAATGTTTATCATTCACCGTTTCAATCTCCTGCAGGTAGCAGTCGATGTAATCTTTGCTGTTGGAAGAATCCCAGTTCTTCTTGTGCTGGTTCAGCTCTTCTCGTATGAACTTCTTCACGTCGCCCCAGATCTGCTTGATGGTCTGATGTGGACCTGGCAACAATCTCATCAGCAGAGTAAAGGAATTGTAGAGCTGAACAGAATAGATTGAAAGGACAGACTGAGTTAATTAAAATCAGGTTTAATAGGAAGTGGTAGACTTTATACCTGACTGTTGATGACCATCATTAAAATGCTACAACACTATTTTCTCTTTCTAGTGTTCATCCCTGCAGCTGTAGGCACACTTGCAGCATGTGAACATACAAATATGTATTAGTAGCATACTACCACTCGTATAATTGCTACTGCTAACTAATATGTGTTACATGTACTCAGTCTAGGTAGGTAACATTAGCATTTCATCAACTGCTTTAAAATGCAGTACCTGTGCCCAAATGGAAGCTTCAATCTGGAGTGCCTTGTCAAACAGCAGCATCAGTTTCATGAACTTCTCATCCCCGTACTCAAAGCGGTGACCAAAGACCAGTTGGCAGATGATGTTGGAGACGACGTTGTTGATGATGAGGTGTGGATTCATGGGCTTTCCTTTAGAATTTAGCAGAAAAATGTCAAGTAAATTCAGCAGCTGACCCTTGTGAAACTGTCTCTGAACAATAAACGGTACCTCTATAGCCTTGGATCTCTTCTGCGCAATGTGTGAATTCATCCAGGATGACAGGCTCAAGAGACTTCTTCCCGAACCCAAAGTATTTGAGGGTTGAAAGTGCAAAGCGTCTCTGCTGTTTCCAGATGTTTCCATTACTGAATATAACACCTGATGACAAAGAAAAAGATAATATTACTACTACTATTACTAATAATAGTGATAATTAATAATAATAATAATGATGATGATGATGATGATGATGATGATTTGTGAAACTTTGATGAATGCTTTGTATTTATTTGATCCACTTTTACAACACATAATATATGCATGTTTTTGTTGAGTATTAAGAATTGCAATTATGTGCATTCATGCATAATTTTAAGGATCCTTTTCATACCTAATCCGCCTGCTATTTCGTCCTGCAAAGCAAGTTCGGGACGGTTCACCATGCTGTCTCCATTTACAACCAAACCCTCCTTCATAGCATCAAATCCATTTAACACCACTGCCCAGTTCTGACCAAATCTTAGACTGAATACATTTCCATAAGTCCTTGCCAGCTGGGTATGAGGGAAACAAACAAATAAAACATGATTTCTTAAACTAGCACTGTTTGGTTATAGTCTAAGATTATTCCATACCTCAGTCAGCTTCTCATGAGGCTTGTTTTGGTCCCATGTAAATATGTTTCCCACAATTGGTAGAGCTCTGGGTCCTGGAGGGAAGCCAAGCGGTCGGCGGTTTTTAACATAATCCGCAGTGATGATGAAAACCACTGCAAACAGCAGCAGACTCTTTAAATCCCAATCAACAAAGAAACCAAATATGGAAAAAAACAAATTCATTCTGCCAACGCAGACGGTCAGTACGTTTTTAATTTGTTTCAGAGTAAAAAAGATTATATTGTGTGAAGAAGAGAACTTTCTGCTCTGTACCGTCTGTAAAGGTACAGATCAATATGTGTTGCCTCTGGGGAAATAAATTACTTATTACATCGGACTCTGATCTCTGTGCCCTTTATGTAGAAAGTAAAGGTGTGACACTGTAGTAATTGATTAACTTTAATTTATGTATGACTTAGAATAATTGTTTTGTTTATTGTCGATCAAAAATGTAGAGTTCATGGAGGGAATGGATTAGGATTTTTGCTGTGAAGTCAAATCTCCAACTTCAAAGTTCACTTGTCTAAGAAGGTTTATTCACAATTTCTCTAGTGAGTTGTTTTTAGATCTATGCATATCATGATGAAAAAGCAGAAGAACCAGGACCACAGGCTGTGTGCAATTCAGCAGAGGTGTCTTGCAAGGTGCTACAAGATGCTATAAGGTGCTCAGAGATTGACAAGAAGCATTCAAAGTTTCGTAAGCAATACAAATGCAATGAATTATGAATAAACAAACCACATTCTCTATGAATTTTCTTAATATTTACTAGGTAATTATAAAATACAATACTTAGTTTAAACACTTTTGGCATGCTGCATTATATTATAAAGAAGCTTCGTAGTTTTACTTCCCTTCAAAAACTATTTCACTCATAATTTCACTTCATTGTCACTCATAATCTTTGCTACTGTAGTACCACTTTATAACGCACGATGGCAGCAGTAAGCTTGTTCTTGACCATGCGTATGCTTGCTTTTTTCTTGCTTTTTTTGTCGAAGGATAATTTTAAAAGTTGACAGTCTGTAAATAATGTGTATGTCCTAGTGAATTTGTTTAGTTGACTGCTGACTGATTTCACTAAATAATAATAATAAATAATTGAACAACCAAGAAGCACTGAAAGTTTGTTTTGAAAATACCGGAACCGGAAACGTAGTGCTTGTTTGCAACAACCGCCGGCTAGTTGATTTGACCTGAGGTGTCCTTTGACAGGGAATCAAGAATTAAACATTCAAATATGCTTTTCGGGCAGAAGACAGTTGTGAAGGCAGAACCCGAAGATGTTAGTAATTATTTCTTTTTAAGAACATCAAAATACGCTGATGACTTCTGTACAAATGTAGCTATCCACAGCCAAGATAGCTAGCTTCAATGCTAACGCTGTTATTAGTGCCCTTTACTTAATATTAAGTTCGGGCTCATTGATGCCAAAACATCCTAGGCTAATGCTAGTATAAACTGGACGTCTTTAAAAATATATTTATTATAGAGAAAGGTTTGCTGATCTGGACAAAAATGTTATGTGATGAGTGGAAGTGAATGATGCCATTGATTTGGTTCTGTCTGTTTCAGGAGGAAGAAGAGATGGTGGTGAGTCAGCAGCAGCATTTATCTTTGAGTTGTTTTTATCTCAATCCACTTAAGATTTTCAGACCTTTTTAAAATGTTTTTTTTTTTTTTTACTATGCGCGAAGGCATAAACAAACACAGAGAGATAGGATTATCTGCTTTATCGTTTATATTTTTGCTGCCTTCTTGACCAGAGAGACCTCCATATATTCCACCAGAAATAGCCTTGTCACAGGTATTTATTACGTTTCATTACGTGTTTTTTTTTTTTCTGATAGCCATAACTGAAATATTCTTTTTATATATATATATGAATCAACTAATTGCGCTGATGATTCATTACGCCGGGATCGCGCACTAATAGCATCGTCTCCATCTCCATCACCTCGGTCCGGATCGCGCTCCTCCTGTCACTCGAGTTGTGAACTCGGTGAACATCGTGTCGGTTAGTTTTTGTCACCCAGAAAGCATTTGGTCACTATATCGCAACACCAACACCGTGAGTAAAAAAAAATGACTGGGGCAGCCTACTTTATGAAGTGGGGACCACTTTTTTATTATTACACATAAACATTTGTTGAATACGGAAGAAATCGCGTACAGTATCTACATTTAACAGCCAATTACGGGACGGGTGGCAACCCCAGTGAGGGCCCATTTTCGGACAATACTGCTGCACCAAGGTTATCTTGGTAAAAACCAGCCCCTTGTTCCACGCCGTTTGCTTCCTACTGGGGGTCTGGACTCCTAGCTATTGTTTTTGCTGGAGGCGTGGTTTCGGTTGAAGCTTTAAACTTACAAAATCCCTAATGTTTGTCTGTGATATATTCAGTGCGCCTCTTAATCACTAATAATTGATTATAGCTAGCATTGCATAGCTTGTTTTAACACCAAGTCAATAGCGGATTACCTAATTAGAATTTAATTGCAGTGCAAAAAAAAAAAAAACATCATTTCCATCAATTAAATTTCCAATTGATTAGATCCCGACTTCCTTGTGGTATCAAGGGAAGAAGTAAATGCTAACATCTGTACAATTATGAAATGCTCCAGATTTATATACACTCTGGTTACAGGACCCTCTTGAAACCATACGTCAGAAATGTGAGGAGACAGAGCACTGCGTTCATACCCGGGAACGTTTGGAGCTGTGCGAGACCAGAGTTGGCTCTCGGTCCCAGACACAGGAGGATTGTACTGAGGAATTGTTTGACTTCCTCCATGCTCGGGACCATTGCGTAAGTACATTGACCAGCAAGATGATTAAATAAAATTAATGCATTGGCTTAAGTTGGAGTTTTAATATGACTAATGTCAATCTGTGGCTTTCACCAAAACAAAGCGATTCGAGCTTTGTCTTCCTGCTTCCAAGAGAAAGTCATTGAAGCAATGGTTAAAGGTTAAGATAGATTGAGGTAATTGGAGGAGATGAAAAGGGAGAGGCTGAATCATTCCACCAGAACTAGACCCCTCAGCCTTACATACATTCTTGTAATGGATGTTTTATTTTCCTCAAATTGTTTAAGAAAGTCATTGCGAAGAGTATAGCTTTGTTGTTCAGGCTAAATTTTCTGCCTCTTCTCTTTATAGGTGTCTCACAAACTGTTCCATTCTGTCAAATGAAGTCCATCTTGGCTGAACCACTCACTGACAACATTCTTCAAAAACTGTATTACCAGGACGATGGGGTTTTAAACTCGTCCATGTATTGCTGCATGTTGTAACGTTAATATGTGTTAATATGTTAAGTATATGAAAAAAAGTTCAACGGTTTATTGTGATCCAATACGTCAATAAAGTGACTTAGAAACACAAGTTCTACATGTGTACTTGTATGTTTTTGCCAATGTTATGCATGTTAACATAATTTGTGTGTATGACCTTATTTATATATAATCTCAAAATGTCTTGATTATGCAACCAACAATAGGGAGATTAGCAGGTTGCTCTTGACTTTTGAGAAAAGGTCAATGTGATTGGAAATTTCTATACAATAATGAACTCATCAAATGTTCTCCGTAAAAGGCTTCAAATGTTTTCATCTGACATAATACAAGAAGTGTTTCACTTTAGGGAACTTAAACAGGGCTGCACAGTGGCACAGTTGGTAGAGCTGTTGTCTTGCAGCAAGAAGGTTCTGGGTTTGATTCCCAGTCCCGGTCCCCTGCATGGAGTCTGCATGCTCTCCCTGTGCATCCTCCCACAGTCCAAAAACATGACTGTTAGGTGAATTGGTCTGTCTAAATTGTCCCTAGGTGTGAGTGTGTGTGTGCATGGTTGTCTGTACTCTCTGTCTTTGTGTTGCCCTGCAACAAACTGGCAACCTGTTCAGGGCAAACCCCACCTCACACCTGGAACATTAGCTAGAGATAGGCACCAGCAACCCTCCCAACCTCACCAAGGACCAAGGGTGCTAAGAAAATGGATGGATGGATGGAACCTAAACAAAAGGAGAGTATTAGTGTGTCTAATATAAAACATAATTATTATTGATCGTAGGATGCAAAACAAATTATCAAATGTTAAAAATATACTAGTCATACAAAAGGAACACACTCTAAACAAAAGGCTTAGAAATAAAAAAAATAACCACAATTATTTTCTATCAAAGATCAAAAGTTAAAAACTCTGGAATCAAATGGATTTTTTTTGTATTTGAAAGTTTTGATGCACTCAGTAATAAAATATATTTTGATACAGTCAAAATTGAGTGACTCAGAAATTACCCAAAAATAAGACCAGAAAATAATGTGCCTGTTTTAAATTTCAATAAAACAAAAGGATCACATGTAAAAAAAAATTATATCCTTGTCAATAATCAATGGGAAAGCCTATTATAGCATTACAAGAATGAAACTCTTATAATTGCTGACCAACTTCTTCCATGTACCTGTTGGTATTTTTGATTATTCAGGGTTTGGTTCAATGTCTGAGGATGGAAGGGCTCCTTACCATTGCCCTAATGTTGAGCTACCTGCACAGATGATCAGTTTCAGGACTGTGCTGGGCTTGAAAACGTTTAATACTACTGCCACATATTGATAAAATTACTAATACTATTGCTTTAAATTTATTCTACCAGGGGTATTTTGTGAAGGTGTCAATTCATGAAGTACACATATAATTGTCATTTAAATTTCAATTCATTATATAAATTCAAAAACCATTTATAATTATTTTAGTATTTAATGAAATACTAAATAGTGAAAAAATATATATTACAGTTTCTCAAATCCAAACATCTAATTGGTTAACGGTGTAGCTATAGGCCAATCACCTGTTGTTAATCTTATTATCTGACTTTTATTGTGAAAAGCTTACCTATCACAATAATATGTTTGGAAAAATACTTAAGACTTTAAAACATTAAAATTGCATTATTTTTTTTCTGAATTTATAACGTTAATTGTCTTTCATGTAAATCTATTTTCCCGACTCATCCGTTTATTAATTGTGCCTCCAACTCCCCACTTTCACAATCCGTTCTTGAATGCAGCAGTTGCGCCCCCTGCTGGAAAGAGGTAAATCCCATTCTACACTTAACATGCCGTGTAGAATTTATGGAGAGCCATTTGCGCCAAAAATAATTAAATAAATAAATAAATGGGTGACATGTTGCGGCTAGTCTTAAGGCAGGAAGTCCATGGAGGATTTATGATAATAATGAGCTAACCACGCCCCGTCAGCGCGTGAAACAAAAGGTCCGGTTGTCTTCACGTTAAGCAGGCTGCTAGCTTCGGTTAGCCTGACTCTGCACCGGAAAGGGAGAGAGGATGGAAACTCTGAAAGACCTGGTGGAGGCAGTGAAGGTGGACAGCCCGACAGCGGTTCTGTTAACCTCTGCCGCCTGCGGGGTGGGCGCCCTGCTGATGGTGGCGAGGACCGTTAGCGGACACCTGGCAGCGAGGGACAAGATCCAAAGAGCGAGGAACAGAAGGACCGAGAGCCTGCAGCGAGCTGAGCAGGAGGTGCTGCGGTACAAACAGTCGGTAAGCTGACTCGGAATGTATGAGGCATGCGGAAGCGCATTTAATGTGTTGGTAATTTTCTTCTAATTCACATATATTAGAAGGATATACAACTGGGACTTGTCATCAGAATGCATGTGCAAACTTTGAACCTGATGTTGCAATCTTGTCATTTCTCCCTTGCAAATTTGTTTAGGATTTTTTTTTTTTTATTGGGGGGGGGGGGGGGGCATTTAAATTTTTCAGCTTTTTAAGCAAACTTTTATATCAGGTGAGGATAACCTGATAAGATGAAGTTATTTTCAAATCATGATTTCACTGAGGAGGGGGGGGGGGGGGGGAGGGGAGGAACTAATTAAAGCAACCTGGCCTTATGTGAAAATATATTTAAGAACATGTCTTTATTAAGACTATTTCCATGTATGTGTCTTTAAAGGGTTAGAAATCCATAACAAATTAAAAGATATGAGGAGATTTCTAATGGGTTGGTGAGTGAGTAACTGTTCCAGTGAACCAAAGATAACCAACTTCAAGGTTTCCCCAAGAAAATTTACTAAGCCCAGTGGTCAACCCAGTGGTTGGGCCCTAGCCCAGGGGTTAGAACACCTTGCTCACACACCTTTTAATTCTGCCAATGGGCCGCTGGATGAATGAGATCGATTGATGTTATTCTCTGGATGTCATTCATTAATGAATGAATGACATCCAGGAATGTTATTCTCTGGATGTCATTCATCCTCACCTTATATCCTCACCTGATATAAAAGTTTGCTTAAAAAGCTGAACATTTTAAGTGTGCCCCCCCTCAAAAAAAAAAATCCTAAACAAATTTGCAAGGGAGAAAGTACTTTTATCACAGCAGCGCAATTATTTTAACGCTCCCTGGAGTCACTATGTCTGATATTCACAGATTTGTGTTTTCAAAAAATAACATCGCTGGATGTCATTCATTAATGAATGAGACTTATAGAGTTACATCGCTTATAGAATAACATCGCTGTTATAATATATATATATATATATATATATATATTATATAATGTTATTCATTCATTAATGAATGACATCCAGCGATGTTATTCTATAAGCGATGTAACTCTAAGTCTCATTCATTAATGAATGACATCCAGCGATGTTATTCTATAAGCGATGTAACTCTAAGTCTCATTCATTAATGAATGACATCCAGCGATGTTATTCTATAAGCGATGTAACTCTAAGTCTCATTCATTAATGAATGACATCCAGCGATGTTATTCTATAAGCGATGTAACTCTAAGTCTCATTCATTAATGAATGACATCCAGCGATGTTATTCTCTGGATGTCATTCGCTGGGTGTCTTTTTGAGTTAAAAACTTTTTAAAGTTGACAGGAAATGTGACGATTTCACTTGATAATTATGTGTTATTACCTGAACAGCAACTAAAAAGTCTTAAAAAATGGAAACATTTTAAAAAGGCATAAATAAATAATCAATGCTTAGCCTGGTGGCCCACCAGGCTTATAATACACTGGGGGAAACCCTGAACTTTAAAATCAACTTAAAAAATATGTGTTTGACTTTTCTAAACTCACAGCAAATATAATCAGCCCATTTGTGCTGCTTCTCTTCTAGCATCCAGCCTGTGACTCTGCCACCATATTGTCACTGTCGTTGTCTGAGTTGACAAAGCGGCTGCGGGAAGGTTCGCTCTGTCCGGAGGATGTGTTTTACTCCTACATGCAAAAGGTCCAATCTCCATTCTGACATTTTCACCATCCCAGACGCTTTAATAAACCCCCTCTTGCCATGTAATCATTATATTTTCAGTATCTGAAAGCAGGTTGAATTCAAATAACAGCTTCTTTTCAAACAGACTCTGGCTGTACACAAGGAGCTGAACTGCTGCACACAAATTTTGCTAGAGAGTTTCGACCAGCTGAGAACAATTGGATCCAATAAGAAAGGCATGCTGTACGGCGTCCCTATCAGCATTAAAGACAATGTTTCATATAAGGTAGACAGCTGGCAGAATTTCACTGTGGTGATCTTTCTTTATTGTCTGGATAAAGATGAGATTTATTGCCTTGATGTGCCAATATCTGACTCTATCCTCTGTTCTTTCTACTTAACATCTCCCTACTACAAAGAACTACGACTGCACCTGCGGCATAATCATGAATCTGAGCCAGCCAGCCGAGAAGGATAGTGTGATTGTGGAAGTACTGAAGAAACAAGGAGCCATTCCTTTCACAAAAACCAACCTGCCACAAGCACTATTAAAGTAACTTAAAACTGTAGCACTGTTGTGACAAACACATTGCTCATAAATATATCTTATGTTCTTAGTATTTATAGTTGAATCCGATTTATGACACAACGCATGACAAGCTCATAACTTTTACTTTCTCACTGTGTGCTGTTAAATTGGACATCATACACAATTGTTTTAAGTTCTTCATAGCTATTTGCTAGATGTTGGATTGAGAGAATTTTAGAGATTATTTTAATGTCTTTAAGATGCTGGCATGCATCTTTTGTCTTTTAATCTGTATGACTTGGGTCAGACGTTTTTTTGTATTCTTCCAGAAGCTTCTCACAATATTTTGCTGTCCCTCCTGACAGAACTGGTACAACCGAGTTACGTTTGTAACCTTGCTCAAGCACCTTTTAATCTAACAAATTATCTCTTGAATTAAGACAAGGGTTTTCATGTCGGCACTCCAAAACATTAACTTTTGGAGTTAATGTTTTAGAGTGCCAAAGCATTCCAAGCACTCCAATGTGCCAAATTAGGCACTGTAATTTTTTTAAGCTACAAAGTGACTTAAGCTACACTTAAGTCACTTTGTAGCTAATTTGGTGCTATTGCTAGGGACACTGTCCTTAAGGACAACATATTTATATCCACATTTTAACTTTCTGGCTGTTGTCTTGAGATGTTTGTTCAGTATTTCTACATAGTATTCTTTCCTTATGATAGCATTTATTTTGTGAAATACACCAGTCACTCCATTAGTCTTTCCTTTGTGTTGCTTTCAAATGCATCCACTGGTGAACCCCTAATAAATTAAACTTCTCTTAACTACCTTTAAAAAATCTTTAAAGATAATTATCTGAGCTTCCCAAAATTGTTTAAAAATGGTTTTTTTTATTCTTAATTTGAAAAAAAGAAAATGGTTGTGTGTCTGTTTTTACACTTTGTATATAAATACCTGGCTTCATATGTGTCTGTTTTTTACCTTTCGTTTGCAGTTATGATTGCAGTAACCCCATCTTTGGGCAGACGGTCAACCCCCACAATCACCAGAAGACCTCTGGAGGTTCCTCTGGTGGGGAGGGGGCCCTGATTGGGGGAGGGGGCTCCATTCTTGGCATCGGCAGTGACATAGGGGGGAGCATCCGCATACCTGCCGCTTTCTGCGGCATCTGTGGCTTTAAACCCACAACGGGACGACTCAGGTGCGTACAATTCAGTCAGTTTTATGGTTGCCTCTAACACAGTGACATGACCTTTACTCTTTGTCGCCGTTAGCTTACAGGGCATTGTTCCCATTTACCGAGGTCAAAAGTGCGGTAAGTGTTGATAGTCCTCACAATTTCACACAGTGACATATTACCGTTTTCCTGTTGAACATTTTGCCAACATTGCTGCGCCTCCTGTTGGCTTAGTGCTCTCATCTCCTGGACCCATGGCACGGGACGTGGACAGTTTAGCTCTGTGCATGCAGGCTCTGCTCTGTGACCACATGTTTTCCTTGGATCCCACTGTTCCACCTTTACCCTTTAATCTTCAGGTGTGTCCTCTGCTGTTGAATTTTTTTTTTTTTTTTTTTTTTTTTTTTTTACCAAGGTTTTCTGAACAAACAGGTGAAAAGAAAATTGTATTAAATATTAAGAAAGTGAATGAGGATTTTTTTTTTACTTAAAAATAAACATTGTGCTGGAATTTAACAAATGCAAATAATTTTGATAATCTTAACTGATCTTAAAGAGGACATTTTTTTGTCTGATTTAAAGTTGGGCAATGAGGAGAGAAATTGGTTATGTATTTTTTTATACAGCGTATGTAATTATCTGGTTTAACAAATAAACCAATTTACGATTAAAAACATACATTTTAAAGGTTTAGTCTGTGTCGACACGTGGTGCTGTTTTGTTCAGCTCAACAAAAATCATGTTTCAATATAGATTTATTGTCATTAAACCTGCCAGCTCTATCAGTTTGCCTCATTGGCCGATTTTGTTCATGAGGCCTCTAAAGTATGTAATGTATGGGATATTTTATGCTGTTGAGCTACTGACAGACTGATGCAAAATCTAAATAAATGGTAATGGCTTTTCTGCAGACATACCAGAGCTCCAAGCCTCTCAGAATCGGTTACTTTGAAAACGATGGGTACACGCAGCCTCCTCCGAGCATGATTCGCAGCCTCCGAGAGGTCAAAGCTCTGTTGGAGAAGGCTGGACACACAGTAAGGCAACAACACGCACCCACACACACACACACACACATCTTTGCAGATACTACTGTGAAGTCCACAATTTTGTAAAACTTGTATTTCTAATGCAATCATCTTTGCTGTTAGGTGGTGCCTTATGAACCGCTGAGGGTGAGTCAAGCTTTCACTGAACTCGTCGCCAAAGGTGTGTTTGCAGATGGAGCTGCCACCATGCTACAAAAACTGTAAGTTGTGTTTTGTCATTATGTTTAAGGCATCGACTAAACCGATTACGTTTCCTTTTTGTGGAAAGTAAATCTGTGTGTACATGTCTTAAGTCCGGCAAAAACACTAAAAGTAGTATTTTGCAGGATGTGGCTAAAACATAATTAATGACTCATCCAATTTAGAGAAAGCAGCATATTCTGAACTTAGCGAACACAAAGCTTGGTTAAAGATTTTCAAAGAATAAAAGTTGATGTTTTTTTTTTTTTTAAAGTTGAGTCTTAAGGACTCTTAAGATTTCCTCTCAATGATTCGCATTTCATCACATTTTCATCACTTATTTTTTAAACAGAACAAAGTTTTTCTGTTTAAAAAAAAATCTTTCAGAGTTAGATATTGTGTCAGAAAGCAGCAGGGGGCATTTGTGATTTGTCATTGTTTCTATAAAAATGTCAGTTTGCCACATCTACATGTTTAAACTAAAGATTTTTTAAGAAAAAAAAAATTGTAAATTGGTTTTTTGTTTGGAAAGTGAGAAAAAGACGTCAACCACCTGTTAGGTGTGTGATTCAGAAATTCTGCAATATATACAATTTGCATTGAGTTTAGCTTGCTGCAAGTAGCCATCTGATGAAATGCAAGTAATAAAAATACAAAACCTTAATTTACATAGTGGGTTAGTGCAGCTGCAAAGAGAAAGGAAATAATCTTCAGGATGCCCGGTCTCTAAATTTGTCAATCTAGAAGTGAACTTGATGATGAACATTTTTTCCAGCACGATTGAAGTCAATATCAAAAGCATTGCAATTTGATGTCCATGGCCAAGAAACCCCAAGATCTAACTCCCAATAGCTACTAGTTGTCAGTTGTAATACAAAAGTCTAAAAACTTTCATGGGTCAGTATTGGTCAAGACTGAGATGAGATCCAAATGGAACGAATTATGAAAACTTTAACACTGTAAATGTTGACACTTTGCATAAAATGTTTTATGTTGAATTTCAGAATACTACAAAACATTTTGATTCAGGAGAGTGTGTGGGGAAAAAATGTAGTCAGTCGGGGAAAATGTTTTTTTTTTCCTGCTGGTGTTTTAGTTGAACTGAAATAAGTAATCTCTTTATACGGCAGGCTGTTACTTATTCAACTGTTTATTGCAAAAGGCATCATTAAAGTTATTGATTAACCCAGTGTTTCTCAAGTGTTTTCACAAACACTCATCGACCACGTAATTTGAAAATTCCCCACAATAACACAACATTTTAATATATGCAACCTGAAATAAAAATATTAGTCTCTTGGCTAATGAGAATCAGGTGCTGTTTTATAAATGTCTAGGCCATGACAAAATCACGAAAAGCCATGGTGTTTTCAGTTAAACATTTTTAAAGTGTGGATTCTAAGCTTTCCAGTGATATCAAACACATGAAAATCAAAAAAAGAGAAGTTGTTTTATAAGTTGTTTTATAAGTTTTGAGTTCATCAATAAAATTTTTAGCCTATTTGTAATTTAGAAGCACAATAAAAGAAAACGATTTAAGTGCTTTGGTAGAAACAAAAATACTTTCCTGCACCATTAAGTGAAAAAAATTATCCATCTATTTCCTTCAATTGCAGTTGACCTTTTTGTGTTTATTATGTGATTACATCATTTTTAATTAAATAAAAATAACAATAACTGTCAACGTATAAGCAGAATGTTACAAGCAAGCAAAGTCATTAAAAATCAAAGAACAGTTCTCATCATCTGAGATTTGCTCGTGGCATAGAGCCGTTGAAAAGAATCAAATCGTTTGTGAACGACACAAATACTCAGCAGATAGTGACTTGTTTTCTTTCCACTGGTATCTTCAGTTTTCCTTTGAGTGGCCCGGTTTTAAGCCTCCTGTCCATTATTACTTTAACCCACGATCCTTTGGTAAGCTAACTCTATAAAGTCACAAATTGAGCTCAAGTCACAGCAAATAAACTACTGTTCACATGCAGTACCTTGAGGACCACTAGGGGTACCCACGGACCACCAGTGGTCCGAGGACCACAGAGACTGGATTAGTCTTTACCATTCTCTCATCACTAAAAACGATACACATTGCTTAGTATTTGGTTCAGTCTAAATGTCTAACACACCAGCGCTATGCCAACGTGCCCTTGATGGCTCAGCAGACGTGATCTGAATCTGTTCTGAAGGTAGTGCGGCATTTCCAGCGAATCACAGCGGTCATCCTGCTTCTGTTTCAGGAAGGGAGGGCCTGTGGATCCCTGCCTCAAACCTCAGGTTGTTCTATACTACATCCCAAACTGGTTGAAGAGAATCCTTGGATTCCTGCTGACGCCCTTTGTGAGTTCTGCCTCGCTGTTCCAGAAACGAGAATGTAATACAGATTAATTCTCATTTCATGTCATTCTCACAGTCTACTCGCGTCCCTCCCGTTCTCAGCGCCCTCTGTGGACTCAGGTGCGATGATGTCCTTTTGAATTAGCTGCTTTAGTTTTATAGTTGTCTGTCAAATTATTTGTTGAACTAAAAATGCTTCCATGTCCCTCCGCACCTTGATGTTCTCAGTTCCGCCCCGGAGCTTTGGAAGCAGCATGCTGCTGTGGAGGACTACATTTCTGAGACGATAGCTCACTGGAGGAAATACAACATTGATGTGCTGCTCTGCCCCATGATTGGACCGGCCTTCAACTTCTTGTACTGCGGCAAACTCACGTGTACGGTTGTATGCGGAGCTACTACTAAAACATCTGGAGATGAAAGAATAATGAATGA
Source organism: Poecilia picta (assembly GCA_033032245.1). Lineage (NCBI taxonomy): Eukaryota > Metazoa > Chordata > Actinopteri > Cyprinodontiformes > Poeciliidae > Poecilia > Poecilia picta. The sequence goes on along the minus strand of CM065356.1, from coordinate 13,872,833 downwards.
TTTGATGAAAGAGGTTTTCTCCACACCTCTTAGAGTTTTTGGATTGTCTCTTGGTGTGACAATTTAATGAATATCTGTTAAAACTTGTGGATCGACCCTACAGATTTCACCAGCTTTTGCTCTTTTCATAGGAACAGTGCGGCTCTGCATCATTATTTTATTAATCTATTTGTATCTGGAGAACGCAGGTCCCCCAATTATGACTCTACAGTGAAAAGCATTTTTAAAATAATTTTTGGTCACAATGTATTTAGAGTGAAAATGCCTCAGGCTTGCAGAAATAGTCCCATCTTTCTTTCCAAGTTGTGCAGTTTTCTTGGTCTGCTTTCTTTCAGGTCTCTCCAGCTTAACAATGATATACAATCTCCTTAATTTTCCGGCCGGTGCTGTCCCCGTATCCACGGTGACGGCTCAAGACGAGGAGGATCTTAAGCATATGAAGGGCTTTTATCAGGACATATGGGACAAGATGCATAAAGAGGTGAGACTGTTTCGTGTAGGCCATGAAAAACCGCAAAATGCTACAAAATACATTATAGTAATTATTCTTTAAAGCTTTGCTGGACCACTAGTTTTATTTTTGTTTTATACGCTTTTTTTAAAAGGTTGTTTTACTGGATAAAAGCACCTCAAGTATTACAGAGAAATTAACCAATTAGCCAAAGATAATGAATTTTTCCCAAGCTAAAGCTGTTTATCTTTTTTTCCTGTATCTCTTTTGAAGCTTTAATCACTTTGTTTCACATCTGCAGTTTGTAGACCCGACTCTCTCCTCACTGATAGTTTACCCGCGGTAATGAAGCTTCCACAATAATCTCTTGGCGCATCTCGCTTATGGATGTACCACGTTTGTCCAGCAGGTGGCAGCAGAGACCACATGAGCAGTTTGCTTGGCATCACGTTGGACCTTTGTGTTTCAGGCTGTGAGCGACGCTGAGGGTTTGCCCTTGGCGGTGCAGTGCGTGGCCCTGCCGTGGCAGGATGAGCTCTGCCTGCGCTTCATGAAGGAGGTGGAACAGCTCGTCAAACACAAGAAAAAGTAGAACAGCGCCCGGATGTTCTGGACCCAAAAGCTGGATGGCACGTCTTAATCACGCTACAGTGTTTGATAAAGATTCTGGTTTTTACATATGGTTTGTAAAGCAACATCTGTTGAGCAGGTTTAGGATGTTTAACCCTCCTATTATGTTCCGGGTCAATTTGACCCGTTTCAAAGTTTAAAAATTGTTAAAAAAATAGTTAGAAGTATTTTTTTCTGCATGAAACTTTTTGTATTTGTCTTAATAGGTGCCCTCTATGTATAAAATGAAAATGGTTAATTTTACACATTCACAGCCCCCCCTGGGTCTGTTTTTTACATGGATACTGTTCGGGTCAATTTGACCCAGCAGTCAAGTTGAAGGGTAAAAAGGTTAAAAAAATGTCCAATTCTATTTGTTTCCTTGCACCTATGAGACATATTTCACCACACACACACACACACCACACACACACCTAAACACACACACACAAACCCAGTCTTTCACTATTCTCTTTACTTCATTAGGAAGCTTCCAGAAAGCAGGTGGTCATCAACTTTTGACAGGAACCTTTTCTGTCCCCTGGACAAACTCCACCCACACTGAGTGACACTCAGTAGAAGTGGGAGGGGGAACATAAATACTCTCTGCAAGGGAGTCCTAAACACATTACACACTGAGGGTACATGTGATATCGTCGCTGTCAGAGATAAGGAAATGAGCAGCAGGGGAATAAAAAGATGACAACCTGGAAGCTCTGGAGCTTCTTGTTGATCATGCAGGGCTGATTAGGATGGCAGAAACTCCATCACAGACATCAAGTCAGTCTTTGAGCTGCTCAGGCCTAGTGCAATACAGGAAATCATTGTTGAAATGACAAATCTAAAAGGAAGGCGAGTTTTTGGAGAGAACTTGAAGGAGCTGGACCAGATGCATTTACATACATATTTGGAGGTCCTCATTCTGACCAGAGATTTCAGGTCAAAGGATGAATCTACAGCCAGTCTAAGGGATGCAGAGACAGGCAGGGTAATATTTCGGGCCATAATGTTTCTGAAGACTTTTCTACAGAGTTATCTGATTTGACAATCGATGGACAAGACAAACTAGCAGGTAATATGTGGGTTATAACTTCCCCTGTTCTATAATCCAGGCCCTAATGTCACAGTAGATGAAAAGCTTGTGGCCTTCATAAAGATCACCGCTGGCATTCAGAGGTCGCTGCTCATTTAGGCAGTATACTGTATGTTTTCCACACCAGCTAAATATGACATAAAAATCTGGGCAGCATGTGATGAAAAACCCAGTTATGTTTTGGACATGGAAGTTTAAACTGGAAATCCAGCTGGAGGATCATCTTCAGGACTCATTGGTCTTTATTTTAATCAGCGGGTCAATTTGACCCAGAGCAGAAAAGTGTCTCAAGTTCAATTATAAACATCACCCCTTCAAAAAAAAATCTAAATGTAATATAAAAAAATGTACAAAAAGTCACTTTCAAAGATATTTAGTGTTATTTTGTGTTTAGATTTTTTTCAGTGGTCATAAAAAATGTAAATCACATTTTTTTTATGTCCAAATGAGTAAATTGTCGCCATTTATCCTTTATTTGTGAGAAATAAAAAAAACATAATTGCACAAATATTGATTGAAATTGTTAGTATTGGAGTTAATAATCAGACACAAAAAGGTTTGGGAGGAATATTTTGGTTTCTGACACTAGCATGACTAAACACTCCCCGGGTCAAATTGACCCGCGAACATTATTGATGTACCTCAGAAACGAACATAACAGGAGGGTTAAACAAATAAACCTATAATTAAAGTGATTGTTTGCGTTAGGGTAGTAGCTCAATAGTTTGTCGAACGGCATGGTCATTCTCCTTTAGAGTAATGAATGAACTAACAGTTTATTTTTCATTTTTGGAGCTATAAAAGTCTACTCAATCTGTTAATGTAAAGTTTTCTTCATGAGTTTTTCACCATAGATATTTCTGTCCATAAATATGCTGATTATTATAAACATAACATGGACTTTAGATTCACAATTTAGTGTTAATTAGACTTGGAAAAATTAAGTTTTTGTTTTATTTTTCCATCTCAAAGTGTGTTTGATGGTTCACACTTTGGCATAACCAAAAGATAATTGAAAACTTACACACATGCGCAAATAAACACAGCAAATAATGTGTAATGTATTGTAAAAATGAGTACAGATTTGAAAATTATAAATGAGCGTTTCTTTAATTTAAATATTTTATGTAATCAAATGAATGAGAATAAAGTTAAATTTTTCTTTAAAAATGCAGTTTTACAGTAAAGCCTGCAGCTCAGTTAATGTTGCAGTCATTTAAAATGAAGGTATGCCTTTTCAAGACACCTGTGTGCTTTTAAAGACACGAAACCTCTTTCTTTTTCCTCTCCACGTCCTCATCACTGAGCGGCACATGAGTGAAGATCGTTTTTATTCATATTCAAGATGGTTTATGCATTGATGCCATAGCAGACAACGGAAAAAAGATAAAGGAGACTAATGACACATGGCGCCTCCATCTCCAAGGCCAGTGCGCCGTGTCCTCATATAGTGATTACCCTGTGCTATTGTAAATATGTGTTTCTGTGTTGCGTTCACATAAATTTACATATGTGTGAAAACATTCCTGGAATGGGAAACCATTAGAGTCGATGTCAGCATTTTCCATTACGGCCCCTCTTTTTTTTTTTTTTTTTCCCAGCCGTCTACCCCAAATGGAAATGGGCCTGTTGTGCACATAGTGGAGGACGGAGGGCACATTAGGTGAGAAGGAGAGCAGGAATTGAGAGGTTGTTCTTAGTATTATCTGCAGCACATAGAGAGAAAGTGTGCCTCTCGCTGTGCCACTCAGTCAGGGTGCATTAAGCCTTAAGAGGCAGTGAAGAGACTCAGGTCTTCAGAGGGAACTTGACATTGTTCATAAATCCCTCTGGATCTGAAACTGAATTAATGGCACACACGCATATATGCACTATCTCGACTTGTCCCATTTTATACGTCGGCAATTTAATCACTGTGTGTATATTATTGAAGTAAACGGTGTGATTATTTATGTAGCGCAGTACAAAAAAATACCATACATGATCACAGAGAGCATTGTCCAGAAGATCATTTATTATTTTATCAATTATTGCACTGTGAGCTTTTAAAAAATGTCAAAACACAAATTATATTTGGAAACGGTAACTTTACTTTTTTATTTTTAAGAATAGCCAATTAAAAATGTTTACTTTTACATCACAATGGTAGAATTGCAGTCACAGTGGATTAATTGAACATTTGATTAACTGCTGTTTATGTCCTGTAAGTGAGCACTACCCCTCTCCTTGAGATTGCATAATAACCAGTGGCAGTCATACTATAAGTTAAGAATTTGATACCTTTTAAAATAGAATATGAATATTAAAAACAACTTGCAAATAAATAATTGGGCAGTCATTAAATAAATGCCAATTAGACTAATTTTTCAGATCAGAAGAATAACCTTTAAGCAGGTGGTAAACATATTTTTTAATAACTAAGTGGAAAATAATCTTTAACAGAAATGGAAGTTGTTAAAGAATGTAAAAACATCTACACTATGTGTCTCACTTAGCAAATTTACTTAATGACAAATAAACCTTTGAAGAACATTCTAATTAACTGAGCATGACAATAGACAGAAATATTTCTGTCATATCAGCACCATCCACACCATTGATGGTAAAGACTGTGTTCAGTATGTTAGTTTTTGGCTGCTTTTTTTTTCATGCAGGCCAACGCATTAAATTTTGGTTTCGTGACAAAAACACCTTATTCCATGTCTGCTGTCTTCTCTGCTTGGTGCGAACGTTTTCTTATGGTTCTGTTTAAAACTAATAGTTGTGTTGGCAACATTTTATCTCCACAATTTTTGGATCCCTGCAGCTCCGCCAGTGTTACTACGGATTTTAGGACTACTTGAATGATTAATGCTGTCTTAGCCCACCCTGTCGGTTTATTTAAGTAAGATTTTAGGTTGCCTGGCTCAAGTGTAGACCTAGCCATATGCTTTATATGTTCAAATGACTTGAACTGTGCTCTAAGATGTTCACAGCTTTGAGAAATTATTTTACAACCTTGCCCTGCTTTAAATTTCTCACAACCATTTCCTGGACCCATGTTCCTTGGTGTTGATCTCTGCTTTTTGCTATTTTTTTACACTTGTATTTCCTTGTCAAAAGTTTTTTTTTTTTTTTTTTTTTAGAAATATTCCCAAATCCCTCCTGTACTTTAAAGATACTCTATCGACATTTAAAAAATAAAAAATAAAAAATGATTTTACTAGCTAAATCAGCCCTAAAATACACAAAGTTCAAGAGAATAAGAGTAGTCATTACAGGTATGAGTAGCTTTCTACTGCATTGATCAATTGTGTAATTTCTGGAATGACTGCTGTTATTTTCCCAATATTAGTTGTTGGAAAAAACCTGTAAATCACGACTGATACAGGTTTATTGGCATTATAACCCCCTGTACATTTGTACCAGTTTTATCTGCTTTTCATTCCTGCCTTCCTGATTTCTTTGCTTTCTAATTTGATGCTGGGAGGTTTTGCTGAAACAACCTGCTCTTTCACAGAGTAGTGAAAGTGCTGCCTGAACTTGTGCTGAGAGAAAAAAAATTGTGCTGGCCCTCTGTGAACCAGTGACGGCACTAGAAATTGGTCATGCAGGTGCTAATTTAGGCGTTTGCCATTTTGTTGAAGGTGACAAAAACCCAGCTTGGTTTGCAAATCCAAAACTACCTAACAGGTAACATAGGGTAAATTCTTTCACTTAGTGTCAGTGTCTATTCTTGTGACAGGGCGTAAAGCTGTTATAAATGTTGTCACTGTCCAGGCTTCTTGTTCTTAGAAGGTTACAAGCAAGAAGTCCCAGATCACTGATTCAGCTTTTCCCATCATCGATCCTCATAGTCTTTTTCCACAAAATAAACTGCACATACAGCTCAATAACATAACATGAAAGATTGAAGGTATTTTTACATGGGTTGCACAGTATTGGCAGCATTGTTGCCTGACAGCAAGAAAGTCCTGGGTTTGAATTCTAGTCTGCTGTCTTTCTGCAGGGAGCTCTCGGTCTTCCTCCTGCAGGCCAAAATCATGACTGTTTCTAAACTGTCCAGCATATCAGCAAGTAGTTCAAGGCTGACGTTGTGTCAATTCATCATTTCCTGAAATGTGGGGTTTAACAAGTAGTTACATTTTCCCACTAGCTCTTTCACTCGCTTGTTACTTGAGATTAGGCCATAGGCAAAGATTGGATCCAATTGTTCTACGCTTTTCTCTTAATTCATTACTCAGTTCACTGTTACTGACATTATAGGTGGTTTCTAGGTTTAATATAATAACAAACAGACTAAAACAGTACATCAAGTAAAAAAATAAATAACACCTGGAAAATGTATTCACGCAGGATATGAGTATTCCAGTCCAAAGTTTCCAGTTTAACAAGTTTTCCCTGGAAAGTTCCAAAAGGAAAAAAGTGACGGAGTTTGGAAAGTTGGTTTTCTGGCCAAGCCGAACCTGTTGTAATCAAACAGCAGAAGCATCCAGCGGTCCCGGGAGGACAAAGTGTTCCTTCATGTAACGTCTCATTGATAAGAGCAGCAAACACCTCATTTACAGCAACCTTAGGCTATAAGATCAGGTACTTTAAAAGCCATCCCGACACATTCAGACCTTGCCTGTGTGCAAGCAAACAAAACACCTTTATATCAACACAACTAAACTAGGATGATTCTGTCTTAATGTCCCATTTCAGGGACCGAGGAGCCCAATAGTCTTTATGACTCTGTAGAATTGCAGCTCGTGATGTTGGACGCAGTGGGGGGGCGGGTTGGGGGTGCTTCCTGCCTTTTCAGATGATCAAAGAGACAAGATCGCCCTGCAACCAGAGCCACTTACAGGCAACATCAAGAAGCTGCGAGATTGGCAGCTTTTTCGTCTTTGGTCCATTTCGTCAGCCATTACTACCAGCAGAGGCAATGTGCTGTGGCGGAGCAGACAGGGGAGGGGAAGGCAGATTAACAGAGAGCTGATACAGGTGTACAGGCGGTATCAAACGGCAGCCCTGTCAATACAGCAGGCTCCAGATTTCTTCAGACGGGGCTGGGCTCCTAGAAGTGTAGCCACTTGATTTAACTATGACAGGATTAACTGGAGCTCCGTATGATTTCCTCAGATTCTGTGACTCAACAATTCAGTGATCCACGCTCTATCGGCTTTGAAGGCCCCTATCCCAAGTTTCAAAGGCTTACCTTCGGACAAGGTGCATTCTTTTCTCCCTTGCGGTTCCGCTTTCCAGCTTTTCTGCTGCATTCAGTTGTTCGCCAGCCCCCCGCGTTTCGCGCCGACTGCGGCGTCCTCCCTTCTCTGCACATCTGCTAGGTTTGGGGTTTCCTTTCTTCCCTCCAGCTCCTTGCTTGGCCCGAGGCCCTTATAGCCAAATTGGTTTACATTGCAGAGATAAATGCTCTGCAAATGCGCTTAAACACGTACAGTAAAAAATGCAGACAGTGCGTGTCAGGATTATCACCCTAGTTGGAGGTGGGGAGGGGGGAGAGAAAGGAGAGCGTCTCTGGCACAAAGCTGGGGGAGCCGAAGTGGAGCCTGCAGATACAGTCCATCTCATCCACTTCTCAGGAAGAAAAAAAACGGGAGGATTTAGCATTTGCATGCCAGTCTGTAATTCCTGGCATTATATAACTTGTCGACAACAATCAAACTCCTGTGGCATCGTGGAAGTATTGTTTCGCAGGGGTGAGCAATGTGTGGAGTTGCACTTTGCTGGGCTGGTGCTGCTTGGGCCAAGATGCCTGGCAGAGGCCACCAGGTCTGTCAACCAAAACAGCATCAGATTGAGCTGAAAAACATGGATTTTGATTTTTACCATTATTAGTTTTGAGGTAAAACTTGTTACTGCCATCGTGAAGAAGTGGTTAACCTCAAAATACCTCAAATCTTTGCAGAGATCAGGTTTTGTTGATTCACCGTGCAACGTGCGATGACACACAGACAATCCCCTCGTTGAAATGTGTGCGTACTGTCAACAGTGGTTAAAGTGTGCAGGAGGAGGCATTGCTTCCAACTTTGTGCTGTAGTGCATTTCCATTAGTCAGAATCTTTATTCTGACCCTTTAGGAGTATATTTCTGGAATTTAAAAATGCAATCCCCGTCCATTAACCTGCATCATGCAGCTGAAGCAGGCACCACATATAAAAATTATCGACAAGCAGGATTGTTGCAAAATAAAATCATATTGTATGATATAAAGTATATGGTTTGGTATGAAGTACATTAAAAATTGACGGGATTGCATAATAATTCAAACTATTTTAAATTAGATAAGAAACTAAGACTGAGGTGAGATAAGAAAGATAAAAAACTAAATTACATGTTAAAAGATATTTTGATTTCTATAATTCTAGACAACCACAAACGGCGTATTTTACTGCGCTATAATGTGATAGACCAACACAACGTAGTGCGTAATGTGTAAAGAGATTGAAAAATGGTTTTCATAAAACTTTAATACCTCCAAAGTTTGACATGCTTTGCAACAACTCATTCATTCAACAGCTATTATTATTATTCTTTGCAATCTAGTTCAAGCTAAAGTTAGGTGGCATGGTTGGTCTGTGAGAAGTTTTTAAGTCTTGATAAATTTTATCAGTGGGAATAAGACTATACTTTTACTAGACCATGCTAAAACCTGGACATGTTTTCTCTGAACCATTCCCCAGCAACAAAGAACAATGCTCCCTCCGGCCTCCACAGCCTACAGCCATCTTCCAAGACTCAAAGCGTACCCCATAGCATGATTACGCTACCTCCATGTTTAATGGAAGGGATGGTGAGTAAGGGCTTTCTTTTTGCCCACATTCCTTAAATTTGCAGAATTCAGGTCAGTGTGAATTCAGTTGAGAATCTGAGGCAGGAATGAAGAACTGATGTTCGGACTTTCTGAACATCGAAGCTAATGTCTTTAACATGGGCCTCTCACTACTGATGGCAGCTAAACCTTTGTTAAAAGAAAAGTAAAAAATAAGCATCAGAGCAGAGTGCCTTTGTTGTAGAAGGACGTGTTTTGAGGCATGAACTGATGATAAACTATGACATAAGAAACACGCAGTAGCAAATGAACATTCAATAGTATTTTACACCAGGTTTTAGCTCCCCCTTCCCTTCAAACAAAAGAACAGGCTATTGAACTTTTTGACTTCCTAATTAATATTTAGACAATTTAGACCTCAAAAATCCAACCTACAATTATCAGCGAAAGTAAAGGCGAGTTAGACGAGTCTACAAGCGTGTACAAAACCTTCCCACAAATCTGTGCAGACAGCCAGAGCTTATCCAGAGTGGATTCAGAAGAAACAGCTTTCTTCCTTCCCACCTGCAGCTGCTGCTGTCGTCCCCGTTTGGCTGTCTCTGTCCGCCAGCTTTAGTGTAAAAATAATAATAATAAAAAAAAAACTCCACATGCTCTTCTTTTTAGATTTGGATGTTTAACTTCCAAAAAAAAAAAAAAGACTAGTCACACCCGCCCCCCCACCACCACCCCCACCCCGGCTCCTAAAGGCCCCCCGTCTTTTTCTTCTTGTTCCCTTCGACCAATCCCTCTCTGCGTATCGGCACAGTCCCCTCTCAGACCTCCCCACACAAAGCTGCACAGAAATCATAGCACACCATTCAATCATTGTTTTTTCCCCTCTCTCACCCCTTTTTTTATGGTCCCACTAAAGGTTTTAACCGGGCAGAGAAGGAGGGCTGTCACTGAGGAAACCTTAGCCCATTGATGAAGTGACAGGAGCTGCCAGAATATGATCCTAATCCTGTTTCCAGCATTCTTTTAGCCTGCTGGCATCGCAATTCCTCCACACATTCTCTGAGCTGTCAACTAGGAAAATCCCTCTAATAGTGCATTGCCCAGATACACATCAAAGGGCTCCTGGAAACCTTCAGCAGCTTAGACACACTCACACACCATTCCCGTTACCTCACAGCCGCATGAGTCTCGAAGGCACGCAGAAAACCCACATGATCACGACAAATTGACCACACATTTACGTAGCATGTTTCAAAGAACCCAACCGGTTATGGACAAGCATTATCAGTGCACTTTAATGTAAAGTTTTGTGCTCCACGTTTACACTTATATCATCATCTCTATTCGACGAGCGTTTCTTTTTTTTTTTTTTTTTTTTTTTTTTGGACACGAAGCGAGATGGAGAGGAAAAGAAAACAGGTTCTGAACTTTGCTGACTTCAGAACCCCTTTCAGTCCTATTTTATCTCATTCTATTCTTACTTAATCCATCGATATCCCAACCAAAGGTAATCTTCTTATGGCAAGGCATTCTGTTTCGGTGCAGCCAAACCTCGGCTGACAGGGTGGGGGAGGACGGCAGGGCGGCGTGTGAGGAGTGGGCGGGTGGATTGGAGACTCTTTAGAGGCTGACACTTTGCTTCAGTCATTTCATGTAGGATTAGTTCTTCTGCTCTGGGTGAACAAGTGGCAGCTTCTCCCCTATGTGGTGTGTAAACCCTATTGCTGAGGATGGTAGACCCCCTGTGTCCAAATTATTTATGGATCATCAAGGTGTCTTCGGTGGAACGTCTGTACCTGAATTAGATTTGCACCACAAAAGGTCTGGAATCACAACTGTTTAGTGTCATTTCAGATGACTTGCAAAGTACAAGTCGATTCTGTCGAATCTCATCAAAGATTTGAATCATTTTGTTCTAATTTTTGAGAGTAATCTAAAACACCTAAGGTTCTAGAGCTTTGAAAGAAGATTAATTATCTGAATTTTGTGGCTGATTTTCAATCTGGTTTAGTCTAAAACCGATGCAGATTTAAGCTAATTCTATGTTTGTTTTTTGTGAAAATTTGTTTTATAAGAAAAACATCCTATTTATTTCTTTGTAGCCTTCCTGCTGAGAATGGTCCTGGAATATTTTTACTCTGAACAGAGCAATATCACAGTTTGTCTGCCAACCAAAATGTTGCCATTTTAAAACAAAGTTCATTATGAACTTGACATTTAAAAATTGGCCTTAGCATCTTACATTAACAATTAGTATGATTAGCTTAAAGCGGTGAGTGAGGTTATGTGAAGTCGTCTATAGTTTTTCACTGTTAGTAGAAATATGTCATATAACCGTAAGCTTGTTGGAAGGGTTAAAAGATCCTGAGAGTGGTAAACACTACCAAGCGCTGATTCAGCTGATCATGACTCTGATGGAATCATTTTCAAAATAAACTACAACTAAAACCAAATTCAAAAGTTTCTCATGTGTTTGGAGAGACAGAAGAAAGTGACAGGTTGCGACTGACTTGTTCAGCAAAGCAAAACAGCACCAAACATGACGACAACCTTTTTGGGGAAATGTGTAGCCTACTGTTAATATCTACTAACATAGCTACTTGTATGAACATTTTAATGTGACTTATTTTAAACTGCAAAAGTCAACTAAAAGGGTCCACACATGTGGTTCAAGAACTTATTAAGTTTTCAAAAAGCTCTGATATGACTTCTTCCATCTACAAGTAAGGGACATATTACCGATAATTAACCTCACAGAATCTCACTTGCAAAATATTCAAACCTTGTAATGAGTTGTAAAAAAAACCTGATTCCCTGAGTATTGCCTGTAGAGAATGTAAGGCCTTACCTTAACAGTGAGATATGCAACAGTCTGCAAGCTTTTTCCAAGTCCTTTCTTTCATATACCAAAAGTCTTGCTCTCTTTTGCTTACTTCCAGCCTTAACTAATTAGAAACATGCCTCAAAATATTGTGGAAAACACAATATGTGTTTTCCATCTTGGTTTGTTGTTTTATTTTTTACGCCAGTGACACAGAAAATTGTTAACGTCTTTACTTTGTAAAAACATCCACCCTAGAGAGTGTTGTTGTCAGGACAACTCAGCGACACTTATGTGTGATAGGGTTAACTTATCAGAAAAAGATTGGATTTTTGAGTTTCCAACCAGCCGGGCTGGAAGCAGCTAATTCCAATCCCCTGCTGATTTTTTCATCCATCTGTCTATCCATCGTCTAAACCTACTTGATAAGCGCTGCAGGGGGTTGGTGCCTACTTCCAGAGGTCAGGTCAGTCCATCACAGGACAACAAGAAGTACAGGACAAACCATTGAGCACTTACTAGTATTAAGAGAAGTCAATTGCGCTAATGTTCCTGTTTTGGACTGTGGGGAAAAAAGTGACCAGAGACGACCCGCAAACTTACTGCAGAAACTTCCTGGCTGAGATTCAAACTAGAAACTTCTTGCAGCAAGAGAACAGTACAACTGTCTCACTGTTGGTACTTCTCCATGATAACTTCTTCTTGTACATAGTATTTTTTTTCAACAAATAGGGTAAAAACAGCCGGAAGTAATTTAAGATTTGTTTATCTTCAAAGAAAATGCTTCTATTGTTGACTTTTTCTCTTTTTTCTCTTTTTCCTCAATTAATTTTTTTAAAAAGTTCTGACTGAATTAGGAATCTAAAATCCATCCAAACACAAAGTTCCAAGCAACGACACGGAGAACACTTCATTTACAATTTATTCTCTTGCATTGAACAGATAAATTACTCATATTTTAACCAACTGACAAATACATGTCTTTCATCTACAGTGACATATAATACAGAGATGTACTTCATTCCATGTGCGTCTTTCTGCTGAAGCCAGAAAATGTTGGCAACTTTTCCCCTGTGTTTTATTTATGTGGGTGCTTGAGGTTATAATTGGGAAATAAATTGATTATTTGTTTTTCTCCAAAACCCTTTGCGCGAAAGTTGATTTGGCGTTTGCTTTGAGAGCAGTCAGATGGAGGTAAGCATTGGGGGTTATTTACAAAACTCCATTTAGTCCAAGCTGAGACGAATGCCTTTCAACAAGAAGGTCTCCGAGAATGGCTCAAGCTTCGTTTTGTGGTGTCAGGTCTTTTTCTGTTCCCGTGATAGCTGTGTTGGGTGGCTGCACAAGCCAAGCTTAAGAGGATCTCATGCATGCACATGTTACGTTCAAGGGATCTTGTAGAGTTGCAAGACATTTTAGAATCTCAGATGGACACTGGGAGGATGTTTTTGTCCTGACTCGATCATGGTGTGCACCAGCTGATACTGTTGCCCTTTCACAGTTGATTAAAGTAACATCCTCTTCGGTCTCATCTACCGTCAAGATGGGATGGTTATGCTTGTTATCTCTTAAGTCCAACCAGACGATCTATTCCTCTTGTCGTTGAGCTGAATGGCTGTGGTGATAATGATGATGATGATGATAATGAGGCAATAGGAAATTGTGTGTTGACAATCCATATTGAGGTAGGTCCTCCGAAGTGTTTACTTTAGCTCAGCTTGTTTGTTTTGCGAACGCTTTCTTTTCTCCTGTTAACCATTGAACTCTGGTTTTCACAATGCAAATTAAACATTATCAGCAGTTCACCTGACTTTTACTTGAAAATTAGTACGGACATTAAACATTTGATCAGCAAAACATCTCGCGATCATACTGGAGGTGACACTGATACGTTCTTGGGCTTCTGCGGAAAATCTTCTTAGGTGTATGAAATTACTTTAAGAGGTCAAAAGAAAAAGTTGGATTGTTGGCCTGAAATGCAGCCAGGTTCTTCAGTTGGGAAGCGTGTCCAGTCCCAGCGATGCTGCGTGCTGCTTGGCCCTTAGCCGGAGGTTCTCGATGCTTGTAGTCTTGCTGTTGAGGCTTCCCGGGAGGCTGCCTGGAGCCGCCTGCAGCAGCGGGCTGTTCCACACCTGTTGGGCTTGTGATAGGGTCTGGTAGTAGGACTGGCAGGGCAGTGAGCCCAGTGGCGAAGGCATGTTGACATTCATGCCCAGGTAGGGCAGGGAGGACGGTGCGCTCATGTCAAAGGATGGGTAGTGCACCAGATTGTTTGTGGCTGCCATGTGCTGCCGAAACTGCTCCTGCAGTCGGAAGAGGCTGAGGGGAGACGAGGCGTAGGAGTTACTCTGAACCAGCCCGCTGGTTACACTGCTGGAGGTTGGCAGGGCGGGGGAGCTCAATGGAGAGTCTGAAAGATAGAAAGGGAACAGGAACTTGTAGTTTGTGGCTTAAATTAAAACCAATCAATCTCAAAAGTAATTGCATTAGCTCAATCGATGTTTGTACCTGATGTGGGACTGAGTCTCTTGCAGAACGGAGAGCTCCTTCCTGCCTGGATAGACCCGTCTCCTTGCACCTCCTCCCTGAGTTTCACCCTCGACTCCCCGCTAATTTCCTCCTCCTCTCGCTCAGCATTATCTTCTGTTGCTGACTCGCTGTCTGATGGCTCTGGGGACGTGACGTTGACTTCCACGCTCATCTCTCCCGGCTGAGGCCGTGCTGCGGCCAGCCGCTCTGACTCTGAGTGACAGGATGAAGAGGACGAAGGAGGAGGAGGAGGACTGCGGACTTCAGGAACCACTGTGGTGGTGGTGGTGGTGTTAGGAGCATTTGTGAGGTCTGTTTTTGAGTCTTCTGGTGAGTCGTCAGCAGCTCCTGACGCTTCCTTCTGCTTCTGTAGCTGCTCCTTTGGAGACTGCGCTGCTTCTTGCGAAATTTGGCTCGGCGGTTCTTGAACCAGACCTGGCAGGTGCATCAATAAATTAGACTACAAAACTACATCATATCTTTATGCCTTTACGTGGACGTCCTGTTTTTACCTGCACACGGGCCTCGGGCAGGTTGGTGCACATGGCCAGGCGCTCCCGCATCACCACATCAGGGTAGTGGGTCTTCTGGAAGGTTTTTTCCAGAGCCTCCAGCTGTTGCGCGGTAAAGGCCGTACGACTGCGCCTCTGCTTTCTGTGCTGGGAGCCATAGCGGGCCTCAAGGATAATGTCTTGAAATGTACAACCGTTGAGAAAGAAGAAACATGACCAGTTTAATTCAAGGGACTGATAAGTCGAGGGGGAAGGTGAGCTCCTGGTGTAAGTAAATATTTTACTTAAACAAGCGAAGCCTGTGACAAAGAGGCTGGGAGTGAGAAATATAAAATGAGAAAGTGTGCAACTGATTCTTACCTGCTAGTCTCTCTGCAAGGGTTAACGCATGCACTGAGGGCCTGTAGTCAGGTGCATGCTGCGCTTGCTGCGCCGCCTGTTGGTGAAGGTTGTACATGGCACTCAGGGAATTCATGGCGTGCAGAGAGTAGCCGTTCACCCCGTAGTGCTGCATGGCTGATGACACTTCTGCAGAGAGGACAAGCTGCTGTTGGTCCTTTTTGCTCAACAGATATTCAATTAAAACAATTTACTTTTAAAAAACAGATTTTGTGTTTTTTTTTTATTTTTTGTAAAACACGAACTGAACAAATTCAACTGTCAACAAGTTAAATGGAAGCGCTTATTAGTTTGTGCCTGGTCAGACAGTAAATAAAGATGATCTCGGATTAGTTTAAATAGATCTAGAAGAAGAATATTCTTAATAAGGAATGTTTTAAGGATGTTCTCTATAAAATGCACGAAATATTGACCAATTACCAAAAAATAAACAGTTTTAATGAAATAACACAACTACGTGGTTTAAAACTCGGATAGATAGCACGTTACTTTAAAAAAAAGATTTGTGATTTTAGATCAAAATTAAGAATTATTATTATTATCGTCATTATTATTATTGCTATTATTATTATTATTATTATTATTATTATTATTATTATTATTATTATTATACCATCAATGTTCTAAAGTTGTTTATTGGCCTAGTTAAAATTGTATTTAATAGTTCAAATAAAATATTTTCGTGTGTTTTCCTCCCACATTTAAACAAGTTTAAGTGACGGGGTGAAAAGGGAAACTTGTTCAGAGTGGAAAGGTTTTAATAAAAAAATATTTTTGCTTTGTGAACTCACTGACTATCAGATCTGCAGTCCATAATTGATATAAAGTGCAAGAAAAAAAATCTAGATTATTTTTCTTCATTAGCTCCCGGATAGTTTTGACCAGACTGGGACACGGAGTTTATCACAATCTGTGGCGGGTCCCAGGTCAGTTTTGGACGCCTGCAGGCTGACGGGACAAACCGTGACGGGTCGTCAGAGAATTACGCGCATGGATTCCCTATTGAGCTCCTTTTTTTAATGCGCCTGCAAATAGGTTTCAACTATACAAGCCTATTAATTTATCATCAGCCCTGACGCGTGAAAGGGGGTCCACGTGCGTGCGCTTCGTGGGACTATGTGATTTAAAAGAAATATTGGACTAATGCAATACAACTTCTTGTATTCATTTACTTATTTGTATTCGATTCTATTTTATTTTATGCAATTGCTCTAGAGGGGGGGAAAACACACACCTGCCCTGAATTATTTAATCTGTTCAATTTTCTTCCAATCTGCGTGGAAAATGTAACACAATGCTCTTCTTTCAGGACAATGTCACGAAGCCCCGGGCTCTGATTACAGCCTAATTATGCTTATTGCCGTGGATTTATGAGTTATGCTGCATTTAGTAAAGAACCGCCTCGGGGCCGGAGCTCAGCGTGCAGTCGTCAGTTGAGCATCATTATTTATTTCAAAAGGTTTGGGGATGTATGACTAAAATTATAGGGGGAGTTAACGGGCAATGAATCAACCTAAAACCGTGCGAGATCATTTTAGAGTTGGGTGTAATTTACAGCTATTGAAAGTTTTACTAACATCTGTAAACTGTCACTTTTTTTTTTCTTCCTGAAATAAAATAGCTTGATAAGAGCGACATTTAAAAGGTGTAAACAATCCACTTCGTCTGCACAAATTCTGCAAATGAAAAAAATACCAACACAGCATCAACTCTGATTCATACCTCCTTTTCTCCGCCGGAATAAAGGTTCGCTTATCGAACTACTTCTTCCCAAACTTCAGCAGCCGCCCTCTCATTTTCTCCGCTCCCGGTTTTCCTTCGGTTTGCTGTCTTGAGGATAGTCCGCTGCGTGCGTTGCGTTTCGCTCCGCTGTCCGCTCTCTCGGTCTCTCGGTCTCTCGGTCTCTCTCTCTTTGCGGTGGTTGTGGGGAGGATGCGGAGCCGCCACCTACCGGCTTTTAAAGCGCTCCGGGTGGGTCACCGGGGACGCACGGAAGCTCCGACTGGTGCGCCAATCACGTCGCTTTCCTCCTCTTTTATCCTACCGAGGCGTGCACCTCCCTGTCTGTGCACCCCCAGTTTAACATCACTACATCTGAGCTGATTATACAAAACGGATAAATAGAAGACATAAATCTCTGTTTTCTTTTCTCTCTTTTTTGCATATATATATTTTTTTTTATTAGCTTTGATTGATAAATTCAACTACTTTGGAAATGTAAACAACTTTTACCGAGAATTTATAAATCAGTAAATAGATGCAGGTCTAAATAAATTAATGAGGTTTTTTTTTCTTTCAGAAAAACAAGTGTCGAACTGATATTTTTCCAACCCGTTGCATTTTACCAAAATGTTATTTATAACAATTATATAGTAGCTCTCGCAATTGAATTTACAGCAAAAATGTTATATTAAATTACAGTAGAGCATCTGTAAGACATCTGACAACAATAAAAAGTTATAATATGAAACAGAGCAACCCAATATAAAACCGCTGTAGATGCTCGCTTTAATTCGTTACATCTCTAAATTAGCTTGTACAGGTGCAACTTGCTTTACTAGTCTTTTAAATAAATAAATTATATATATATATATATATATTATATATATATATATATATATATATATATATATATATATATATATATATATATATATATATAACACATATATATATATAACCCTACCCTAATATATATATATAGTATATAGTATATAGTATATACTATATACTATATACTATATACTATAGTATATATATATATATATATATATATATATATATATATATATATATATATATATATATATATATATATATATATATATATATATATATATATATATATATATATAATTACCAATCAACACAAATTATGCATTAAGCATTAGATTCGTTTTATGGTCATGAGTTAAATAAATCTTAAGTTCCGGCATCGAGCAGCTCCGTCTAATTTTGGGTTAGTGTAAATCTAATGAAATGTTTGCGTTCAGTGGAAACAGATCCGTCACCCGCGTGCTAATTAAATGATATGCAAATATTCGGCTCAGGTTCGGCCTTTACGCGCCTCTCGCGGTGCGCACAGATCGGCCACTTTTGGGTTAATGCCGCGCTTTTAATTTTCTCTCGCAGCTTCCGCGCAGTTTTGTGGGAAAGCAGCTGAGATGGAGAGATTCAGCCCGGGCTGCTGCTGCGCCTCAAGCAGCTCCTCGGGCCCCGGAGGGATTTGGGTTAGGATTGGGTAGACAAGACGCCATTTCACCCCTCTAAAAAATGTCTTAAAATGACTGCTGGTAAGAGGATTAAAACAATAATACACCCCTCCACCCTCCCTTCTTCTCCGAGGTTTTTTAGAAAAGATTCCTTCTTGCGAGGAAAAACCGTTTAGGCTGGAATTAAGGGCAGCGAAAGTAGCCTTTTAATGTAAAGCCTGCATATTTTTGCTGAATTTAGAGAGATGGAAGCAGGTGGAGAGAGAAGAGAAGAGAAGGGAGGCTGAGGTTAGACATTCAATCCCGGTATCTCAGACTCCTGAAAGTGATGTGTGTGTGTGTGAAAATAATTTATTGAGCTGCTACTCAGCTCAGTTAAAGTTATGTGGTATTTTCCTTTTTTTTATTGTTTGTTTTATCAGCCTAATGGAAGACTTCACAACGTGTTGGAGCCTGCTGCAACAAGTGGTTAGCAATCCCACAACTGTTTTATTTTTAACGTAATCACTTAAAAAAAATCAAAGAAGTATTTATTTATTTATTTCTCTCCATTTTCCTTCTTTTTTTTACTTAATGTCTTCTTCTCGCTTTTTTGTTGTCTGTAGCTGCTTCGCATTTGGGCCTAAAGAGGGAAAAATTGGATTAACTTGTGAATCGATGGACATAAGAACTTAAACTGGAGGTAAATCTGAGCAGTGTCTATTTGTGGGAACCGTTTCTAAAGCGAAATAAAGCGAGAAGGAATTCCTCTCAGCTGCTCTTCCTTAAATCAGCTTTCCTACGCGACCTAATGCGGCCTAATGTCCAGCGTGGCTCAAGGCTTTCAATGAAGGAGTCAAGAGGCCCAGTTTAGAAGGATTTTATAGGCCAGCAGCAGCAGCAGCAGCAGCAGCTCCGTCCTGACCAAGTCATAGGGAACAATCATCTTCTTCTTCTTCTTCTTCTTCTTCTTCTTCTCACATTTAAACGTAAAAACGTCCTGAGGTGAAGCGCTTAACAACATAAAACATCAGAAAAGAAAATTCAAAACAATACACGTAGAAGACGTTGACTTTCCCTGGTGGTCTAGTGGTCAGGATTCGGCGCTCTCACCGCCGCGGCCCGGGTTCGATTCCCGGTCAGGGAAACTTTTCCTGCAGCTGCTCTAATTATCTCTTCAGTTTGTGAAAGTTCTGTAGAAAAACATCTGATTCGGCTGTGATGAGGAAAAACATTTATTGTATAAGTCCTTAGGGACTGACACAACCTTAAGCTTCTTCCTGGACAACTCCAGGAAGTGTTTTCTATGGGCACAGATTAAATTCCTCTGTGTAGTTACCAAGTGCACCATATTGGCACTGCTTGAAGTAATATATATATATATATAGACATACATATTTTAAACTGAACAGGAGTCTCCTGTAAAAAGTACTTTCGTCACTGTAGTTGAGATCTGACTATAGGTGGTGAAATGTAGCACAAGGCAAATTTTGATAAAATTTCTCCTAACTTTATAGATAGAAAAGCAACAATGAGTGAACAAAATGTGTTTTTAATGGTATGTTTATTATCTTTGATTATAATTTAAAATGAGCAAACTGTAAATACCTTTCAGTAAAAAAATAAAAATGGTGGAGTGTGATATTTTACATTTAATCTCAGTAGAGTAAGATGTTTACCTCATTATTATTTAAGTATTTTTAAGTTTCCAGTGTGAGCTTGTAGCAGTATTATTTCTATACCACTAAAACACCTGATCCCATTTTCTTAACCTCTAGGGTCTTTATTCAGTTCAATTATGTTTTTCAATTGCAAAGGAAAATTAAATTGTTGTTAATCTTATTGATGCCATCAAACTTTCACAATTAAATAACTAAAACGTGTTTATTAAGTACCAGCATTTTTATCTCTAATGCTTACTTTTTTCATCTATTTCAAAAACAAATGATGCAATTTCATGTTCTAGACATAACTTGATGATTTAGTTGTTAATTATATAAATTACTCTGGCAGTGTGTTTTTTTTGTGTGTGTTTGTTTTGTCTTTCTTTGTTTGATACTTCCGATGCCTTGGATCCTCAGTGCTGCTCATAATTTTGGTGGATTTTGGTGGATTTCCATGCAATGCTTATTGTCCTCCTCACTCTGGCTGCATTGAAAGCTTTATCTTGTTAAAGCCTCTGCTTAGATCTGAGTTAAAGTCTTCAATCATCCCCTTTCCTCCAAACTTCTATCCCTGCATCAGGACTTTGGCAGCATAAATCAACGCTCAGACGCGGAAGCTGCTGGGATTTCTAAATCATCTGCGGTTTTAATCAGGTTTATAATGCGTGCTCAGTTTGTAATTTTACCCCTCAAAAGGCTCGGAGTGAAACTCTCCAACTTCGGAAGAAAGTTGATGCATCCTCCCTTCTGAGCTCATTAACTTTTATCATTAACTTTTTTCTTTAACTTTCTGCATACATTAGGTTTTATTCCAGCAGCTGTGGCCAGCTCATGCTCTCAGCCAAGGTTAGCTTGTGCTCATTTGGGTGAAATTAATCATTTTGATGCATGGTTCAGAATTGACTGCTTCAGTGGGACCTGTGTGACTGGAGTAACAAAGCAGCTTGCCACTAGCAGTCCTCTGGCTGTGTATTAGTGGGCCATTCACCTTTAAGTCTGTCCTCACACACCTGCTTTTAAATGAACAAGCCGTTTTCGTTTATTCATAAACACTTAAACGTGCATTCTGTCCAGCTCCCGTCCAGCTGCTTCCTAATGTGGGCTACAAGGTTTATATGCATAGCAAAATGCGGACGTCAACTGGAAACTGCGCCACATAAGATCAAATTCTATTTGCTGTGATGATGAGTCACAACGTAAACATGAATATGCTGTTGTATAGCCGTGGCAGCACTCAGCGAGAGCATCGTGATGTTTCAGTTGTATTTGTTTTGTTCCAGCGCAGTGAGCTGTAAAGCGGAGAGACAACAACACATTCAGACAGCAGACAGCCACAGAGGCAGTAACTTTGCTATAAAGAGCCAGTTACACATAGTGATATCTCAATCTTCAGGAGGAAGATATCTCAACTCTCTCACAATTTCTTTTGCATTGTCTTGAGAATCTTGAGATATTCAAAGAAGTTGTTGAAAACATTCAAACTTCCTTCTCCTTGATATATAATATATATCAAGGAGAAGGAATATATACGTATATATATACGTATATATATTTTTTTTAAGCATAATTGCGTTTTTGTTTTTGATAATGTCTTTGACTTTATCAGTTTTTGACTGATCGATTGTGCTTTAACTTTCATGTTCTGTCTTTTATGACGCATTCATGAGTCTTATCTGTGAAAGACGCTTCAGGAACACAGTTTCCTTAAAGTTTGCAACCTGAATCAATGAGTTGAGTCACTGTCCAGATGTGTTGTAAGCCATGAATTGTTCACTGTATTCTCTTCCCTTGCGTGATTGAGCAGTCCCTGCCGCAACTCCTCTGAACGCTTTCTCCAGCAGACTTGATGTATTGGAGTTGGCAGGTTTGCTTCCTCCCTCGTTCTCAGAGCAGATCTTCGGTTGTGCCCCTCAGGCTGCGGCCCAGCACAAGGGTTTCTATTGTCGGGGCCTAATCCAGGGGCTACACAGCTTTAGCAACATGGTGGGATAAAAGCCCATCAAACCACTGCTTTATGGGGGCAAATCTATCCTAATCCCTCGCTTTATCTAAACAAAAGGAGAGAAACAAGGGGATAGAAAGAAACTGTGCAGACATAGGGCAGGACTGGGAGCTACGATCCAAAGAAGTAGTTTCACTGGAGAAGCTAACCATTTTTGACAGGCTTTCACTAAATGGCTGACAAACCCCCCCCCCAAAACAAAACAATAAATGAACACTAGGATTCCAGAAAATGGTGTTTAGAGATTTTCTCTTCCCCTTTTCTAAAGTTAAGCTTTAAGATCCTCAAGGGATATGTTGAAATTAGTGAGATTAAATTCAAAAACATGTTGTCAAGAGATGTTTGTAGGGGGTCACCTGTCAGTTAAGACACTTAAAAGAAATTGTTCTTGGTTTACATGGTTGATCTAAACAGGCGACAACAACAACAGGGAAACCTGTTTGGCACTTTCTCAGAAAAAAACAAGACTCTGGTAATTTCACACAAATGATGATTCTCAACTTGTATCTAAGGCATAAAGCCTTTAATTTTAATAAACCTCAAATCAATTAGACTCTACTTAATGTCTTGTGTGAGGACTCTTCAAAAGATACTGAATGACAGCAGCAAAGCACCAAGTCCCTATAGGACGCTCTGTAAAACACAGTTTATCTCTGCCACCTTTTGTCTGAACAGACCACCCTTGGTAATCAGGAGACCTTCAAATTCACATGCTCCGTGTAGACGCATGTGTCGACGGAGTGTGTGTGTTTGTGTGTGTGTCGGGGGGCAAATCCCATGACCCCATTTCATGTTTGCTGCCAGTTCCAATTTCTATCTTTGCACTGCCGCAACTCGCTTCCAATCCCAAGAGTGGCGTCGGCAAATGACTCTGTGAGTTAGAGGCTCCATTTTCCAACTGCAGCGCAGTTGCTCCACAAGAGGACCGTTTGCAGCCCGGCGGTCAGAAAGGCCAAGCAGAGATTGAGAGCGAGGCAGTTCTGGCTGTATGTACATAAACCACCACAGCTGGAGGGTCCTCTAAGGTGTACAGACCTGGTGACACACATAACTCACAGAGTGACGGTAAATACACTGCCCTCATTCCCACACACACACACACACACACACACACACACACACACACACACACACACACACACACACACACACACACACACTACAAATCTCTGACTTTTTGAAATCTTATCTTAAAATCTTGGAGCAGAAATGGATTTGATTCACTCGCATGGTATTTGTTGTTACTTTTTTGTCACTGTGTGCCCCCTGCTGGCCTGTGGTGCTGCCACATGGGTGGGGGTAATTAAGAGATAATAGGCTGGGGATGTTCATAAGGGACTGAGTGATTAGTGATTCATTACATGAGCTTAGAATGAGGAATAAGAGAGGAGGGAAGTGGGATGTGAATAGGGTGGCTGGGAATGCAGGAGCAGCCTGACAAATTGCCGGTGGATTTATCCTGGGTAATTAACTATCACCCTGGGAAAGGGCTGGGACTGGGAATATCAGTGACCCACTGTGGAGACCCACAGTCAACACGCAGGACTCTTAAGCACTGTAAAAATGATTGAAAGAAATAGAAAAGATTTCCTCAAATCAACCACAGATTTGATCAATCCATCAAATTCTAAATTTGAGAATTAATGTAGAAAAAAAAATGATCACAAAGTCATATTAGAAAAATAAATATCCCTCACTCTAAGAAACTGGAAAAGTCTCTGAAAGCTCAGCAAATGTCATTACTAATCACCTTTAAAAGTTTATCATCCTCTTGTTTATGGAGGAATATGATTTTTTTACAGAAATGTCCAATTCATTGAAGTTTGTGGACATTCATTCATGCAAAAATCTCTTATGAGCATTTCAACTGAGTTAGCAGCTACATTTAGACAATTTATTAGTTGGACTCAGTAAAACAATCCCAGTGTGTGTTGAACCCCACTTCCTTTTGTTTCCTTTCTTGAAGCACTTCAAGATCTTTCTTCATGCCGACAATTCTTACAGTGAAGACATACAGAAATGGTCTACAGGTGGAAAGTAAACAAAGAATTGCTGTGTTGGGAAAATATGGACCCTTTTTTCTACCACTGATCTATTTGGTGCCACAAGAAATTCAACAATTTTAAAGAGCAGTAAAATAAAACACAATACTTGGTCAGAATGTAAAGCCTTACATTAGTAATCATACTATATTATTTTTAATTCAGTCTGCTGGGACATTTTGAATACCGTAGTCTTTTATTGTTAAGTATTTTTCCTCTACCATGATATTTATAAGGATAGCAAACTAATTAATCTTCTAAAGACTTAATCTACCTTACTTTATGTTTCTCAAAAATATCTGACTTGCAGCAACACAAAAAAAATTAATACGCAGTTAGCATGTTTTCTTTCTATTTTGATATGTCTTGTGGACGAGTTGATTTATACCATATCTAAATGCATATCCAGTTCAGCATGTGTAGACAAAATTTACAAAAAAAAGTTTTTCTTCTTAAACTTAAATCTTTTGCAATGAACACTGTCAAATTTAACAATTGGTGTTTAAGCTATGCTCTGTGCATCTCGCACTCAAACACTGGGCACATTGTGGAGAGCAGATCAGGATACATGAACAGACAAGAAAACATGATTTTGAAAATGAACTAGTGTGTAGAGCATGCAGTGTGTGTCCAGCACAAAGACGCAGAGTATACACACACAACAGGTATCAGGAGTTTCTTAGTCAGGAAACACCGGTCAGACATGATGGTCTCATTACGTGGATTCGAAAACGGGACATCGACTGCGACATCCATTTGCAGGAATAACAGGACATGTGATGTGATTTGACGTTGTGAGTCTGACCCACCAGGTTGTGCTGGAATGATGAGGGATAAATAGTGACTGAATGTAAGACTGACTCTCATCAGCTCTAGTGAACATTAACTTGATTCAATTTGTGAATGAAATTTAAAATAATAAATAAAATATAGAACAGAGTTCGGTTCTACACTAGTAATCCAAATTTCATGAAGGTAAAAAATAGAAAAGTTTGAATTGTGAAATTTGGTGCCATTACCTTTTAAAGAGTCTTTGCATGACTCAGACAAAGCGGTTTGACCCGCTATTCGACTGTCATGATCCTCTAAAGCAGGAACATCCATATTTCCATCTTTGTAGATCTTCCAAAGCCAGTCTCCCATCCAAGAATAATCCTCTCTGGTCCATATCAGCCCCACAAAGCAGCACGCGCTTACACTGAAAAGTTGATTTTCTCTGTCTCCGTTATCTGATTTGGAAGCACTTAGAAACAGCTCTGAGTCTTTTTCAGATTAAAAGGATGAGGGGGGGGGGGAAAAAATCTGCCGGTGTGATAACCACTTCCCCTACGCTACCTCTAAACATCCAACATCTGTCTATTGTTGTTAAATCTGCTTTAAAGCATCTGTGGGTCATATGGATTCAAGCATTTAGTGAATTGAGGCTCATCCGTTGAGCTTAAGGCACTCTGGAGTGGTACTGTTCTCTTTTCAAGTGAGAAACTCGCAAAACTTCCTATTAGCGTTGTTGTAGTTTTTTGTTTCTGTTATTTGATTAATGGACACAGGAAAACGTCAAATGTAACAGACTAAGTATGGACATAATAATGTTTCGTGTACAGTTTGTAATTTGGGTTTCCCAACAGCTGAACTTCGGATTAATCCACCATAAACTCTCCATTCATCAACCTGTATTTTGATAAGAGCACATTAGACTTGTCAAGTCAAGCTCTTATCCATAAGCTTTATTATGCAGTGTTTTATGAAATGAACATAAGGGACGGTTTTATTGTTCTTTCATAATCTGGGTTTATGCCTTGTTCTGAAAAAGCCTTCTTAGAAAAGCTTTCGCTGTCTGTAGGGAGAAAGCTGTATCGGGCATTAAGCCACTGAATGGCCAAAGAGTCACCAAACTAACATGATACGGAAAATATAAAAAGAGAATTCAGAGGGAAAGTTAGGATACCGTTCAGCACGATAACTAATCTGAACCCCTTTGGTTGAAGCAACTTCAGAGAGATGCTTCTTGTAGCCATTTACCTGTCTCTGAAAGCAGAATGAGAAATGTTTTCCCGTCTCCTCACTCTCAACTGTGAGATGTTTGAGGAGCTTTTTGCACGTTCAGACTCATTCAAGTCAGCACACAGCATCTCAACAAAATCAAGATCTGGCCTTTGACTTGAACAAGGACTTCAAATGTTCATTGTTGCCACATCACACTTTTCCGAATCCATTCTAGACGATATGATTGGAAAATTCAACTGTAATCAACTGGTTACAAATGGTTCTTTTTCTTTTTTTTCTTTTTTTTAATGTCTTATTGTGTTTGTGCAACAATCGCAGTACAACCTAAAAAGATACTTGAAGTAAAAACTACCAAGTCATATCCCATATTTAAGATTAGTTAGTATTAAAATATGTTTGTTTTTCTTTTGACCAAACATTCGGTCCACACCAGTTTGCCAACCAGCAAACAAGTAGAAGAAGAAGAAGTCCTAGAAGTCCCTAGAAGACAGCATCATATTTAACAAAACTATATTTTACTGGGTTACCTGCAAGGCTGCTCCCAGCCATTTGACTCTAATTACAGTCTGGTGTCGGCCTCTACAGAGATAGAAAACCAGTGTGAAAAAAGTGCTTAAGAAATGACTGTTTGAGGAGGCCTGAAGGCACGGGGCTTTCTGCTGGGAAAGCTGCACTTAACCTGGAGACCTAAACAGGCACAAAGCATTAAAATGAAGAACTGCTTGCAAATTTGGAGTGGAAAATGGATGTAGATGAGCAGGTTGGCTAAACACGGTGTATTCTTTACTTGAAGGGTAGGAAATATGGAGGACAGAGGGGAGAGAAAATAATCTTATTGAGCTTTTACTTCTTAAAGGGATATTCCATCATTTTTAAAGTGTGTTTTTACTAAAAATGAATGTGTAGCTAATATCTTATTTACAGTTAGAAACTCTAGGCATTTTCATTTGTAACTAAACATAATTTAGTCTTTGAAGCGCGTGGAGAGATTTCTGTTTTTTCTAGAAATCTTGGATTTGCGAGCTTTCTGACAATACACCCCTAATAAATAATGGTCCATAGGTGTTTGTACCTTAAGTTTTATTTGTGTTTTAAACATTTCCTTATTTTTGTTCATAGATATATCGCTAGTTCAGTTTTCTCTTTCGTTACTTGAAATATGTGTGCATTATGTTTGGGTTCCACAGATTAGTTTTCTTTTCTGTTTATTTTAGTTTCAGGTTTCTTCCTTTCGTCTGTTTGGTTTTCTCATGTCTCATCTTTGTCTACCTTCCTTCCTCCCATTCCCAGCTGTTTTCTATCTTTGCCTCTCCTGTCTGCCTGCACCCTCCCTCAGCTGCTTCAGCTTCTCTCTGATTAGATCGTCTGGTTCCTCCATCTCCACCTCCACCTCTCCCTCTGTATTTAAGCACTCTGGTTTGTGCTGTTCCACACTGGCTCCTTCTGTTATCTTGCATGACTTTCTTCCATTGTTTTTCAGTTTCTATGCCTTTTCTCTTTTCATCATTTCATGTCCTGTGCCAGTCAGTTTAACCTCCTGTAAGTCATCATTTGATTTTCTTTCATCTAAATATTCTCTGTTGTCATCTTTGTGGTTGGGTCCTCCTTTAAAACCAGTGTGACATATGCATAACGAATGTGCCATTTTTTTCAAGGTTCATAAATATTGTTTCAATTAACTGCTTTGACCCTTCTGAGATTGGACTGTTTTTAAGACCACTCCAACTAGCCATTATAACCCCTTGGCACAATTTGTTTTTTTATGTACTTCCTAAAAGTATATAAAAGCTTGTACAGGTAGGAGATTAGCTTCTTATGTCTTTAAACAGAACATCAGTTCAAAAGTTCTGAACTGTACCTTCAGAAATGGGGCAGCCATTCAGACCAGTAGCAACTGGCTAAAGGAGGCTGCAATCCCAATCTAACCACCAGTTGCCCTAATCAACTATTTTGCTCAAATGTGACCCACATTCAAGTTTTTATAATGACCTGAATGTTGTTTTTCACCCATCTTTTATTTTATATTGAAGTGAAACCTGTCACAATTTTGCAGTATGATGCGTCTGACACCATAGGTCGGAGCATGAGGGTCACTTCTGACTGATCACACTGGAATGATGGCGGTTTTATTAACATTTTCATGTAAATGTTGATGCAAAATGTCAGATCATAATCGAGCTTTAAGACGTGAAGTGTGAAAGCAGTATAAGAGAGAGAGAGAGAGAGAGAGAGAGCTGCAGTCAGATAATCCTTTCCACCACACATTAGCACCACCAAGACACAAATTACTATTGAAGAGCTGCAGATTTCTGTATGTGTTTGTCAGGAACGTTAGCATCAATTAGAAAAGCCAGAGTAGGATTGCGTTGGTTTGCTTGTTTATGTGTTTCCAGTGTGTTGCCCCAAGGCCCCTGCCTTGCACACACAGAGGAGGCCTGTGGCAAAAAAAAATCTGACTTCACATGAATATGAATGAGGGGAGCTGCACACTGGGGAGCGCTGGGGAATCTGATGACGGTGCAGGAAAAGACCGGAGCATCTAAGGGGACGTATGACTCCTCAGCCCTGCCACTGATATGATAAAGTGGCTGGATTTGAATAAACGAAAGTGGAGGTGGTGCGTGTGTGTTGCCATGGAGTGTGTACCTTCAGATGGGTATGAATAATGTATTTATGGCCACCCCCCACCCTTGTGGTAGTTCATACAATCCCCGCTTGTGGATGTTGCGTTTAGCCTGCCCAGCTGGCCAGGCCACAGGGGACACATGCACATTATATCACAGTCCCAGGAGAGGTGTGGCTCTATGTTCCCTTTTCATCATCAATCAGCAGGGCAAACTGTTTAACAACAACAATGAGGCAGTTAAGAGGCCCTTCAGCTCATGCCAGAAGTGGTGATAATTACCTAAACATGGAGATGTCAGGCTTCTCACTGCATCTGCCTCTTCGGATTGTGTGGCGAGTCAGCTGTGACTGTCTCTCTGACCGGGAACGGCAGTAATTGGTGAGCTTTATTTTGAAAGAATATTTTCATTAGGCTTAATAAATGTCTCCAATTGTTTCCTGGTGCTTTCAGAATTGTTTTTTTCTCCACTTGAAGGAAAATGAATCTGAATGAATGAATCTGAATTCCTACAGTTTGCGGTGATCTCTGCAGTCACCCGTTTCTCCTAAAAGCAGCACCTCTTCTGTCTGAGGGCCAGATAATGGTGTCAGATACTTGCCCTGCACAATCTGTCCACACTTGCATGTTTACTGATTTTCCAACTTCCTAAAAACCTTCACTAAGGTTGTCAGCATTAATGCTCAATGCTTTTCTATCGTAAAAGAACAAAACAGCAGTTGGAAAGTTATTAGAAGATACAAAACTGATTAAAGTTGCAGTTATCCATAGTTACAAGTTTTGGTTTTGCATTATTCACTTTATTTTCTTGCTTTACTCTGCAGCAGAGCT
This sequence comes from Poecilia picta, assembly GCA_033032245.1. Taxonomy (NCBI): domain Eukaryota; kingdom Metazoa; phylum Chordata; class Actinopteri; order Cyprinodontiformes; family Poeciliidae; genus Poecilia; species Poecilia picta. The sequence goes on along the minus strand of CM065356.1, from coordinate 13,843,311 downwards.
CTCTAACTGCACGGCTCACTGCAAAGGCAGACTTCAGGAATGCGTTTCCAAAGAGCCGCACAGCCTTGAAACAGGAACTAATCCATGATATTGATCAGTGTGTTTCATATAGGCCCCTGTAATCCATCAAGCTAACAGTGTTGGATAGGCGTAATTTATATCATCTGAAAGGTGTAATCAAAGATGAATGAACCCCAACGTGATAGAAATGCTCGTTGGGTCATAATTTCTACGACTGTGACTAATGGTGGACGAGGATAAACACTACATCTGCTCTGCAAAATGACCAGAAATAAAGTCAAGTCTCACAGGGGCCTTGCAAAAGTATTCATACCCATTCGACTTTTGGGGCTTTTATAGAACAGCTCAAACTATTGCAAAAATAATGGTGTGAATTTGTATTAATTTCATCTGAACAATTAATTTCACGCTGAACAGCCTTGTCCCACAATCACGACTGAGACTCTTCTTGGATACATAACAGCTTTTTACATTAAAAAATAAGTTTTTTTTCCCAATTTTTCTTCATAAAATTGCCATTAGATTGACTGAGGGTACATATGAACAGCTGTTTTAAAGTTTTGTCACAGATTTTGTTTATTTATTCAAGTTTGAACTTTGACTGTACCATTCAAACACATCAATCTGGTTTCCTGATAAAACAACAACATCCCTACAGCATGATGATGCCACCACCACTGACTTGTGACATTCACAAACCATACGATTCTGTTGCTCTTTGCTAAGAATGATAAGACTCAAGTCTCAGTTGATAAGAGCTGTTCTTTGCTCTTTGCTTGTTATGCTCTGCACTCACTGCAGTAGCTCTTATTATTCTACTTAATTTAAAATTACATTTATTAAATTGGATAATTATCCCAATACAAGAAAGCGGTGGAGATGTGCAGCACTGTGTGTGACCTGGCTCGAATACTGAGGTAGTGAGACTTCATGCAGTGAGAGAGAGGATGTGGATGGTCGTGGTGTGCTCCCTTCCTCTTGGTTTCTTCTCGCTTGTTGCTCCTTGGTTAATATTCATAGATGAAATGTTGCTTACCACTGACATCGAACAATAAAGTGTATCGCCTTTATTGTTATAAATAATGTTCTAAGTTTTTGTTTCTGCTAAAGCAACTCAGGTCTACTATTTTTTTCTCTGTTACAATTTTCCTTTGAGTTTGTTTTCACATCACAAATATTACTAATGCACACAAAATATGGGTATATAATATTTTTTATTTGTTTTATGAAGATACTGATTTTTTTTTTTTACTTAATGCAGATGATTAAATTTTTTGTGACAGCAACTAATGTAAAACTATGTGGATGAAATGAGAACTATTAGGATAAAATGGCTTGTTGTTTGAAAAATGTACATTTGGATCATTTGAACAGTTCTTTGAAGTGAACACATTCTGCAGATTCAGTTCCCTTCAAACAGCCATAAGTCCCATCGCTAACCACCATGTTTTACTGGGGGGATGGTGTCATTAGGACAAGTTGCTTTTCCATCACACATTGCTTCCTGCATAACCAAAGAGCTCAGATTTGGTCTCAAAGCTCTTTCTTTTTCCATAATTGCTGGGTCTTTGTGGCTTTTTGATAACTGGAAACAAGATTTATGATGATTTTCTTTCAGCATAAGCTTGTGTGCCATAAAGGTCAGATTTGTGAATTGGAAGACCAGTCGCTATATGGTCAATAAATTCTCCCACCTGAGCTGGTGACCTCTCCAGCTCCTCCAGACTTACCATATGCTGCCCATCCCCCAAACAGTCAGTTTAGTTTACAGTAAGTAAGAAAGAGCCAGATAATATAAAACAAACCCTTGTTTATTGCTCAATTTCATATGTATTTTAAGACATTGGTTACTAAACCTGATCTGTGTTTGTAAAATTAAAACATTAGTATCTCTGACCTTAGCCAAGGAAGCAATTTTTTTAATATATATAATGACAACATATCTGCAGTATTTTTTTTATTTAGGGAATTAATTGAGTGTTACTGTGAGATAAAACTGTAATATCTTTAAATCCAGTGTACAAGTGAGGAATCTCATATATATGGGTAACCCAAAGGGTGAATGACTGGCAGAAGAAGCTTCAGGAGTAACTGTGAATAGGGAAGGAGGGTAGCAGTAAATATGTGTAAATATATATAAATGTTTCCGTTAAAAAAAAGGGAAAAAAGCCACTTAAGAACTCCAACCCTTTAAATAAGGCCAAGAATAATCTGTTCCCTCTGTTACGGTAGATCCAGCAGGGATTTGCAGAAACATTCGGCAGTGACACAGATCTACATAATCATTTTAAGTTTCTACCCGCTCCCTCCAATGATTCTCCTGCTGTCACTTTAGATACCGCTAAAACTGATTTGGGCTCCCTAATCTCCCGGTATTTCTTAGACTTTAAAAATCTCTAATATCATAAGGAGATTATTTCATTTATAATTGATTGAGTGCATTTGCCGGAGTGCCACTTCAAAGTTGCTGAATTAAAGATGCATTTGAGAAGCCTGGCACGAGGCGTTGTGAGTTGCAGGGCGGGGTGTGAGGTTGTGCCGGGGATGAGGATGGCAGAAAGAGTGGGTGGGGGGAATGGTGAGGCTTGTGTCTTCTCGGTGGCGCGAGCGGCAGCTGATCCAAAGAGATTTATTAAAATGAGCTTTTCCACAGTGCCTGGCTTTTGGAAAAGGCATGAGAGGACACTTTAGCCAGTGGAGTCCCAGCAGTAGCTGTTAGAATCAGACAGTTTCCTTACGTTCGCCGCCGACAAGCCCGGTCCATCCTCCAAGTTCTTCTAGAACAAATCGAGACAAAGATTCCCAGGGAGAAATCTGCTCTACCTGTAGGAGATTGTCCGCAAATAACTTCCTTTCTTCTCATATGAAAGTCTGAATGCCCACTAGAAAAGAAAAAAAAATCCCTATTTCTTAAGCTCCATCTTTGAATCTTCCAACACACTCAGCCACAAAGTCTTCACTGGACTGGGCTGTGATATGCGGCCCTCAATTCCTTTAGTGCTCTGCTTTTAAACCTCAGCCTGGGACTCTCCCCTCTTCATTGGCTTTCCAATACTTGTTCTCCACCTTTCTGACCATTTTGAAGATCTTCATTAACACTGAACTAGAGATAGAGTGTTTAAAGCAAATCCCCCGGAGTCCCAGAGAACAGGAAGAAGATATGGTCCTATTGAAGGGCTCAGGTCCATTTGGGGTGCTTAGTTCTGACTAAATGAATCTTGACAGTGAGGAGGATACTCTTTTCCTGCCCAGCATTTTGCCAACCAAATGTGCCCCCCACTCCTTTCCTCCTTCCTTCAACTCAGGCTGCTTTAGATGCTTGGACTCCCCCTCCTTTATACTTTTTCCAGCACTGCCAGCAGCAGCCATGGCCCAACCAGATCATAATCCTCTTAACGCCCTGCCTTATTAACCACTCATCTAAATGACATGAAAGCAACCGGCTGGAGAGGGGAGAGGTAGTAAAAAAAACTAAAAAAAAAAACTAAATTATTTCCCTGGAATAAAGTCCAAGCCCTTTCACCATACAGTGCTTTGTATTTCACATTTGATTAAGTGACAAGTGTATCTAAGTCTGCTGGAGGCTCAAGAGAAATGTATTTCAGAGCCCATCAAGCACTAAAAATTTAAGAGGCTTCAACACACACACACACACACACACACACACACACACACACACACACACACACACACCACACACACACACACACACACACACACCTACACACACACACACACACACACACACAGACCACACACAGATAAATTGAATTCCAATTAAGACTGGAGCACAGATGGTGAGCAAATGGATGATCTATACGGCTCACTTTTTCAATTGTAGAAACTGGAAAATACTGATCCCACTCTCCCCCAGAGAACTCCCTCCATTAGGGTCCAACTCTGCATTAAGAACTCACTTTCCATTTGCCTCCATTTACCCTCACACCCTCCATCACCAGTGTTCCTGTACAACCTCCTGAACCCCTGTAATGCTCAATTTGGCCACTTGTAAATTAATTTTTGGTTCAACCATTTGACCCAGTTTTGACTCCAGAGGTAATGGAGGTTTTCCCCCCTCTGTGGGTTCCCAGCCACACACTCATTCAGAGCTAGCAGAGGGAAAATTGCTCAGGGAGGCTTTTAGGCACAACACGGGGCAGGTCCGAAGTCAGTTAAATAAGTAAGAACGACATGGATATATAAACATAAATGGACTGTCACTGATGGCATTCTCTTATCAGCTTCAGTATGCAAATTCACAAGTTTTTTTTTTCTTTTTTGTGGGGACTGATACACAATTAGCATTAAAAACTTCTTATATTTAATAAAAAAGTCTCATTGCTACATGTGTAAATGATTCAGCAGGGGAATATGGCGCCTTCAGGCATCTGGAAATTTTGCCCAAAAGATAAACTAGACTTACAGTTGTCCAAAATTATTTTCCTGGTACTGTATATTCATTGATTTCTTTTGGATGTTTTTTCTTCTCATAATGTTTACGAGGAAGTCAGTTTAAGGTGTCGGCAGCTTGCTAACTTTATTCTCCCCCCACCAAGTGTGCTTACAAAAAGCCTCTGTGTTTCATGATTCACTCGTTCTCTAGGTTGTAAATTCCTCATACACATTCTGCTCTGCTAAGCCAGTGTGTGGACTGTATTATCACAGAGGTGTCAGAATCTCACACCACAATCAAAGATTGCTTCTCTTGGACCAAGTCTGGATAAGGGTGCCATTTTCAAGTTAGTGTTTAGCCATGCTGAATGTTCCCACTATGTCAACAATGAGCTCTAACCTTTCAGTCAATGGACATAACTTTTCTTGGCTATTTTAAGGTTGGTCAGTCCGTGTCTTTGTTTGAAAACTGAACTTTCTCAATTTCCATGTCCTGTAGAAATGTAGCCTAAATCAAAAATACAGATCCTTCTCAAAAAATTAGCGTATTGTGATAAAGTTAATTATTTTCCATAATGTAATTATAAACATTAAACTGCCATATATTTTAGATTCATTGCACACCAACTGAAATGTTTCAGGTATTTTATTGTTTTAATACTGATGATTTTGCCATACAGCTCATGAAAACCCTAAATTCCTATCTCGAAAAATTAGCATGTCATGAAAAGGTTCTCTGAACGAGCAATTAACCTAATCAACTGACTCAATGAAGTAACTCTAAACACCTGCAAAAGATTCCTGAGGTTTTTAAAAACTCACAGCCTGGTTCATTACTCAAAACCGCAATCATGGGTCAGACTGCCGACCTGACTCCTGTCCAGAAGGCCATCACTGACACAGTCAAGCAAGAGCGTAAGACACAGAAAGACTTTTCTGAACGAATAATCTGTTCCCAGAGTGCTGTATCAAGGCACCTCAGTGGGAAGGAAAAAGTGTGGAAGAAAACGCTGCACAACGAGAAGAGGTGACCGGACCCTGAGGAAGATTATGGAGAAGGGCCGATTCCAGACCTTGTGGGACCTGCAGAAGCAGTGGACCAAGTCTGGAGTAGAAACATCCAGAGCCATCGTGCTCAGGCGTGTGCAGGAAATGGGCTACAGGTGCCGCATTCCCCAGGTCAAGCCACTGATGAACCAGAAACAGCGGCAGAAGTGCCAGACCTGGGCTACAGAGAAGCAGCACTGGACTGTTGCTCAGTGGTCCAAAGTACTTTTTTCAGATGAAAGCAAATTTTGTATGTCATTCGGAAATCAAAGTGCCAGAGTCTGGAGGAAGACTGGGAAGAAGGAAATGCCAAAATGCCAGAAGTCCAGTGTCAAGTGCCCACAGTCAGTGATGGTCTGGGGAGCCATGCCAGCTACTGGTGTTGGTCCACTGTGTTTTATCAAGGGCAGGGTCAATTCAGCAGCTATCAGGAGAATTTGGAGCACTTCATGCTTCCATCTGCTGAAAAGCTTTATGGAGATGAAGATTTCATTTTTCAGCAGGACCTGGCACCTGGTCACAGTGCCAAGACCACTGGTAAATAGTTTACTGATGGTTTATTGTGCTCAATTGGCCTGCCAACTCTCCTGACCTGAACCACATAGAGAATCTGTGGGATATTGTGAAGAGAAAATTGAGAGATGCAAGACCCAACACTCTGGGTGAGCTTAAGGTCGCTATCGAAGCATCCTGGGCCTCCGTAACACCTCAGCAGTGCCGCAGGTTGATTGCCTCCATGCCACGCTGCACTGAAGCAGTCATTTTTGCAAAAGGATTCCCAACCAAGTATTGAGTGCATAACTGAAAATAATTATTTAAAGATTGACTTTTTTTGTATTAAAACTGTTTTCTTTTATTGTTGGAAGAAATATGCTAGGCTGCACAGTGGCGCAGTTGGCAGAGCTGTTGCCTTGCAGAAAGAAGGTTCTGGGTTCGATTCCTGGCCCTGGTCTTTCTGCATGGAGTTTGCATGTTCTCCCTGTGCATGATGGGTTTTCTTTGGGTACTCCGGTTTCCTCCCACAGTCCAAAAACATGACTGTCGGGTTAATTGACCACTCCAAATTTCCCCTAGGTGTGTGTGTGCATGGTTGTTTGTCCTGTGTGTCTCTGTGTTGCCCCGCAACAAACTAGCGACCTGTCCTGGGTGATCTGGCCTCTCGCCCAGAAAGTTAGCTGGAGATAGGCACCAGCAACCATCCCGACCCCACTAAGGACAATGGTGTAAAGAAAATGGATGGATGAAATATGCAATTTTTTTTAGATAGGAATTTAGGATTTTCATGAGCTGTATGCCAAAATCATCAGTATTAAAACAATTAAAGACCTGAAATAGTTCAGTTGGTGTGCAATTAATCTAAAATATGACAGTTTAATTTTTATCAATACATTATAGAAAATAATGAATTTGATCACAATATGCACATTTTTTTGAGAAGGACCTGCAGTGAAAGTATGGGTTTTGTCCTTTTAATTCAACCACAACTGTAGATCAGCTGGTGACTTTATGTGGATGTCTTTTCACCTTTTACCATTGGTAGGGCTGCACTGTGATATGACAATGGTGTTGCACCAAGAAGGTGCTGGGTTTGAATTCCATCCATCATTCAGTCAGCTTGAAGTTAACATGTTTTCCCTGGGCATGTGTGAGTTTTCTACCTCCCACAGCCCATAAATATACATGTTAGGCTAATTGGTCTTAATTGCCCTCAGGTATAAATGCTTGCATATGCATATGTGTGTCTGTGATGAACGGGCTGGCTGCCTCTCCAGGATGTACCCCGCCTCTCGCCCAGTGATAAGCAGGTGAAGACAAAGGGTGAATGAATGAGTTTTGACCTTTTTGGCCTCATGTCTCACCGTCACGCTCCCTAAATTTTTCTGTGTCCAATAAAAATGTGCCAGCTTTTCTTGGTGAGAAGCAACATCTTTGATTATCATTTAGGAATTACATGAGGAGACAAAACATTGGTCACCAAAAGGAAAACGGTTCTTAAACTCTTCTCCTTTCTTCTCCTGCTGTAGCTTGCTCACTCGACGGCATGAAATGCAACCCCGGTCTGTGTTTTGACCTGCTGAGATAAACTGCAGCTGAAATTCGCCTTTCCATTTACTCCCTCAAGTGAACATCACACTCCTGTTAAATTGACTAAAGTCACCATGTCCAGGGCTTTGTAAGGTCTGTTTGGTTTCCCCACATCTTGTTTTCTTGTGGCTCCTCAGCACTCTAAGTCCTTTTCAGGGAGTTTATGAGAGCTCGCCTTGTGGAAAGAAAGCTCTGGTTGTGTTTGCTTTGCGAATAGTCTTCTGACAGGGTGCGAAAGGAGCATGTCAGAGCACGGGTCCCAAAGTGTCTGAGCAAAGAGAGCCGCTACCTCTTGCCACTGAGGAATCCGTCCTTCTTCGATAATCTGTCACACCTCCTTCCAAATAAAATGGCCGAGAGATTTTCACACAAGTCTGTCAGCGTTAATATTTATCCTTGCCCTTTGGACAAGAAAGGGGGAGAGAGTCAGGGAATGTGGTCACAAAGCAAGCCGAGATCAGCGCATCTTCTTCCTCTGTCCAGATTTACAAGCAAAGACTGTCATATGAAGCGCAAACGTCTGCACAAGCATTAGACCGTAACAGACCATTCAGGAAACATGGTTTTTTGTTTCTGATGAGTTTAGAAAGATGGTTTGTACCACTGGTGTCAGTAAATTTAAAAACGTTTGTGTGTCAGTAAAAGTTACTTTCCCAGCAATGATCGCAAATGGAGAGAAGTCAACTCAAGCAAGTTACTTTCAGTCAGCAAAAGTGACGGATATAAATTTCCTTTGGGATCAACAAAGTAGTTTTGAATTTCCCTAATTTAAAATAAAGCATCTTTGATACACATCTATCCTTCGTAGGCACAGAGAGAAATCAGCTGGTAATTACCACTAATGTTTTGTTTAGTCAGTAAAATCGAGTTGTTTTAGCTTTAAATTGTTATAATTTTATTATTTCCTCATCAAAAACATATCTGGGTGTTGCTTTGATTCTTTCTTGCATTCTTGAGCAATCACTAAAATTCCCATGGCAAGCCGTTTGGGGGTGCATAAACGCTTGCTCTCACAAAGCTCCAGCTATTTCTACAAAGCTCCTCCTCAGAACTTCAGTTTTCAGTTTTCTCCCCACACCTCCCCCATTTAGCTCCTTCAGACTAGTGGCAGCAGCAGTAATAAACACCTGCTGGAACTGCCTATCTGCATAGCTCATCATTCAAACCATTTCTGCACAAAAGACATAACAGAGCAGCGCTGCTGTTATGAGATGCTGGAAGCGAAGTGTTGGAAAGAGAAAACAGAGGTCAATTTCAATGTATCTAATTAGAAAGTAAAATTTATTTGAAGCTATGTTTGATATGTACAACATTTTTTAGCAACTGAAGGCAATATAGTTATTTGATGGTGGTATAAAATGGTGTTAGGTGGCTGGAAAGAACTTACAACAATTGACGGTGTGGATGCTGCTACTGAGTGAAAACTCAAAATTTCAGAACCAGCGAAGTTTTTGTTAGAAAAAAACAGAGGAAGAAAAGTGATGTTATTTTCTTTGATAAGTCAAATAATAGGTTCATTTTTGTAAGATTTCAAGTTTTTGATGATCTCAGAGTTAAGATAGTGAGCTCTAGTTTGTATGACATACACACGGACGCTGCTCCTTCAGTAATGTTAAGTAAGTAAAGTTTTTTACAAAGCATTTTTCGCAGACATTGAAATCACAAAGCACTGTATAATAGAAATCAACCATATAACAACCTTAACTGTGCTAACATTGCTTGTTAAGCTTCTTCAAGATATTGAACCCAGTTTAAAATGGCTCTGTAATTTCAGTAAAATTTTTATCTTTGTTTTAAAATGGTATATAATAATGTTACTGTGACTTCTGAAGCACATCTTAAATATATCCATATGTCACCACTTTGCTGTTTAAAGGCTGTACTACTTTTACTGTTCAGGCTCCTGATTGAGTTTTTGGTTTACTATTGCAATGGCTTTTTTATTTAGTAATATTTTGTAATGTTAGAACAAAACATGCCAAAATAAGCATGGTTTATAAATGGTAACTAGTCACTAAGTTGTCCTGTAACAAAACTGGAACTGGAAAATGGAGAATGGAAACTTGTCAAACTATTATGAAAAACACTTTAAAAGCATTTTTATCTTGACTGAAATTTGTACGTGAATGGAATTCTGTATTCTTAAGTTTTCATTCGAATTAATTGCTTAAATTTTTCCCCTAACCTTTAAGCTTGCAGAAAATTAACTCGTTCTTTAAATTGAATATTTTTGAACTATGTTTCTAAGCATAAACCCTTTTACTAAAACATTTTACAAAAAAATAAGTTAGTGAATTCACCAGAAGCGTTCACATCTATTTACTGATGTTGATTTTTATTTTTTTAATTTTTTTTTAAAGATAAATTTATGTTCAAACCATTTCCAGTCTCGACGTTTCGTCTTTCAGCCGCATCCTGTCGTACATGCATGAAGGCGAATGAATAGAGGGAGGCGTTGCACAAGCGTACAGGAGGTGGAAGCCAGTGGAGCGGTGAGGAGGAAGCAGGAGGATTTACCGCGGCCTGTCGAAGGGCTAAGTCCTGTGCTGGTGTTGGAGCTCCTGAGCTCCGTCGTGGCTAAGATATTCAGATTTGGGCTGGGCTGCCATGTGGGTTCGGAGATACTCTGCTGCGGGCTCCACCCCCGCTCCATTCACGGCTCGCGAGGAGCCTTGGGATGGTGTTTAAAAAGGAGATTAAGTTTCCTCCAGAGAGCAAAGCTCCTTAAGGGGGTATCTGTGTGCCTCACAGCCGCCTGGTCAGTGAAGGGTGTGCAGAGGGGGGCCCCTCCGTGAACTCCTGAGACAGTCAAGGAAGGAAGGGGGGCCACCGATGGGGGGCGCGGGGGGGGGGGGGGGGGGGGGGGGGCAGCCCGACTCACACCTCACAAGAAGCTCCGCCCTGACCCCCGAATTTCAGCTCCGACATCTAATCAGGTTTTCAGTTGTTGGAGGTAAAAGAAAGTATCCAATAGTAAATGGTGGCTTATTATTGTGGTTCGTTCGTCTGAGTCACTCAGCAGTAAACGCTAATTTAACCTTTTGAGTATATTTCAGAGGATTTGGAAGCAAGAGGATGTGAAAATGATACATGGTTTAATGTTTTTTTTTTTTGTTTGTTTTTTTTTTTGACAAATAAAATTTGAATGCAAGACATGCGCTTAAATTCAGCTCCTTTTTGATGGCGTATCTCCATCATGTGGGGAAAGAAATTTGTGCCCATTTCTCTTCGCAAAACAAATCAAACTTAATCTGATCTGATCGGACGGAGTGTCCAGACCATCAGTTTTCAAGTCTTGACAAAGAGCCGCAGTCAAATTTATCAAGCTCCTCAAGCTTATGGGGTTCCATTTGTATCAAAAATAAGTAGAAGTCATATGTGTAGATGTGTCGTTGCTATGTGTCGTTGGTCTATGTCGTTGGTCTATGTTGCATGTAGATGATGCGAAGCTGAGGTGGAGAACATTGCTGCAAAAAACCTTAATAACTCATGGTCAGCTGAGGCCAGAAGGTCTGAGCACCATTTATGCTAAATGGATATCATTGGATCCTGCTAACTAAAAAAAGGAGAGCTTCCAAAGGTAGTTGTCTGCACTGGAGGAGTTGTTTTCCTTCCACTTCACAGTTATACAGTACTTTGTGCTGGTCTGTCATATAAAATACTTAAAAATACATTGAAGATTTTGCCAGTAAACCACGCCAAAGTTCAACACATGCCAGCACATTAGCAAAGTACTGCATTCAAGGTCTTCTTTGCTAAAGCAGTACATGCACACAAGCTAAATGAAGCAATGAAAGCAGCAATTGCTTTCATTGTGGATTTATGACGTTTCACGCAAATGTCCATATGACGTAAAAATGTCCTAACATCTGCTTTACATTCAGTAGTTCTTCAGTGTCCAGTGAGAGGACTTAATAGTCTAAGTATGCCTGAATTTGAACTCCCAAGCTGCTTTGAATTATCCGAATCTAAAAGAAACTGTACAACAAAAACAAAAAGCAAACCCCTTACACATTCCTTTAGTTGATTAGCAGTACTGATGACAGAGTTGAATAAAAAGCGAAAAAAAGAATTACTAATGACTCCTTCAGCTCTGCAGCACAGCTGAAAAAGCCTTATCTGCTCAATTCAGCAGCAGACTCTCCTGGGAAGCGAGGATCACCGTGCTCTGGGACTGTCAGGTCCTGCCAATAGCCATAATGGGCCCTAATTCCACATTAATGCAGTCTAAATGAAGTGTCACAGGAAGATTGATTTGTTGAGGGCGTGGGCTTGATGAAGGTTGTTCTAACACGCAGGCGCCTCAGCGGACACCTGGTCTGCACTCCACAACGCCCCTCCCCAAGGACCTCATCGAAAAGCCTGCGGAGCAACCTGTCACGCCCCGTGCATGAACATGTGCGGGAGTGAACATTCAGGAAGTCTTAAATTTTAAATCTATATCCAGGTCTAAATGAGGCAGTAATTTTTCCTGATTCCCCCTGTAAATGCTTGCAAATGACGGGACGGAGCTGTGACGTGTCTAATGTTTTGGAGACCGTCTAATACCTTCTCAGCTCCTTTTCAAGAAGGTACATTTTTCGTCATGTTCTGTTGTCTGACAGGTGCATAGGCCGGATAATGCTGCCAGTGGGAGACTTTGCAGGGAGCTTAAATACAACCAGTCCTCCTACTGTACATATCTAAAACCCCATTTTACTCCTTTCCATTAATAATTCTTGTCCATAGAAATGGATTTTTACTCACTGTCAAGTTTGAACTGCTACTTTTTCTCTGTGTGGAGCATTAGGCTAATCGTGCAGTAATTCTCGTCTCCCTATGCTTGTCAAAATATATATATTTTCAGGGTAGCTACTTTGCAGAAATCCTTGTTTTAAACTTTTTTTTTTTTTGCATTTTCATGGAAGTTCAACACAGATCAACAATCAAATAATTCACTACCTTATTATAGATAGGATCATTATAGATACCTTAATTATTATTGTTATTTTTGCCAATCTACACTAGTAAAGACCAGTTCAGGTTAAGTTGCAAAATTACTTCTTAGCACAGTTAGGCTACATTTAGGTTGTGAATCCAAAGCCAAATCTTTGATTGGAAATTGTAATTTTTATTGTAATAGATTATGCTTTTTCAGATTTTTTGTGCGTTATGTTCCCTGATTTTCCAGAAATAAACCACATAGCATAAAGAAGATGCAGTATTATTTAGTTCAGTATCCAAAATTACTCTTGGCTTTTTTTGCTCCATTTACTGTATTTTACTGTAATTGTTTCAGTTATTACATTGACATAAATCTCCATAAGCCGAAAATACATTACAAAATTCAAACAGGATAAATTTAAGACACACCACAATAATACACAATGCCAAACTAAAAAAATAAAACAATTTTGTGGCGTTTCATTGTACTGCTTTCAGAATTCAAGTTCCCCTTTTCTTACTATCTTACATTATATTTTCTTTTCTGTCATTTATGGTGTTTTATGTTTTTCTTAACATTTTATTGGCAGAGTTACAGGCCTCGTGTTTTGGTGGGTTTTTTTCTCCAAACTTTGTTGATATTACTTTTTTTTCCAAAGAAAAAGTGATTTTGTCTGTTTTGCAAACAGAACAGATGAAACAAGCACTCAAGTGTGACTATTTTTCCTTCAAGATTCATTTTACGTCAATGTTTCTTCACATCCCACAGGCTGAAATATTCCCCTTGACTCTTAATGATCTGAAACAGTTTTTAAATGTGGCCTATAAACCCTTCAAGGTCTCATTTGATGTTTAAATCACATTCTTGCATTGCTTATGTTTAGTCATGAGGCTTACAGTGCTGGATACAGTTCTCTCCACAGTTAATTGGAACTTTAAAAATGACATTTCAAATGGTCACGGTCGCAGAGGCGCGAGGTGCGGGCGAGTGTGTGCTGCACCACGTGAGGAAATACATGCAGACTTTCCGGGAGCATCTTCGACATTAGAATCAGCGTGGGCTGGGATGAGCTTCCCAGGTGACTGAGAAGTCTGCGGCAAGTGTGTCACTGTCAGTTTGATTAACTCTAAAACCGGGGCTTTTGGCACATGTGGTCAGGTTAATGAAACTCAGTGAGGAGGCACTCTTTCCTGGTTACCCTTCCTGCCAGGAAGCTGTGGGTGACGGGATGAGGTTCAGTGGCTTGTCCCCTCTCTCCCTCCACAGGGCGAGCCTGCCTCCCACGGGACCGTCTGATACCCTCTTTAGGTGCCAAAGCTGTTGTGATAAGTCCTCAACACATCTCTCTCCGTTTCATCACATCTTCACTTATGTGATCAATACCCCATTAATTTGATCATCTGTTTGGTGTTATTCGGAGGAGGTATATATTTGTAACACAATCATTTTCCAGGACACTTATGCTAATAATTTTCATCTCTCTAACTGTGAACAAATGGTCAACTTGTATTCATCAGGATGTAACACCAAAAGAGTTTAATCGTGAATTTTCACAAGTGGAAGTTTTCTGGAAACCAATTGAATTCATTTCTGTATTTTTCCAAAGACAGAACATGGCTAAGAGACTCCAAGCAGTTAATATGTTACATGTGCAAAATAGTTCACAGTTTAATTCTGCAGCCTATCCTAGATCCAGATTAGTTGGTCCAGAAGGCTCAGACTAACAGCTGGTGTAAATCAGGCTTCTGTCTTGAAACAACACTGTCAATGTAAGTTAAATCATCATTATTTATATTATGTTTAGTGTCCAAAATGAACCAATAGCCAGGAATCAAGTCTAGAATGTGCCGACTAATTTTTAATTAATAACAATGAACTAAAATCAAATTAAATAAAGTTAAGCTTAATTCACAGCATCTCTAAAGTTCTGCAGGCAGTTGTTTTAACCCTTTCATGCATAGTGGTCACTACAGTGGGCAGCTGTCTAAATGCCATTTTCTTGTGCTTCTTGTGGATTTTTATGTTATAAATGCACACAGACCGCTGAAGTGGACACTAATGAATCATAAAATACACTATCAACTTACTGGCCATCAGCTGCAAATGCAAGAAATTATTTTTGTTAAATCCAATATGGCCGACAGACAAAAAAGCACACCAACCAACCCGCCCTTCTACTGTAGACGACTCTTGCAGGTAAAAAAAAAAATTGTTGCATCAGATAACCCCTAAAGATCAATATTACTGATGTATTTTTCAAAAAACTTTGTATTTGGAGAAAATTACAATTGATTAGGGTCACGTCTATAGAGAACAGTCGTGCTTGTGCTCAGACATGGCCGTCCCTTTAGTATATCGCAGTAGCAACATTTTAATAGATTATTTATTTGGTTCCACAATCATACTTGAAAAAAATATTCTGAAACCTCAAACTATTGCAGAACTTTACTGAAAACGATAGACGACTCGGTTTAGCTAAAACAATAAAAGTTTCAAGAAAATATGATTGCAAGCAAAACAGATTAAAAAATCTATTTAATCTGAAACATGTTGATGATGAATACTTCTCTGCATGTCTTCCAACACAGGATCTGAACCTCTTGAGGATGAGTCACCAAGAGAGACAGATCAGCCAATCAGAAGCAGATATTTTGTGTAAATGAGAAAGAAAAGACATATGGAAAAGTTAGGCCTATTTTCACGGTATCTGAGAAACAGAACCCATACAGATGAAGTTTTAAAAAACATCTTTTTCACAAGAATGGTGTTTTTAAATAAGCAAAACAGGAAAAAAATCATTTGTAGTTCAAGAAAATATTCATAAGTTTGATAAACTAGCTTATTAATCTGAGAAAGCGATTCTCATGGCTAAAGTAAAGGCTTATTGGCCATGTTGTATGCAAATCATCATTTCTGTGTTAGTAACCACAAAATGCAAACACAACAAGGATTTTAGGTTTCCAAAAAGAGTTATGTTTTTGAGATAGTAGTTGTTTAAAAGTCTTTAGAAGTGCACTTTGGTCTTTGTCCTTCTCAGACTCCAGCTTCCTCTGGATTTAGGCTAAGAGAAGACACCAAGATATTTATCTACCTCAAGAAAGATATTAACTGCTCAAAACAAATCAACAGAGCCTGACTTCAAGAACCCTGAACTGTCCCTTTAAAAATATTTATCACTGCTTTCCTTCCTTGTTGACAGAGAAGTAGGGCAGACCAAAAATGAGGAACACAACTGGCAGACTTCCTGTCGCTTTAAGAGGGGGACCCATCTAATCTCCCGCTATCCACTGAGGCCCAGGTTTATAAATTTCTTGCAATCTTGATCGTCAAAGGCTTTTTGATTTTGAAAGTGTGTGTCTGCCAGTGAGAGAGGAAGTATAAGACTGGCAAGAGGTACTATTGGAGGCGAATGGAGGGGGGGGAGGGAGGCAGTTTGTTTGTGCTGTCCTTTAGAAAAAGAGCTTACGGGTTCAGCAGAAGAAACGCGGGGAGCTAATGTGAAGATTTAGGACTTTCTCAGAGGCTTGGCCTCGTCTAAGCTGTGTTTGCTTGAGCCGTTTGTGGGGTCCTGCTCACACTAAACCCAGATTAATATTCCCCCCATATCCAGCCGGCCCAGACACCGGCTCCCGGCCTCGCTGTCCTCCACCCCCCTCCTCTCCTTCCCTGCCTTTACTGGCCGTGATCGTCTCCTTTCCCTAATCCAACTCCGCTGCCTCTCATCTCGCTCTTTATCTCGTCTAAATAAGCACCTTTCTCATGGCTTCTTTCCATAAGGGGGGGAACAGCAGGAGGAGCATAAATATGTTTTCCCTCCATCCCTACTCATTGCTCACTGACCTCTGCGAGGTGTTATTATCAGAGTGACTGCTAAGCCCTGAGATTGCTTTAACACAGGTTCACCAAGGGGAGAGTAAGCTTGGATTTAATGGCTCTGTATTGGGTTACATGCCTAGAAATGAAAAGGGAAGCAGTGGTCCACTTCTCTTTTTTTAAAATGTATTAAATTCAACTAAACTTTCAGTGTAAATATCAAGTTTCTCAGATTTTGTTTTTTCTCCATCTGTCTCCAAATCACATCTTGTCTAATTTAAAATAAGTTAACTTGTGTATTTTTCAGACATGCCCACATCCCAGGCAGAGGTAGCCAGCAATGTAGTATGAACATTTTAACAACTTCTGCACTTAAAGTTGTGTTTTTACACATTTAGAATTGAAGCACAAGCTGAGAAAAGTCTTATCTTTATTTTCCCACTGCTGCCTGTCTGAAGACTTTCTCTCAATATCGCGACCGAAACCATCCCTTTCTCTCTTCCTCTTTTCTCTGCCCTTTTCTTCCCTGCTTCTCCTCTGTTTCTTGTCTTCTTTCTCCCATCTGGTTCAAGATTGAGAAAAGAATAGCAAACGCATTTTGAGAAGAAAAAAAAAAGGAGGATGAATCTGGCGTGCTAAACAGGCAGGCTAAACCCATTACCTAAGTGTTCTTTATCTCCCCCTATGCTTTTGTTGCCTAATCAGCTTTGTATCTCTCCAAATCCTGGATTGAGATAACAAACAAATGGATGAGCTCAACATGGAGAAGTAAGAAAGCCTTTTTGCTGGCATCTTGCTCTCCTGAAGACTATCCTGGTGCTGCACTGTTGTCAGGTCAGACAAAACTCAACTTATCTTAGATTTTTTTAATTTTATTTTTGGACTTAGTCAACCCCCAGTTCTCTTGAAAGGTCTGTCCTGTACCTCGCACCACTGCTGTGCAGAAATGGACTCAGGATAGAGAGGGAAAAGGGAAGGGGGGGTAAAGCCTGGGCTCACAGATTTGCAATCTTCAGCCACATTTTCCCTCTGCTTCTTCTACATAAGAAAAGAAGGATTCCAGATTATCGCTGGCATTCAGAGACAGTGAGAGCTGATACTCTATGAATGCATGGAGGACTTTCCTGCCAGCAAGGCTGTACAATACCCACAGTTTATATATGAAAATTATTTATGGGCCTTTAGGTATCTACCATATGTCATGTACAGACTATGGCTACTTCAAGGCAAGGCAAGTTTATATTGTTCAATTGACAAGCAAGACAATAAAAAAATAATTCATAGGGCATAAAAAAGAGAAAAAACAAGATTACAACAACCTCTGAAGAGACAGTATTATGTATTCATTGGGCACATAGTATTATTTTATAGCACAGACAAAAAAACTTTTTAGATGCTCCTGTTCTTTCCTGCACTCCACCTTCATGATGTCATCACAATAAGGTTCTGCCATTCTACCGTTTACAGCAGTTCTTATTGTGTTGCATGGAGAAATAGTTTGTATGACAGGATCAGCAAACTCGCAGTTCCACCAGGTGTTTGCTAATTGCTGCTGGGCTAGTCTAGAGGAGCTGAATGGGAAAATGCAGGGTAGGTATGCTCTTTGAGGCAGAATCTTGGCTTGGAGACTTCAAGAAGGCGGTGCTTTGTGAAATGTGCTCATGGCCAATGTGCTAATGGCAGAGAAGCAATTTACCATTACGGAAGAACTGTTTATCTGTTGTCATCGGTGGCCATGTTAATTAGCCTGAGCGTTTATAGCAGGCTTTGTTGGGTGCAACAAGATGTACCCTAGCAAAGAGCTAGGGTGAGGCTGCAGCTTTAAGTACATTACATACAACAAATATTATAGTAATAATACTGTATGCTTAAAAATATACGTTTTTTGAATGTCAGAGTTAAATTCTTAAAAGTGAAACACGGAGAAGAGTCTGGAACAGCTAACATAATTTTTTTTTCCCATACTGATTGAAATTTAGAAAATGCCAGTAGCTAATGTATCTCTTAACACTGCACAGAAACCTGCATCACACTTTTCATTTTTGTGAGGCTTCAGAAGTTCTCTATGCGACACCGAAACTTATTTTTTAAAAGAAATAAATGTGACAGAAACAATTCACACCAGCAAAAGTGATGATAAGAGCGGGCGTCGGCGACCTCGATGTGCATCTCACAGTTGAATTCCCTGAAGGTAGAGGGCTCATCACCCCTTCTAGGTCCACACATCAAACACACACACACACACACACCAAACCACTCATACACAGGGTCTGGGAATGCTGAGGAAAATAGCCCTCATTTATTATTGCCACACTCCCTCGACTCGTCCCCTCGGTTCAGCGGGTGCGCTGCCAAAGCACGTCTTCCACCGACAATGTCACACAATTACCTCTTAACTGCTCAAACAAATAGAGCGACCCGAAGAGTGACATCAAATCAAAACTGTCACAGGTGATTGAGTCTAGTCATCAAGGCAGCCCGCCGCTACCTGTCAGGAAAGTGAGGGAATGAAGGGAAGACAGAGAGAAGAGGCAGGATGTGATAGCCCCGTTATAATAGACCCCTAATAATGTATAAACACTCCCTTTTCTTTTTTGTTCGACTCATATTAAAGTTGGGCACAGGGTGCACGGTGCCCTCCTTTTTCAGCCGCTCCACTCCCTCACGGGACTCGGGATGGAGAGAAATGGCTGTGGATGGAATAATGATAGAGAAAATGATAGAGGGGAGATTGAAATTTCCATCCTCTCTGAACCATGCCAGCTCTGCTCCTGGAAAGACATTGGCTGCTAATGGGGTTAGATCACACGCATGAGAGTTTGAGGGCTGAGTGATGCTGATACTCCAGAAACAGATTCCCAAGGAAAAAAGAAAACAGAAAGCAAAGCAACCGTTTAGGAAGGACAATTCTCTCAAGGTTTGGGCATCCGAACTGAGCGGGCTTTCCTCTACACGGGAAATCACACATAGACCCGGGCCAGTGTTTGTTGTTGTGACAGGAAGGACGCAGGGAGGCAGGGTGGTGCATCTGAGGCAGAGGAAACAGAAATGAAGAGTCTCAGCATAAGGTTGAGCAAGAGCAGGCCAGGGGGACATTAGGAACATGATGATGTTGTCAGTGTCTGATGTAAATTGGAGAATGACACAGTCAACAGACACGGCTGGCTGCGCGCTGGCTGGGGCTGTGACACTGACAAATGGAATATTTCAGAGGACTTAATCAGAGGAAATGGGGTTTGGTCTGCAGGTGACACAAGTCCCGCTTCAGCACTCACAAAAAGAAAACTGATTGCCTGTCTTGAAGCCTCGTCATCTCTCTATTTCTCTGTCGGTCTGTTTCTCTGATGCCTTCGGACCCTCAGAGTGGGTTTGCCAGGAGCGCAAGGTATAATTAGATCCCAAAGTAGATAGCCTGTGAAAGCTCTGCCAGTGAAGTCAATAAAATGTCCAAAACACAGAAGCATAATGTATCTCTGAGTGTGATTAGCTGTTTGAAAAGGACAAATAAGGCATAATGGCATCATTTTGAACCTTTTTCAAAAATTGACATGTCTTTTTTGGGTGATCCAAACAAATGTTACATTCAATGTAACATTTGAATGTAACGTTCAATATTACATTATGCTTTTATGGATAAATCATATTTGGTCTTGATCAACACATTTTCAGTTAGAAAAGTTAGAAAAGTGGGAAAACAGATAGAGTAAAAGCCCTAAATAGCTTCCATTTTGCCTTTCCCACAATCCCATAAAATACATTACAAAGGAGCAGCATTCTCCCCCAATCTTCAAATAATACTTATTTTGAAATCAATTCTTTGTAAACTCGCCGTGAAACTCTGTTCCCTTTATTATTTTATAGATTCAGCTAGGTAACTGGTGCCTGCAATGTATTTATTTTTTAAGGTGTCTGTCATAGATAGACAGACAGAACGCTACCCCGAACGAGCCCCCAATTTGATACATCCGGCTCAAACTGACACCAAGTAAAAGTAGGAAAGACATGAGTTTAAAGCAAGAGTAATGTAACCTCATTTCTTAACTTACGTAAATAAAACCAAATCATATAATAAAGTTTGAAAGTTAATCGGTAGTGTTTTAATGCAGACATAAATAACAGTCACAATCATTGGTGTTCATTAATGAAGATGTGATTAGTCATGACATTGACAGGCTATGCTACTCAACAATCTATTTAGACAACATAATGTTAACATGTAAGCCATGTATTACATTTCCAAACACGTTTTTAAACAAATGCAGTGTTAACTGCCATTTGCTAACAATAACCTTCTGTATATATTTTTTTCCTTCTGGTGAAGAAAAGAAGCAAAGAGGAAATCAAATCTGGTGAGAAAATCAAACTAAAACAAGCTCAATTAGTGAATCACCTTTTGTAAATAACCTTTTTGTAGCTCAAGAGGAAAACAAATTTGAAAAGTCCAGCAGGTGCAGTTGTGAATAAACATGTTCTGGGGTTTTGCTGACTTTCTAGATAATCTTGAACTTTACTGTAATGAACTTGAACTAAACAAACAGCTCTCCATGGTATCTTTGAACTGTGAACTTTTTGGCAGAGAAGGAAAGATGTGTAGATATTTACCCATATTTTCCATTGAGGTTAAGCGCTTGCTGACTGCTATGATTTTGTGTGGGCAGTTCAGGCTGCAGCACAGACACAGTACTGACAATATATATTTTCAGTAATGTGCCTTACATTTGGCTTCTATCTTCCTTTTTGCTTTAGACATAACCTAAAAAGAGAGGCTTTGCCCTAATCCTATAAACGGTAAATAGTCTGTGTTGTTGTTGTTGTGCAAAAGTCTGATGAAGGCAGTGACGTAGAGTTAGAAAGAAGCACAGGAAAAAATAGTCACAGCTCAAACCTTTCTCTCTGGACATTGTGGTGTTTAGTAAAGCCAAAATAACAACAGAGTTGTGATCTAATTAATGAAAATACAGATTTTCCAAGCTGGTAGATTATGAATACACTTCTAATCTGTCAAAAAATAATACATCGATTTTGCTTCCACACAGCTGTTAAGAGGATGAGAACAATTTTTTAATAGTTTGACCACATTAAAATACAGAGAATTGAACATACAGAATTACGTTGACAAAACTTAGGTTGTAAATAGGCAATAACATAATCGATATACAATGAACAGATGAACTACTGTTATTTAGCTTATGTTTGGACTGTGAATTTCAGATTATTTAGATGCTGAATGAAGAACGTTAATTAATTCATCTAGTGTTTGATAAGGTTGAACTTGCAGAACATTGCAATGCAAGTAAATAGCTTGGTACAAAAGTGCAAAGCAACAGAGGGTACAACATCCAAATGACTGAGATCCATCTCCAAACTCTTGTGGTTCCTACATGTAGCTCTGCATTCCCCATAAAAGTTGTGTACTAATATCAAATTGGTGATTTGGCGCCTCAAGTCCAGTGGTCCCACGCTAAGTATGAATCACAACAGGGGACTGCTGCCTTGTCACACGGGCTACAGATCAATGATAATTACCATCTTGACATGAGTACGCTTATTACTGAACAGGATCAGGGACAGGGTCCCGAGCTGTGGTGGCCATAGGGGCCGATCGATAGTCCAGGAATAATGGCTCTCTGGGGCCCTAGATTGGACTTTGCCACTAAACAAGCCATTACAGCCGCACGCATGACAGCTTAGGTCTAGATATGCGTCCTAACTCTCCTTCTCCTGAAGGCTTCTTTCTCGGAGCCCGCCTCACTATGGCTCCCACATGCCTCAGTACTCAATCTTGTCATGGACTGTTATGGGCAAGCGAGACACATGCCTCTGGCTTTGAGACGTGTTAACCAGAAGTGAGTGATTAGGGAAGCACGCTGCTACAACATAATGTACTCCTGTGCAGCACACCGGAGAAAGGGGCCTCGCAATATGACCTGATGATTGCCACTGAGCATTGAGATCAAACACAGCCGCCGTACCTGTGTGTGTATAGATACACAACCAGCACACAAACAAATCACACACACACACACACTCTCAGAAGCAGACACATTAATGTGTATATAGACGATGCTGATCCGTCTATGGCAGCCCTCATCGTCTTTTCTCTTTGATTTTTTTTTCTCCTTTTACATTTCCCTCCTCCAGATCCCTTGTTTTTTTTTTCCTCTCTCCTTTTTTAATCCGGTCATACCTGTAATCGCGCTCTGCGACAGCAAACTTCAGAGAATCAATTAGTCCTCGCCTCATCCGGGAGCCAAGACGATTCCTCTCGACTTGAGCCGCAAACTCCTTCTATCAGGAGTCATTCTGCTTGCCTAACACCCAGACTCCTCTCTCCTGAGCCCGGATAGGTTTGACTCTAAGCCTCTAAAACGTTGACAACCCAAAGCGTCTTTTTCTCGGCAAGCCCTAACCGCCTGCCTCACCCTGGCCTCATCTCCTCTTTCCCACCATCACAGCTACTAAATAAAGACGGATTTGTTTTCACTCCGTAGCAGGCTTGCGATAATGTTGCCGTGCTTCGCCGTTTCATCCACAATTAAATAAACAGTCCTGTTTAAAAGACTTTTTTAGTTAGATAAGAGTGAACGTGCGTTATTCGGGCCTTCCTTTGTCTCAGAGAAGTTACCAAAGTGGCTTCATGGGCCTTTTTAAATCTCACAAAGGAAACTGCAAACCTGGGAGTATCCCCACAAGTACAGCGGGCCCTTCAGTTGAGCGTGGAACAAACAGAACATTGAAGGGTCAGATTTAATACCCCTCCCCAGCCTTTTGTATTCAGATTAAAGACTAAGGAGGATTTGCAGCCTCCTGGAGTCTCTTGTTAAAAGATTGTGTTCTCCACTTAACCTGCAATTTACCTGTCACTTAAACCTGCTGCTGTGCTCATCCACACCTCTGGAAGTGAAAGGGGCTATTATTTTCCTGGCTTTAGTGTTTTCCCCCCTCTCTAACCATAAGGGAGACTTAATTTTTACTTGAAGGGATAGTTCAGAATTTCTGAAGGGAAGTTGTTATATACCCACGGATCACCAAGAGTGATTTTAACATTTAGATGCCATTATGACATTAGTCAGTTTAAGGTTTATTCCTTTGTGGGGTAGACTGGTCATAGTGGATGACAATAGGCAGAGGTGATCCAGTGTAGTTTTAATCGTCTGGTAAGGTTCACTTACCAGGCTGTAAGTGAACCTTACCAGACGATTAAAAAAAAACTAACAAACAAAAGAAAAACAACAATGTATTTTATTTTTTAAATAAAAACTTATTGACAAAAATTCACAAGATGCCATTCTCAAACTTGGCTCAAAATGAACACGAATTACGCAATTAACCACATTGCTACTGTGAACTAGTCCTTTCCACCCCAGAAATCATCTAATGAAGAATTAGGCATTAAAGTTTAAAGTCTGTATCAGTAGCAAGAAGTAGTATTAGTTTGGCTTAATGTTTAAAACATTAAAGCAAACCAAGCTATCAGATAGAAAAGCATAAAACTAACCAATAATGTTTCAACAGTCATTGTTCCCCATCTCCACCTGGTCCTCTTGTGTCTCATCACCTCTGCACAGGAAGCCATAAATACACGAAGTGAAGCTGCACTTCCTCCTTTTGCTCCTAGAACACAGGTAAGAGATGTAGTAGAGAGTAGTTTTAATCAATAAACAAATGTAAATTCAAGAATACTGCTGATTTGGACCATAATATTATTCGAAGTAATGTGCAAAGATGGAAAACATCAAAATTGTGAAAAAATGGCAAAGTAAATTCAAATGGTGGCATAGTGAAGATGGAGCAGGAATCAAACCAACGACCCACTATTTGGAGGGAAACTCTTACCACGATTGCCCCAGTAATAAACCTCCATGTAAATGCCCTTCAGTGTCCATGTTACTATAATTTAAAGTCTCACTAATGTTAGAATGCAAATATTCAACACAACTTCTAATTTTTGTTTGTAATAAAATTAAAAATCTCCATAAACATATGCAGAAATGGTCTGACTATGATAATCAAAAGATATTGGTTTTTCACTGTATCAGCCACAGGTTAAACATTTCCACCTCATCAGCTTTTTAGCAGATTCTTAGGTAATTTGTACAGGATGCTTGAGGAAAAAAAAGGAAAAGAGATTTCCACTTTGGCACACACACACACACACGTACACACACACATACTCAAGCACACAAGAGTTTTCTTCTAATAAACCAGAAATGACTTGTGGACCAGTCGGACTGTTCTGATGGGGTTGAATTCAGTGTGTATTCTCTGGAGCGCCATGAAAGAGACGCCCGCAGGACATGGAGCCGAAGCACACTGTGGAAACCTTATGGCTTGATTTGTATTGCGAACTTTGCTCATCTGCTCTACTGAAAAAATCTTGCCAGAGAAACCGCCCCAGCCCTCCCCTGCAACACAATTTATCTTGAAGTCAGGGGGAGTGAATGAAAACTGCCGCCATCACTCTGACCCACCTCATCCATTTCATCCTCTCCTGTGAGTCGTCTCGACCTCCACCGGACGGCCATAACGTCACTCTAAATCTTCCTCCTTAGCAGAACTTGAGGGGTCCGTGGCAGCAATAAAGCGGCCCATTCGTTTTCAAAGCATGGGCAAAAGGAGTAACGGGAGTGATGTGGAGACATTATCAGTCACTCACTGGGTGCCAAAGCTTTATGAGTCACTCCTGCACCCATTTAAAAAAAGAGAGAGAGAAGGAAAGCGTGCGGAGATGCCCACTAAACAGCCGTGCTGCTCTTGATGGAGCTTTACTCGAGTCTTTGATATGTCCCATAATCTCCACTAAACTATCCCACTGGTTTTAACACCCTCACGCATTAGCCTATTCTTAAAACTTAAGAGTTTATCGTTATGCACTAAATTTAGACGCCCTTACTTAAGACTCGGCTTGGAAAGCGATTGCAGACGGCATGCAAAACTATAAACCTTTAGACATAACAAAAGACCAGAAAATTGTCATTGTTTTAGAGTTTGGTGAAATTGAGCCCTTGAAGGATTTAAGGAGAAATCATGTGGATGGAGGAGATGCTGTGACTCTGCTTTTTGTCTGCTTGGAGAAACTGATTTTTTTTTTTTAAGTAAAAAAAACGGCATGCCTTAGCGCAGATGAAATTGTTAAATGCGTTTATTGTTTGAAGATTTGACACAGTCTTCCTTCTCCTGTTTGTTTTCCCTTATTTCTTTCCCCCTCTGTCTCTGAGTTTCCTTTGGGAGTATAGAAAAGCCCACCTGTCCACCCACACACATCAAGGCCTCTCCCGGTGGACCTCTGTGTTAAACTCCAAACTTAAAACCCATTACCAAGCTATCAGCGCGCTCATAATGCTGTCTAACAACCTAATTTCCCTAAGTGTCAGTCCAGGCAGCCATCTGAGGGCCTGTCAGCTCCTGTCCGAGGGTGCAGGCCGCTCCGGGGGAACACCACCTCCACCTCCACGCGTCCTCATCAGAAACAGGATAGAAAGCTCAATCTCTGAAAATATGTCAAGGAAAAAGTGACTGGGGACACAGGCGGTAAAGAGACTTTGGAATGAGACTGCCGGCTATTTTATTCACCACATCCACTCTATTAGTCAGAGCGGCACAGTCAATCAGGGTCCCCCATTTTGATTCGACAGAAGTCAGAGGGGGGAGAACTGGGACACGGGGAAATGGCTGACGGTCACGGCGTGGCTATTCCAGCTCAACCTAAATCAGTTTGAGGAGCTGCTGTGTGTGTGCGTGTGTGTGTAAAATGGATTATGAAAGTATGGATCCAAAACGTCCCCGCCTGTCCTTGTTAACCGCGGAGCGGAACGGTGATATGGCGGGGTGAGAAGGTCAAAGTTGACTGTGTGTGAGGGAGAGTTGCAGGTGTGCTGTCTGCTCACCGTCTCCCCTCCAGGTGATCTGAGCGTACCGCTCCGTAAAACGATTTGGTAAATATGGAAAGTGGCCCCTAGGCCACCAGGCGAGCCTGGCCCCTCTTTAGGAGTGGATAATTGACTCTTTTTCCTCCTTGATAATTCATTGCTTGCATATGCCCGCTAATGCATCAGCTGAAAACCGGCCCCGGCCCTCATCTCCGCCACCCAGAGGAACGGGCGGGCGAGGGGAGAGTAAGCGGGAATGACAAATGGGAGCACTTCTAGATCCATGAATGAATTATGTCTTCTAAATACCTTGAGCAGAAGCAACTGTCAGCCGCCGTCTATACTAATCTGGGACAAAATATGACCGGCTCGGCATTAAAAAGGAGGGAGCCGGGCTGCTAGAGAATGAGCCGGGAAATGAACGAGCAATCAGGCCATTAAAACTTGCCGTCTGATTCAGCTTTGGTGGACATTTGCACATTTATCACGAGGTGGAAACATCCTCCCCCCTCTGTCACAGTAATACGTCCCCCTTCTATTTGAATATATTGGGATTATTCGAACAGGACAGAGATATCATTTGTTTTACAAGAGCAGAGTCAGCATTCGCATTAGTCATTAGGAATTAGATGGAGCAAGCTGCCGTTTGGAGGGACACTTTACAAAGTGATCAGCAGGATAAAAAAAAAACATGATGTCGCTTCATTTTGAGTCGAGGGACATCAAAATGCTTGTTGCTTCCAAGAAAAGAGGAATAAAAGAAAGACAGCCATCTTTACAAGATTAATGATGTTAAAAAACTTCAAAGTGTATAAAAAGGTCTCTTAACTGGTGATGATTGTGCCACAACAGAAGAAGTAAAGAGAGTTCTAAAGACTCTGCAACCTTGCACTTGTTCTGTCTGGTTATCTGGGAATGTTGTGTAGCACCTCTGGGAAATGTATTTTTGTTAGAGAAATCAAGGCTGCGTTGCATCCCTCTGAAACGCGGCGTGACGGAAGGAGGAAGCCCAAGGACGTCAAAAAGGTCCCCAAAGCGGAGCTGTCGTTTCACAGGAGTAGGAAGGTGTTGTGATCAATTCATCCATCAGTTTTCTAGACCCGGCTGGTGATTTCGGACAAGCGTGGCCCTGACTAGTGATCACCTGCAGTGTTGCCAACTTAGCATCTCTCTAGACAAATCTCTTTAGCGAGTATTCAGATTGAAATCTGATGGAAAGTATTTTAAACAAAAAAAAAAAGATCAGATGAAGAATATAAAATGGCATTTGGAGATTAAAAAAAGAGAGACAGAGCGAGAAAGGGAGAGAGTTTCAGTAGAAAACAGGAAGGCTGAACAGAATACAGCTACGTTGTCCTGAGTTGTTCTTTTGAGCTGTAAGGCTTTTTGTTTTGGTGGATTAGTAGATTCTGGTAACCTCATGTTAGCCCTGTAATCTCTTTAATTTGTTTTGAAACATAAAAATGATATTAAGCAATTAGTGAAGCACGGTGGCTCCTCTTCCAAGCATCACACAATGTTACTGCGAATAGTTAATGACCAACACACCAGAAAGACTGGAAAAATACGGTACTTAAAATGATGCCCTTACATCTGCTTATAAGTAACTACTGAACAATGTTTTGATTCGGTTAAAATCATGTTGGTAAGTCAAAACTTTAGAAGCACTAAACACTAACCAGAAAAGTCAGATCTGTGCCTTTTGAAAGATAAAATCCAAGAATAGCTCTATTACTTTTCAATAATTTTTATTTGCAATTTTTTCCCTTTTCTAATATCTCTTATCTATTATCTAAGTGCAGTCACAGGCTGTTGTAAAAACAGTTTACAATACAACGGCAATCAAAACTTTCCCATAAAAATTTGAATGTGGATGCAGAAGCCTCCAAACAAAATAATTTTTACTCAAACTGACTCTGAACAACATATTTTCATCTGTCCTTTATCACAGGAAAGAATAAAAGCCTCCCATCAACCCTAAAGCCCAGCACACACAGACTGGTGACAGAGTAGACAAATTAGAGCAAAGAGCTAAATTGATCTGGCTGCTGATTGATTTTCAGTTCTGGTTTTGTGCAGTTGTTTTTACACTTTGGTAGCACATTTCAGTCAGGAAGGGATTCTTTCAAGTTTCACGGGTCACAGAGTGGTCAAAAGCGTAAGGTTTAAAACCTTTAAGGAGATTGTGAAACAGTTTTTTTTTTTTTCAAATCCCCACAACTATTACCATCTGAACACCAGATTAAGCAATATTTATCCGTAAGAAGATTTAGAGTCCTTGATAAAGTTTAAAAGATTGAGTATACCGATATGTAGAAACAATTTCCAGCTTCTGAAAATTTGAAAGTCAGACAAAAAAATTGGGAAAGAAGAGAACTTTTAAAAATGTAGATTTGTATTTTCCCAATCTAAAATATGAAAATATACTTAAAAAAATAATAATAAAATAACAGTATTTCAGTTTTTCTGGATTTGTTTTCTTTAAAATAGAAGCACAAAGTTAAACAGAATAAAGAATAAAGCAAAACCAATTCAGCCTTACGTCGTACTGAATCGATGCCCTAAACGCGCACGACGACACTGCCCTCTAGTGTCGCTTCGCAGCATTGCCATCACAGGAACTTCACAGCCCTTTCCAGATTCAAAAAGAAATATTTTCTAATCATTAATGTATCTTTTTTTTTCTTGATCTTAGACTCTTCAAATGTAAGCAGAATAAAATACATGAGATAATTTTTGTCCAAATGACACACATTACATCAGTGAAGTCAAATCATTGAGGGCATTTTCCCTTTGAATATATAACAGTTTTCTAAAAGGAGTTCAGTTAACTAGTGCAAATGAAAATAGTTTATTTTTGCCTATTGAAGCTGTTTCTCTCTCAAACAAAAGCTGTCGTAAATAAAGTAATAACCTCTGCAACAGACTCTTTGA
The DNA here is from genome assembly GCA_033032245.1 of Poecilia picta. Lineage (NCBI taxonomy): Eukaryota > Metazoa > Chordata > Actinopteri > Cyprinodontiformes > Poeciliidae > Poecilia > Poecilia picta. The sequence goes on along the minus strand of CM065356.1, from coordinate 13,814,226 downwards.
ATCGCCAGGCTCTTATTGCACTTGTTTAATTAAGTCTATACAGCTTTGTATCATCATCATCACCACCACCATCATCCTTGCATCGTATTTATTCATTTCAATGAATAGGGTTATGTCACACAATGGACAGCAACACGAATTAGAACCATTCTGTATTTATCATGTATCAAATAAACACCTTTTGTTGGAGGTGAGTATGGAGAAAATATGTTTGAAAGGATTTTATCTAATTTACAAGAGACAGAAAGTAACCTATATATGTTTTTGTTGTAGGCTCTATTTTTTTTCAATGCAGAATCACTGGCTCTGAAGAATATTTTGATGATTCATAATAAATTAATGCTTTATTCTGTCATGTAGATAAAAATATCCAAAATAATATAAATAGTTTAAAAAAAAGAAGAAGAAATGCCTTTCATCAGTCACTTTAAAAATGTGTCTAAAATATGGCTTTATGGATCATATTCATCTTTAGGGTAAAGTCATTAATAGTAAATCGGTAATTTGTGTGTGATGGCTAAGATGGGAGATTATCTGAAATGTATCTTCTTGCAATTAAACTATTACGACTCTGAAGAGGTTTATGTGTTTGCCCCAAATTAAGTTGCTATAATTTCCCCAGTCTGTTGGGCCTGCAGCTTATAACTTAAATAAACATCCATCTATTATTTATATCCACTTACAGATTTAAAAAAAAAAACGTATTTGGCCTTGTAGCCGATTAATTAATGGGAAAAGACTGGACAGTTTTCCACCAGAGTCACCGACACCATCACATCCTCCACAGGGAGGATCATTTAAAAAGAGCAAAAGAATGGCAAGTTGAGTGGAAGGAAAAAACTGGAAATGCGACAGCAATGAGCTTTGTGAAGATTGTGAAACAAAGTTTGGGAGATATTGGAGACTCATAGACTTGTAAGGGTGAATATTTTGCCCTTTTAAATACAGAATGTGGGGGAGAAGGGGGAGTGTTGTAGTGAAGCAAGAACAGCTACATTTAACACAGATCTGATGGTCAGCGGTGCCTCTTTGATTACACACACTCAGCAGCAGAAGCAACGCACTTTGAGCGTAGTGGGGTTTTTATCACTGTCTATATTTCTTATTAAAATGATAACAGAAAAGTCTGATACGTCAACAAATGGGTAGTAATCTGAGGTAAAAGCAGAGACAGAAAGTGTGGAGTGTTTCTTAGGGATGGTGTTGCTGTGATAATCTGACACACAACGCTATGCGTGTTTAATCCAGGAGTAACATCCGATACGGAAAACTGTCTGGTCCTGCTCACATAGCAGCAACAGAGATAAGATTCAACATGTTAGTGATGCACAGAGAGAGAAAACAGGACTGAGAGAACCGAAAGATAGGGATTGGAGTCTACAGCATATTCCTCCCATCCTGTATAAATTGTATAAAACAGGTAAGCATTGTATAATTTTTCCTTTTCCCCTTTTCCATCTGGATACTGAGTGCACCTTAGCGAGTGCAGCAAGCTGAAAGGAGGGAAAAAACCTCGATCAACCAAGCCTTGAATCCTCAAAAAAAGTACATCTTAGAGAAGTAGTTTCATGATCATGCAGAGGGAGGATTTTTTCCTGACTAGAAAGACTGATAATGGAACATTTTAGAGCCCTTTTAACCCACACTCTTAGCTGCTGAGAGTTTATTAATCACCTTGTCATCTCTTTCACTGACTGGCCATCAAACTGGTCAGACCTATAAGCGCCAGAGAATCTATGGAGCATTGTAAAGAGGAAGAAGATGAAACACCAGAACCAGCAATGCAGATGAGTTGAAGGCAGCAACCTCTGCTTCCATTACGCTTTAGCAGAGTCAGAGGCCAATCAAATGTACTGCACAGCACATGGAGACACGTTTCAGTAAGGCCTCTTGTTTCTGCGTCAAACATCTATTTATTGGTCTTATTCCTGAAAACTGAGCTATATTTCCTGATATTCAAATTACCAGAGATTGCATCAAGAAGTTTGGTTTTAAAAGCTAACTGGATAACCAGCACAGCTAAGACCAATTCTGAACTGAATAAATCCCATTGTGCCGCCTTTCAGAGAAGCGTGACCTCATCTCTCACCTCGGGTTGTCAAGACATGTCAGCCTCCTCATGCAAACACTGTGAGGCTTATTCCTGAGTCTCGGGATTAGAGAACCCTGGCTGTGGCCACTTACGTATACACCTCGATTCTCACACACTCACACACACACACACACACACACGTGCAAAAAGACTCCAGTAACAGCAGGCAGCAGCCTTCGCTGTCCGAAGGGATCACAGAGTTTGGTCTCATGTGTTTGGGGACAGCATGTTGTATAATGATGAGTAAACATGGCGCTCCGTTTGTTGCCCGCAGCTGTCGGCCTGATGCCAAGTGATGGGCAATTCTCTTAGAGGGGACTGTTTGCACGGTTGCCGCCGGTGTTTCTCAGATAACAAATGAGTTTATCCTCACAACCTGCACACTTTTCTTACATAACCTGACAGGATTTTTCTTTTTTTATGGCTTCATGTTCGTAACGACCACCGAAAACGGCAGAGATCGCAAGGCTCCAAGCTGACACAGGAGATGCTCTCTTTATTTACGTTGCACATGACATACAGAATGAAAACAAATGTTAGTTGTTGTTTTTTTTTACACATTTCGAGTTGTTGCCGCCTTACGCAACCAGTGATGTGAACTGTGAGAGAATCAAACTCAGAGTTGTCATATAATGTTAATGATAAACTGTGTCAGTGAGGCTTACAGACCTTTTCCACAATGGGACTCAGCTGGACGCACGTTACCTTCCATCCTCACATCTAGAGCAGCAACAACAAACAGCAGTCAGCCTATTGGGCACAAATAAGAAATTATCTGCCTATGCTAGGGTGTTTTTTTATCTTTCACAAAAAAGAAGAACAAAGGGCAAGTTTGTCTTTCTGTTGGTGGAAGGACACCGTCCATCCCGGAGAACAGCAATAAACACGTAACAATATCCTGTAACACAATTGAGTAATCACAGGAGCTGCTCGACATGTTGTAGCGTGAAGCACGGTGGCCTTGAAGAGAAACACTCAACGGCACAACCAGAAAAGATAAAAAAAAAAGAAAAACATACAGCAGCATTTTAGAAAAAAACAAAAACAAGAAAAAAGTAATACCACAGACGGTCTGTAAAATTAGGCAGTTTTCTGTTGGTTTGCTCTTACTGGTGATTAGAAAGCTAATGGCTAAAAAAAAATCACAGATGTTTTCACATCACAATTAATGACTCGCACTATTTTTAGCCAATAAATCTGAGAAAGGTTAGGAACAAATGCATTGATGCAGAAATCCTGCAACCCCTTCATTTTCAAAACTGTTACAAAGGAAGCAGAACAAATTGTTTCCAGAATCAGAATTGGTCAACGTTTTGAAGTAAGAGCTCAAACATAGTGGAAGGTCTCAATTGGAGCATCTCTGATCTCATGTATCTTTAACAGTCTCTCTTTCCAGTTTTTCCTTGTATTGAAAAGACCTTTGAGGTCCATCAGATGCACCCGCCCCGCGGTGAGATAAACAGTGGTCCAGTCGTGCTATGTGGAGGAGGATGTGTTCTGGTCAGGCAGCAGCTGTGTGGAAGTGCTCTCCTCGTTTTCAGAGGTCAGACTCGTTTTATCCCCGTCAGCACCCGTGTCACTCTTCTCAGAGCCCTGCGGCTCCTTGGTCTCACTCTGACAGGCGGCCAGAGCCGAGCCGTCCCCCTGGTTCGACGTGGACTTGTGAGAGGAGCAGAGGGAGTTTGTGGGGCTGATCTGGACGGCCGTCGTGTCCTGCAGGGTGTGCTCGCTCATCTCCATCTCGAAGGCGACCGTCCCCATCCGCATCAGCCCCCACTTCTCCCCTCCCTGGGTCTTCTGAGCCATGTGGGACAGGGGTCTCCTGCTGACCACGCAGCAGGCCGTGAAGAAAGCCAGAGCCAACAGCAAGAGGAGGGGCCCGATGATGATGGGAGGGTTGGCCGCCAGGCTGAAGGTGCCGAAGGCGAAGGCTCCGACCAGGGTGATGTTGATGCCGGCCAGCATGATGCACAGGCCGCAGGCGCAGCACAGAGCCGGGGAGGGCAGGTTCTGGTTCCGCAGGCTGCGCCGCTCGGGGATGTTGCTGGGAGCCGATGGTCTTGATTTCTCATCGGGTAGCACCATGTCTTAACAGGATTGGACGAAGCACTTCATCACTGCACACAGAGTTTTGTGGGAGAAAGTTTCAGTTTTTTTAGTCGTTTTTGGTACATTTCTCAATGTCTCAATTGTCATTATTGAGCTCCTTTAAGCAAAAGTCTCTCCACAATAACATGAGAGACTTGTCATGTATGATCACATTGTCTCCAGTCAGAGGCTTCTACAGAACAGCTGCGATACGGACCGTTACAGGAGAATCTCCCGCTACAACCATCATAATCTACAAATGTTTAAAGAAACATTTCATTTTATTTCAGGAAGAAGGATTTTTGATTTGATTCACACAGATCTGTACAAAGCAAAACTGGAAGAATCACATAAACCATTAAAAGTTCATTTCAGCAGCATTATTAGGATCTACCCCGCGTCACTTACCTTTTATTGAACCCGTAGTCCTGCTGGGTTCCTGGCCGCGCTGTCTCTGCATCCTGTTGCACACAGCTGCGGGGTGAATGTTGTCTCTCCCTCCAGCAGGTGAACAGCAGAGCAGCTGCTGCGCTGCTCGCCTCTCACCACAAGGAGCGCTAAAGAGTCAAGTCAAACCAACAGTCAAATCATCCTTATCCAAATATTCTTTCCTCCGATAACGAGAACGTTGACAAAATAGGAATCAGTAGGTTACGGTTAATTCTGAAGCTGTTTAAAATAGTTACTGAAAGTTTTTTTTAAGGCTATTACAAAAGCAAAAGTCACTGCATAACAACTGAGGTACTTCTTCTCAGACGTCATATAAATCATAATGACAAACTATTTCAGAGGAAACATGTTTCCTTTTTTTTTTTTACCAAGCAATTACTTTCTACATCCCTGCTTCTCTCTTTGGCCTTCAGCTCACACAAAAGAGCCTTTGAAAATAAAAACTACAGACATCCCCTGAGTCAGAGTGAGTGTATTTAGAGATAACCATTGAACACAAACCAGCACAAATTACACAAGAGATGATATTTCAACATTTTTTATTGAGAACACGGCATCCCAGTGGAAATCTGCTCCATGCACAAGAACAGCTTTGCTCATCAGGTCCTACACCAAAGCTCTGCGGGGCTCCTTAATGGCGTAGCCATTACCACATCTCATTTGATGCCATTGCAACCCGGCATGAGGGGGGCGGTGGGGAGCGGAGGGGTTCTTTTTATGATTCATAAAAAACAAGAGCGAGGGTTTTAACATGGCAAGTAATTGTTTCCTGATGTTGTCTCAGAGCAAATCTCTCTTAATTCCTGCTTGACAATGAAAGCTCTCAGTTGCTGAAGAGATGGGGTGACCATGGCAACAGCATGAGATACAGGGACGAGGAGGTGGGGGACAGGGGTCTGTTTGAGGGCCGCAAGTAAATTTAAAAGGGTTCAAAGAAGTTCAGGTGGATACTGCAGCCCGAACATGAACCGAAAACAAAATGAAGTCAAAATACTTCAGCTTGCTCAAATGCTTTTTCTTCCATGTTCACATTACTAGATACAAAACAAAATACACTTACAAAAATAAATCCCTTCAATTACTTTAGGCCAATTTCTTACCATCAAATGTAACATGAAAATAAATCCCTTTGACTTTCACGACTATCTACAACTTTAAAATCAAGAATCACAACTCAAGTCTACAAAACAAAAAACACTCCAAATACACTAAACAACTCAGAGCAGAAAACATAAATCAATATTTGTTGTGGTGTTTCATTTTAGAGCAAAACAAAAACTATCTGGAGGATTGAAATAAAGGTAAGAAAAAAATCATAATGCTCTGCATACATTATATTCTCCTCGTAACATGGAAGCCAAAACAGGCAACTTCAAAGAAACTGAGTCATAGCCATGCATTTCGATGCCAAAATTATGGGTTGTAGATATATTACTGATGATTTTTAATTCAAATGATGAAACCTGAAGTCACAATTCTCAACTAAGCTTTATAAAATAAGTTATAATTCACATTAAAAACGTTATGAGGTAGATAACCATAATTTTGACTTCATATCTGGACTTATAATAAACTTAGTTTAAAAAAAAGATAAAATAAAACTGGTGTTGAAAAACAAATGAAAAACAGAATGAAAAATATCTCAAAAATATGTTACCTTTATAAATGCATATTTAATTGACTTTAAATATACATTGCATTTAATGATTATTACCTCAGTTATAACTTTAACGCTCATAATCAGCAACTATTACTTTAGTTTTCTTTGAAGTGGCACAAATGGGCTTTTCTTGCATTCACTCAAACTAAGTTCATCTTAAAGTACATCAGTGCTACAGGTAGGTTGTGTTGCAGTGAAAAGATCCTTAATTCTACCACTTGAATTTCACACTCATGCAATTACACATAATGACATTCACTGGTAATATGAATAAAAGGTCCAGGTTTCTCCAAGAGTCGTCCACTTCTAATATAAACACAAACATCCAATCACATCCACATATTTGCTTTAAGAAGCAGAAATCATCCCTTTTCTGAAGCTTAGTAGTAAAATCAAAATACTGAATGATTCACAGATAAAATAGAAAAAAGAAGAGAGAAATAAAATCAGCAAAAACAAAATGATTTTTCACGCAACGACAGTAAACAGCTGCACCTCTAAAACGCTGTTCTTCCAATGATATGTCTTTGAATTATCTGCTGGCAACAACAGAGGTTTTGTTGTTGGCTTTTTGGTTGAGAATTACCAATAAATACATCTGTAAAGCTTAAGAAAGACTTTTTTTAAAAGCGAAACGTGATCTCGAGTGTTTAAATTCTAGGCAGCTTAAAAAAGTGTTGGATGTATAAGTTAGTCAGCTCCGATGCCATGTGAGTGCTCCAATAAGACTCTCTGTGCAAAAAACAAAACAAACAAAAAAAACGAGCTGGTAGAATCTGATATCGGTTAGTGAAGACAACCAGGAGGGAAGCTGTGCTGGTGGCTCAGGCTGCGAGGTCATCAGAAACAGGAGAGAAGTCCCTGCTGCGCAGAGCGTTGGACTGGGCCCGTCTGCGGGCCAGCCGGGAATTGGAAGGAGGGGACAGCCTCATGGAGCAGACGATGGACGCCGAGTCCTCCTGCTGCTCGTCGTGCTGGGAGAGCTGCCGGTTAAAGGCGATGGCTTCTGCTGCAAACTGGGTCAGGTCCTTGGTGCTGCTGTTCCTAAAAAAAGAGGAGATTCAGTTTTTAAACGACCAACGCTGTCCGCACGACCCACAAAAAGCTAATTCCTCGTTCCACTGGACTTAACGCTCTAAAAAAATGTCCCTTTCAACTCAAAATCATTTACTTCTCCCTTCCGCTGCCTAAAATGTCTGTTTTGTCTCAAAACATCGTAAAGAGATTAAAAAAATCTCGCAAAGCAAACCTCTGTAGGACACGAGGAGTTGGAAGACCTCTCTCTGGTGCATTCTGGAAATGTATTAAAAAAGGATTAAAGCAGTTTATTCACAGGATCAAATCAAACAGCACAAGTCCTAAACGTGAATGTATGTAGATAATACCGACCCCCTGTAACCAAGGATGCTGCAGGACCTGAGCAGCGCTGAGGCGCAGAGTGGAGTCCCGAACCAGCAGCTTCGATATGAGATCCTTGGCTCCGTCTGTGATGTGAGCCCAGTCCTTGTCTGGAAACTCGTACTTGCCCTCCTGGATGCTCTCAAACAGGAAACTCTGAGGAAAGCAGTCCGACATAATCTTACTTCTTTCCAAAAATAAATATGATGACATTTTAATAAACATTTTAAAAGACATAAACACTTATGATGGATAACGTTGCATGTTCAGTTTCAGAAGTGACCGACGTACAAAAGGTATTTCTTGATTTAGCTTTCATAAACAGTGAAATCCTGGATCTTCAACCTGATGGGAAGCAAGTAAAACTTTTCTTTCTTTTTTTTTAAACACATCACTGTCACATCAAAATGCAATGTTTCGTATGGCGTTTTCTTTAAAACGTTGTAATTTTGTGTTTTTAATTACATAAACACCTCAAACCGCCTTGCTATTTGCCATTTCTCTGGACCGTCACCTACTTGGTAGATGCAATAATTTATATAAGCATTACTTTATCTCACTTGTATGCAGCTGGAACTGTGCAGCTCCATCAATGCATGTAATAATGCGTTTTTGTCAGACTTTAAAAGCACATAAACCAAATTTGAGAGCACACCTGGCACGCTCTGCATGCTTCCCCCCGGTCCCACCCGCAGTCGGTGCCACAGTGGCCTGTGAAGGGGGGGCTTCCACTCAGCAGGATGTAGAGGATGACGCCGAGGCTCCATAGGTCGCAGCGCTTGTCGTAGAAGGAGTCCTCGTCGGTGAACGCCTCCACTACCTCTGGAGCCATGTACTCCGCTGAGCCGCACTGAGAGAAGCGAGACGTCAGCGTGTTAAAAAGTCTCGTCCGAGTCGTAAATCGGAGTTTGGGGCGAGACGTTGGCGAGCCCGTACCGGCGTGGTGAGCTCTGGCGTCGTTATGGGAGTGCAGGCGCTGCTGAGCTTTACTCCGCTTCCCAGATCAAAGTCGCAGATTTTTACTGGTGACACCTGAGAGGAAACAGAAAAGGGGGAAGGACATTTATTACAGCCATAACAAATACGTACAGGGATAACCGTCTCCCTTAATGCTTAAGAACGTCACTTACCCGGTCAGTGTATTCGCACAGGATGTTTTCCAGCTTGAGGTCCCTGTGAGCAATTCCTGAGAAGTAAAAAAAACACCAAAATAAATCTTTTTCACGTCAAGACTTCGACACGTAAGCTGTTCAGAAATAAATGTACCCTTTGTGTGCAGAAAGTCCAAGGCTTGTGCAATGTCCCGGACCACCTTGCTGGCCTCCAGTTCGTTAAAGTGCTTTCGGTTCTGGATGTGTGTAAGAATGGAGCCTGAGGGAAGAGACGAGGATTACTTGAGTTTCTGTTTACAGCGCCTTGCAAAAATTTTCACGTTTCTGCCATAATCCGAGAGCACACATTTTGAGTCCGAAAGCAGGAGTTCATATCTTTTGTTATCGAAACTTAAAACTTTTGCTTGCGGTTTTATTTTGAAAGCAGGACTTCATGTCTGTCTTCTAAAAATTTGAAATGCTTGTACTCAAAGTTTTTCCTCCAAAGTTGAAAGTGTTGTACAGAAATGTGTGCTCTTGGATTATGGCAGAAAAATTCCTCCATTTCCATACTCCTTTTAATTTTTAGCATTTTTGAAAAGAAATCCACAGTTTACTGAACTTTCTTTATGCTAGTTCAACACATAAAATCCCAAGGAAATGCATTTGATTTCATGGTAGCATATTGGAAAAAGCACAAGAGTTCTGAATACTTTTGGAAATACTGAGAAACCGATAAAAATAAATAAATAAATAAACGTGTCAGATGTGTGCAAATGGCACCGTCAATATTTCATACTTGCCTCCACGCAGCTTTTCAAACACCAAGTAAAAGTACGAGCTGTCTTCAAAGAACTGGATCAGTTCCAAGATGTTCCTGAACAGAGGCATTCAGAGCCGTTTAGAATCGGCTTCATTTATTGTTCGAGTGTGTTTTTAACAGAGATGACGAACAGATGGCATGAACTCACTTGTTTCCTTGACACTGATAGAGAGTCTCCACCTCTCGAAACACTCTGCTTCGGCTGTGCCCCGCGGCCTTTTCTATGATCTGCCCAAGACGACACGCAACACATGTTTAGTTGTCTATATAAAAACATAAAGTTGTACTTATCTGACCAAAAAAAAAAAAAAAAAAGAATTACTTTCACAGCAAACTCCTGTCCATTTTGCAGGCTCACACATCCTTGAACTTTAGCATATGCCCCCTGACCAAGCACCTCATCTGTCAGTTTGTACAGGTCTACGTGAGAGAAAGCAGGACATTGACACCAATGTTTCTCGTTGTCAAGCGATGAGGACGACACTGTCAAATAACTTCATTACCATTAAATGTGCCTGTGAAGCTGTCGGTTGCTCTAGTCCGTTTCTTCTTTCTCCTTTTGGAAAAATCCGGGATGTTCACCGGCTGACTTTTCTCGATCTCTGCAGCAGAGCAGAAAATTCTTAATCGACTAACATTTGCCAGAGCGTGCTGCCATTCAAACGAGCATGCATAGAGCCGTTACAACCATTACGAGTGTTGCATACCTGCTGTACCCTGCGAGAGGGGCTGCGGTTCTTCCGTGATGTTCCCATTGTTCTGGATTCTCGCACAGGTTTGTCCTACTTGGCCCACAGCCAGGGGGTTACCCTGCAACATAGAGAAGCAGGCCGAATAGCCAGGGGAGGGAGAAAGGGGGGGAAAAGCGAGAGCAGCCAGAGAAATCAGGTGGTGGTCCAGCAGAAAATGCAAGAAAAACAATGAATAATATGTCCACTCAGGCTTGGCTGTTCAATTTCGCAAAATCTTGTTCATACATTCTTCTTTTTAAGAAGTCTGAACAAAGTTATAGTTGTATTTCTAGCATTAGAAACCCACCTCAACCCTGGTTACAAATGCAAATCTTCACCCAACCTTTTAGAGTAAATGACTCATGAATTATGGTTGAGCTTCTGTTTGTATTTTATCAGATAAGGCCATGCAGTGTGAGAACTACTTCCAGTAAGCTCAACATCCTGAAACGCATTTCAGGAAGCGAAAGCAGAGAGATAGTAGAAGATAAGAGTAAACCAAACCTGATGAGGATGCTGGATGGTCTGCAGCTCGACATCACGTCATGCCTCACCATATCTGCCAGCTAAAGGATCACAAACGGAATTAGTGAGACATTCGGTGCAAGAATCTGGCCAGTAATGCGTAATAACAAGGTACAGCGTGTAGAGAGAACTGAGTGCATGTAAAGAATCTGAGCTATGGCAGTAAATCATCCAAGTATAGAATCATGTAGCTTCTGCAGACATGCATGTCTGAATTTGTCAAATATGTTTAGTTTGGGCGCTTTCAGTCAAAACCGGATCGGCTACAGCTTGTAAACTTATTGGTTTTAGTTTTATCCGAAGTAAACCTTAATGTCTTCTTTTATAGAATAAGGATGTTCTGTATTTTATCAACAACCTGATTACTTAACAACTCGTCCAAAAAAGTATGGAATTAGCAGTTCTGTTCGTAAACAGCCCTTGTTTTGTTTTGTTTTTCTCTCCCCTCTGCTACTTAGCCATCTGTGGCTAAGGCTAGCTAACCAGCTAGGCTAACTTCTTCTATCGATTCATTCCTAGTTGCTTGACTGTTGACGCTAACGCTGTCAGGAGAGAGTTCAAATAATCCCACATACGCAGTCAGATAAAACAAAATGGGAAAAAACACTCTGACCTGGACTCCAGAGCAGCCAAATCCTTCCTGTCAAAGCCTCCGCCGCCAGCTGATGTAAGCTCCCATTGCTAACTGAGATCAATCAGTCAGGCAGCCAATGACGCACAGGGCGGGAAAACGCATCAACAGCCTGTCGGCCCCGCCCTTTCGGTTTTCCCGTTTTTCTATTGGTGGAGAATGAGGCGGCCTGCGTTACGTGACTATACGTGACTGGCTCCACGCCTCAATCCACGTAGAGGGGAATTTTTGTGCGTGACGAAGAGACGTTTTTTTTACGCAGCTTCACGCCCCTTTCAGAGGGGCTGACAAGTCAGCATAAAGAGGTAGAATGATTCAAACCATGTCACTATTAAAACCATTGCATATAACATTATTTTATAATGTTATACTCTGAATAATGTCCAATTTGCATTTGGACTAAGGAGGGCTAAAAGTATCACAGTTCGCCAAATAATGAAGTTGTCTAAAATGTATTATTACTCTAGATCTATTCCACAGATTGTGAAATCAGTTAACAGGATTTTACAGGAGTCCCTCCCACTTTGTGTTCTGGTTTTTGATGGCTCCCCTCAGGACTTTGCTGTCTAGGATGTAGGACACAACGGAGACCATCCATATCCTCACATTTCAAATTTTAACCAAAGACGAGGACAAAGTCTGATAAAGTGCACTTTATAAATGAATGTTCATGTGTTCGTAAATAGGATTGGTTGTTGTGTGTGTGTGGGGGGGGTGGTTGTATTTTTATTTAAGTACAAAATATAGTGTGTACATTTAAATAAGGTTTTTCCAGTTCGATTATCCACTCATACCATGTTGTGACCAATAATCTTGAAAAGTATGGTTATGACGGGTTTTCTCTGTAGTTGCAATTTGGATTTTCCAGGTTATTTATGCAAGTGATTAATACATTTCAAAAGAAATAATTATTTTGTTGTTAAAGCCTCTGTTTCATGTACACTTGCTGAATTGTTTATTTTTAATTCCAATTTCCAGTAATTTAATGCTTATATTACTGAATTTAAACAAGTGAAGTAATTTATTCCTGTTAAAGGGGAGTTTTCCTTTCCACTGTCGCTACATGCATGCCCACCATGAGGGATTGCTGCAAAATCAAAATTTGATTAATTGAACTTGATTGCATTGTTTGAGAACTAAGATCAATTTGGAACATGTACTTTTCTTTTTTGCATTTTTGAAAAGTGTGTTAGTTGTGAATTGCCACTGTACTGTACACAAACAAAATAAAATCAACTTAACATTTAGGTTTTTTTGTTTATGACCCTTTACCTTTATGTTTTGAGGACTGTGTCCAGATATTAGTCAAATTTATTCTCTTTTTTTGACAGATGTGTAATATTTGATGGCCTTGCTATGCTTTTATTTTTGCAATAATCAAAAACACGCTCAGAGACGTTTAATAAAAACATTTATAACCAAAAACGTTCATATGTCAAGCACAACACATAAAAACTCAAACTTGAAGCAAAACCACATAAAATGCAAGGAAAAAAGAAGTGGCATTTTTCCAAAGGTGGACACAGAAGTATAAAGATATAGCACCATAAAACGTGCACTATCTCTGAAGATACAGCGTCTCTCTCCAAGGGCAAGTGGGAAGTGAGTGTAATCCATGAAACTGTCCAACATTTGGAATATTTTACAGATGGTGTTCTCTCTGGGGGCTCAGATAACGTCATAGTGTAAACTCCTCTGTCCATGTGCTTCTCGTCAAGTACATATCTTCTCTGTCATCTCCCTCTGCAAAGCAAAACGAGGAACGAGTTAACACAATAAATATTCGGTATTTCCAAAGAGACCCATTGTAATAAACTGAAATTAGAGTTTCAAAATGAAACCAGTATTTGGGTGTGAGATTTCCCGCTTTTGTTCCTCCAAGACCAATAATGAGGAAGTAAAAAAAAAAAACAACAAGTAGTAATGTGAAAACAAAACTGGATTTCCTTTCTCTGCGAAGGCTGAAATTATCGTCTCATCTTCATTTTTATTTCTCGTGGAAAGAGCTCCACAGCTCAGGCTTCGTAGCAAGAATAATTGAAACCTTTCGCTGGCACAGAGAACACTGTTCTCCATCTGCTCTGATGTGATAGAGTTCTCTGCTGGAAAAATGCTGCAAATTACAGATTCTTTTCTCATTACATGACTGCAGAGAGATGGCGTGTTGTTTTAGGCCAACCGGCTCAAAGCAGCTGAAACCTCCATTGGAGACGGAAAGTTGAGGTCAAGAAATTTAACATTTATCCATTTGCTATCAATAACCGGATGGGAAACTGTTGTCATGGAGAAAATACAGCTGATGTGTCAAAGTGCTTTATATTTTGCCAGCCCTTTTATTTTGTAAAGCAGCTATGATAAATTGGACATAATGGAATTGTGTTGAAGTTTGGATTTTGACTGAGTCATGTTATCACAACCTTTTGACCCAGAATCAAGCTCCATTCATCCTCCCATTAACTCTGACCAGATTTCTGGTCTCTCTTCTCTCTTTCTGGGGAGAAACATTCCTGCATCATAATGCTGCCACTGCCATTTTTACCATTTTCCTGTGTAGTGTTAGCTGCATTGAATCATATCTTACATGTTGTTCTAAACAAAAATACAATTTTGGACGTCATGACCAGGGCACCTCCTTCCACATATTTATGTATGAACTGAAAATTGTGTATAATCTCCCTTCTGTAACACAATTATGCAGTAGTTTCTGTTGGTCTAGCATTTTAAATCCCTCTGAAATTAATATAAATGTTAAAAAAAAAACGCTCTATAGATATAAAAAGTTTAACAAGGCATTGTTTGTCTTGTATATGGTGAGTAGGGAAAAGATTTTCTGTCATTCAATGGACAGTTAACAGAGTGCTATGGATGTTAAAAACTCACCAGAGGCTCCAGTTCAGAGTTATCGATGAGACTGAACTCTGAGATGAAGTAGTAGTAGTGTTTGTAGCAGGTGTTGATGTGGGCCTCAGCGCCCATGCTGCAGATGCTGTCAAAGTGATGGATGTAAACATGCACAAACACCCTGAAGAGACGGCTCAGGATCTTCTTGCACACTTGCTGGAAGTTCTTGGGAAATGGTACACCTGAAGGAAAGAAGCAGGAAATTAATAATTTATTATTTTTATGTCAGCATTGTGACATTGGGTGTTGACCAATTAGGGCTTTGACTACAAAAAAAGTTATCTGAAAACTGCTGTGTTTCATTCGAAGTCAAGTCAATAAAACTGTTCTGAAAGAAGTCAATTCACTGAGGTACGCATCTGTATTTTATGATTATTTTGCACCCTACTATAAAAACAACAACAGCTCAATAGGAAACATTCTATTAGAAATACTTAAAGTGCAATAATCTAAATGGTACATAAAAGTTTTGCTAGTCGTACACAATAGTTAAATTGTTGTGCATGTTAGCCTATGAGTTTTTATAAGTTCATTCAGGAAAGTGGTGGAAAAGCTATCAAATTGTAGTTCTTCCAGAGTTTTGCAGAGGATCATTTTGATCTAAGCGCCAACTCCTGAACTATCCCTCATTTATGCAGGCACTTCTCACCTCTCATTAAATCAGTGATTATGTTTGTTATCAAAAAAAAAATATTGCCACTGTTATCTATTCTTTGCTAAATGCCAACAACACTTTCTAATTAACCTCATATTGAACTAGAGCCTCCTGTTGGAAAGCATAATGAGATGGCTGATCACTGATGCATCGCTGCACAAAACGCCCGGTCCTCTCTCAGATGATGCACCCAGTAACACACTTCATTTGTGAAGTTCTCACACACACCTACTCTGGTGGGGAAGATGTCCTCATTGTTGATTAGAGACTCTATCCAGTCCATCAGCAGGTTCATGTACTTGATGGCAGGCAGCTTGGTGGGCTTCTTGTAGTCCTCGCCATCCTGCCATCTGTACTCGTACTTCAGGCCCCCGGACATTATGGGGCACGTTCGCTCGCTGCAGTACTCGCTGACGGTGCCATAGATCAGGTTGATCCTGTTGAAGAAGTCCACCACGTGAACCGCGATCCAGTCGTTGAGGTTCTCCCCGTCGGGCAGCTGTACCACCTTCCTCAGGTCCAGGCCCGACTTGAGCGAAGCCTGGGCCTTCTTGTAGAGTTCGAAGCGCTGCGTGCCGGGCTCAAAGCGCTTCCTTGGCCTGAACGTTTTGGCTTTGCTGAACACTTGTCCGAGACACAGCGCCATTGGCTCAGCCGCTTCCCCCGAGATAAGGGGAGATTAGGGTCTCCACAATGAAGAGTAAGTTTGAGTTTGATAAAGCTGAGCTTCCTGAGTGAATGAGAGGGAGCAGCCTGGTTCAGGTTACCACGGGTCAGTGTCTGTCATGTGGAGATTTCCAGCTGAAACTTTCTCTGTAAAGAGCAACAACAGATGTGTTAGACGTATCTCTTTCCTGTCAATCTACTGGTTCGGTCACCGTCAGTTCAACATTAGGAAACAACACAAAATCCTACCAGTCGAATATGCGAATGGGTTTAATTAAGAATAAATAATAATAAAAAAATGTTTTGCTTCATCAGCTGGGATCAAATCTTCCTAGATGTTGATAGTGCATTCACTTTTTTAGGGATTTTATGTGATATACCTCAACATAGACACACTAGGCCTGCATAGTTGTGATGTGAAAAACAACCATGTTTTTTTTTTTTTTTTTTTTTTTAAACTTGCGGTTCAACCTCACTGAGTCAGTGCTTAAAACAATAAAAAAAAACATTTTCCTTCTCTGGCACAACAAAAACTAAACTTCAGCAGTGACATGGAAGCTTCTCATAGTTGATGGGAAAATTAATTGAGCTAAATAAAAAACAAAACTGGAAGGAAAGCTGTTGGTGGCTGCAAAAGGGTGATGTTCTCCTTCCAGCAGAACAATATAAAATATATAAATGGAGCTAAAATGAGCTGAGAATGGCCCAGTCAAAGTCCAGCATTAAATTCAGTTTAAAATATAAAAGGGGCTCTACATTATTCTGACTGAGAAACAGAAAGTTTGGGAAGAGAAAGACCAAACTGTATGTGTCTAGACAACAATATGGTGAACACCAGATGAAAAGGCACAGCATGATTGGATCTAAATGCATATGGGCTTTCAATTTCTCACACACTCTTTAAGAGCCACAAGACACACCGAGGCGAGTTTCATTGAAACCCCTCCTGCTTCAGCACACAACATGTTTGTTGAAGCAGTGGTGTTTTGTCAAATGTGTAGTTTACAACAGCGTAGTAAACACAGCATCATAGCAGAGAGGAACAGCTATTATTAAGGTCACACTTTTGGAGGAAGAGGAAATAATGACTGGCAAGCAGCAACATTTCATTTTATTTTCCGTGTTGACGGAAAAAAGAAGAACGAAAGGCAGCGGTGGGACACATAGTCACTGCGTCAGACCAGGACCGAGCAGGGAGAGCTAAGTTTTTTTAGTCTGACTGCATGTGTTTCTTCAGACAATTCTTCCTATTGCTTTTTGGCTGAAAAAAGGACTTATTGAAGTTAAGTAGTTGGGGCTGTTTTTCACATTAACTAACACAAACACAAAATTCTGACCAATTTGACCATCATTCATCAGAGGGACGAAAAGTTTCCCAGGGGGTTGTGACAAGACTACATGAGGCTGTGAACAAACTGACACAAAATAGCTCGACCATACAGAAACCTGAAACTTATACTTTAACTAAAGTAGGCTAAACACAAAGGCAGTCCACACTCTAGATTTTTATTTAGATTGTTTTCTTTTTGAAAACTCAGTTTTCTTTCCACTTCCCAACAAAGCACTACATTTCCAGACCTTTTCTTAACTAAACTGTTACTCATGATAATTTGAAACTAAATTGTCTAACAATAAACACACAAACAACCTCTGAGGGTAAGTTCTGCCTTTATTAGCTCCTTTGAGGTCCGTGAGCAAAATGACCTTTTCAGCTGGCTTTAAAAATAGCAACAATTTGTTGGAACAAGAGTTAGGCCACTCGAGTCAAGCCTAATTGAGAAAATAAATGCCACACCGTGACTCCCTACGGATTAAATGTCCTCAGTGAACTCATCTCACTGGTGAGATGGAACAGCATGACAGAGACCCCTAAATGTTTTGGTAAATAAAACTAAAGAAGAAACACCAGATTGAAAATATATATATACTATGAGAAGAGATTAAAGTTTCTTCAGTAAGTTATGAAAAATGTATTTGGGATCAGGAAGAGCTTGTCAAAGTGAGTTGTTTCAATTATTCCGTCGCGTTTTCTTGAAAAGCAGCCTTTGAATATTGAGCTCTAAGCGCACATGGAGTCAGCACAGGTTTGACATGGTGAAGAGTGAGGTTGCAATACGACACTACTGTATATCCGCGTTTGTGTCCCGAGTCCCATTTTTAACTGCAGATCTTACCGTTTCCTGTTGCTTTTTTCCCTTCCTGAAGCCACTATGCCTTCTAAAAAGCAGGAACTTCCCTATCATTTGACTCCACAGTACAAACCAAGATGTGGGAACATTTGTACATTTGTGCACCAGACGGTTTTGATCGAATAGGTCCTGGTAACAAAATTATAGTTTTAGATGAAAAGACCAAAAGAAACACAGAGACTAGTTCTCAGTAAAAAAAAAAATTCAGCATTCACACTGGGATTGCTCTCAGTTCACCAGAGTGGAAGAGTGAATACGTGGTCATGGGACAGCAGCTGATGTGCCAATAAAAGAAAAAAGGGGGAGGCACAATTCCAGAGTTTCGTTTGACGAGTCTGAGAGACCTTTTTTTTTCAGCCAAAAGCAAAACACACAACAAACTTGTTTCAAAACCCATCAACAACTGGAAACATGACAGTCAAAATGACGACGAAGTGACGTTAATTTTGTTCACTCTGCAAGTCTCAACAACCTCAGGCTAAAACAGGTCTAATCATGCTGTGGGAATAACATGCACTTCACGCATGCTTTTCTGATCTTAACAGTTTGTCTCTGACACACCGGAGTAGTAGAAGTCAACAGAGAAGAGAGAAAACAACACAACTCCTACAGAACAGATAGGATAACAAAAAACTTCTTCAGCAGTAAAGAATGTGAGATTAACTGAATGGATGAAACGCTCAGCACTGTACCTCTCTGAAATCCCTCGGCGGAGAGTCTGGGATGTGGCGGAAAGTTGTTCAGAGAGGATTATGCTCCCTGTGGAAGTCGGAGCCAGCTGTTCCCTCTCTGGCTCCTCTCAATCCTGCCTCTCCGATGGTCAACCGGCAGTGGAGCTCTGACTTTGCTCAGCAGCACGGGCAACACAGAAAAGCATAAAGAAAAACTGTTTGGTTTTTCTTCCTGTGGATGATGTCACATCCTGACTTTGTCTGCTAGCCTCTGCTGTATACGAATGTATGTCCACATGTGGGTGTGTTTGTAGAGAACCTATAAATTTAAATAGAAAAGGCTTCCCAAAGCATGACTCTGCCCTCTTTTCTTTCTTTTTCTTTTTTTTCCCTTTTGTCATTCAGTAAGACGAGTAGCCAGCCCATTTACTTCACCCAAGCCCAGCCCTCTGGTAAAAGTCCTAAGAAAACAACCCCTTCTCATGAACCACATGTTAGACAGAGGCATAGATCCCACAAACATTTCTGGATGCCTGGGAGTCTACTTGTCTTTTTTTAAGACTCAATACCATACCATTAAAATTCTTTGCGTTGCAGAAATGCTTGAGCTAAACTTACAGTGCTCAGAAAAAGGGCAGCTCTTTACCTCTTAATATGATATTTATGGGAGAACACGCTTTGAATCGTGACTGGTGCACTTTCAGGAGGTAACTAGTCTTATGGTAGTTGACCCTCCCTTTTGTCTGGGAGAGAATGAGTGTCACTGAAGTATGGGTGTCTGTTTCTAGAGTGAAACCCAACCTGGCAGAAGAAAAGCTGAGAATGGACTTGTTGTTAACGGGTGCCCTCTTGTGTAGGAGGAGTACAAGTGTAAATATGCGTGTGGGCTATGAGATAAGTTAACATCTGGAGTTTCGGGGAGTTGTTTTTAAAAGGTACATATTATCTTAACGAGCCTGATTGGATCAACCATCTAAAGAGGAAGTCAACAAGTCAGAGAGACAGAGAAACATTTTTCTGAGTCTGGTTCTGCGTGGAGGTTTGTTTATCTTAGAAGCATGTTTTTCCCTAAATAGCTTTGTAGAATGGTAATTATTTTTATCCAAACTGGACAAGCTGAATATTTCATGCTAATTTTAACTGCTGCCTAAAGTAAAGGTAGATGTGTATTTTTGCTTTATTTCACAGATTGTTATAATTATTTTTTTTATTGGCTCTAGTGGTCGTTATTTGACAGGACAGTTGGTAATGAGAGATGGTGAAAGACATGCAGCAAAAGCAGCCAGGCCAGGAACTGAACCTGCAGCTGCGTCAGCCTCGAGGACTGAGGCCTCCATACATGGGTTGTGCTTAAACCCTGCGCCACCACAGCACACCCATTATAATTATTTTTATTATTGCCCTTTTGTGAGCCACTTCTTCTGCCCCCCTATTAATTACTAATGAGACGTTTTTAAGCACTTTAAATAACTTTAAAGCTTGGGTTAAATTTATTTCAAAGAGATTATTAGAGGTACCAAATATTATACCAAATGCCATGTGAATTTATTAAAAATTTACATGCCATTTTCCCCACTGAATAAAGTTAGAATTTTTCATAAATTATTGATGTCCACTGCTGTTTTCTTTATTTCTATATGTGTTAACATCTATAGCGATAATTTGAACAAATTTGGCCATGTCTGTATATTTGCGCCATTTCAAGCTGTGAATACGCAGTACTGTCGTGTGCTGTAGTAACCATATACACACACTAGATGTCGCCCTGATTTAATGTGATAGAGCTGCACCATGAGCCATGAGGAAGTTATAAATAGAGAATTGCAATTAACATGATTAATATATTTGATCTTTGAAAATAAATATTTTGTTCACTTTAAGGAAAATTCCTTAAGATTAAATTTCTAGATTACATTACCTCAAAATGTAGTAAGGGAGTCCAGATAGTACACTGTCAACACATTAAATAAAGGTCCAAAGCTGAAAAATAAAATGTTTGTAAATATCTAAAATTGTATGTTGTATGGATCAAAGCTTGTGTTTTATTTAGTCAATTTTAGTTTAAATATTTAGGTCAAAGTTCTGAAACTTGGAACTCTGCAACAGGAAGCGAATCTCCAGATCTTCCACAGTGGATCTTAATAACTTTGGGTAAAAATGATCAAGGACAAGAAAATGTTTCTAAATGTAACTATAATAACTAATGACAGTGTTAGCAGTTTTTCAATTTTTTCTGTCATGGAACACTGTCACTGAATTTCCACAACAGAATAAATCTTAAAGAAAGAAAAAAGATATACTTCTTTTAATGAAAACCAACATGAATTTGTGAATTTTTAAAAATGAAAACAAACTTCCTATGGTAGATATTTATCAATAATTCTCAATAATTCTAAGTCGTCCTTTTTCAACTGAATTAGTTTTATTTAGCTGGACTAAGACCAAAAATGTCTGTTTGGATAAAGTTTTCAGACCTGTAGCTGAAAAATGTACATGTTTTGTTAAAAAAAAACCACTATATTCACTTGAATAATGAGTGAGCATATACAGTGTAAAAATTTAGTTAATGTTTTTTATATAATTGGATCTCAAAGCCTTAAACTTTTTTAAGCTTCACATCATATCATGTTACTCTCTCATCAGAAAACATTGAGTGTTGCTTTGATTCATTTTAGAAACACTGTGCTGACCCTGCCGATCTGTGTGTGAATGGACGGATGTGTCTTTTAGTATAAACACGCCGAATGATCAACAAGAAATATTCAAGTGAACAAATGTCACAATTTGCTCAAAGAAATTGATCATTTTTAATGTGTTTGACTCATGTTAAGCTAACTTAAAATATGTTATAAATGCCTTTAAAAACAGATTTTCAGAAATTCTCAAAGTATCAACAGAAGAAAAAAATAGCATACAGAAACAGATACACGTGAGTATAACATAAAGAACAGGCAGGGCCTCCATTAAATTCTTTTTTGTTTAATGTTGCATATACAACAATGTAAATGATGAATGGTGTGGCTGAATCACAGAGATAAACGTGCGTATTAATCCACCTTGCCCTATGCCCTGGTTTTCCTCTTTCCTCTCAGTCTCACTGTCATCTTTAAACAATGTGTCAGAGGAGGATGTACTACCTGCCGGGCCTTTTTTTTATCATTTTTTGTTCGCCTGTCACTAAGATCTTAGCTTTGTCATAGTTACTTGAAAACATGCTTGTCATTATTGAGGCAAACCTGGAGCAAAGCACCGAGTGCACCTTAACTTGTATAACAACGTCTGTGTAAACACTCAGATAAGTCACACATCACGGGTGCTTCCAAAGTCTGGAAAGTAAGAACATTCTGTCACGTTAAAAAACATTTCTTGTACATTTCCCCTACACGACATTTGTGCTTTTTTGTGTTTGTGTATTAAAATCTGTCTGATAACCTTATTATTAATTGTGTGCGAGAAAGTTGACCACTGGAAACAGGAAAAATCATTTGACTGTTTTATAACTGAATGACAAAGTACTACAGCTGTACATCAGGTTCACTGACCTGCTTCGGATCATTAAACGGATCGTCAAGTCATCCAATCAACCAATCACAGAATCTAAATATCTGCCCACTTACCTCATTTAAAAACTCAACAAACATTTCTCTATCTATCTCTATCTTAAGATATGAAGTTTGTTGCTTAAATGACTTCATACCGAACATAAGGATTGGTTTACGGCTTGGTGGAAAGCAGCTATCGCTGCCATTGGGTGATACATAATCTGAAACAAGTTTTTATCTTATCGTGGTATCATAAGCGCTGAATGAGAACTCTACTGCATAAAGATGTGACTCTTTTATTCCACAGCGTAGACTGCCTGTTGGAAGTTAAACACTGCTCAATCAGTTCTTCTTGTCTCAGTGATAATTTACCTATCAAGTATTATCTTATTAGATAAGATGTCGTCAAGCTACTTGAACTCCCCCCGACCATTTTGGTTTGACTCCTATGTTTTAAAGTTAATGTCAGTTTTATAGTTTTCTCTTTTCTCATTCAGTCAAGAACTTTGTGTCTTGTAGAAAAGAGACAGGCATCCTCAAAGACAATAAAACAATGCTAAAGGAGTATCAGTTTTGAGATTAACATTACTTACTCCCTTCTCAATAATCAGTGGAATTGTTATTTGACTATATTTCACTGCTATTTCCATCATTTTAAAATATTCTGGAATTAAAACAATACCTTAAATTTATTTATGTCATTGGCGTGAACAATGTTGAGTTTAAAATGTATTTAACCTCCAGAAGATGACAGTAGGAAATTTAATTTATTTGCGTTATTATTAAATGTCAAATTTTTTCATTTATGTAAGTTTATAAATATACATTTTGCTTATACCTAAAAGTACATCTTGCAAACCAATGTTGAAGATGTTGGAACCCTCGACCTTATCCAACTCTCAGGGACTCTCACCAACTAATACCTCAGACCAAATAATATTTCCAAGCAGGAATGGACATAGTTATCAATGTCCAATTTTAAATTCACTTTTTATCTCAGCTCTATGGCTCCTGTTAGAGGGTCGGATACATAATGACTGTACAACTGAGTCAGAGCATCTCCAAAAAATGTGACTCTTGGGGCTGTTCATGGTCTGCAGTGGTCATCGTCTAGCAAACGTGGTGGGTCGTGTGGTCTGGTCAAAAAGTGAGCTACTTCATCTCCATGTTGTTATTGTAGTTACTGTGGGTTTCAAAAAAGGAGCTAAAATGCACCTTACACACCAGCTTGTGCAAATTCATAAGTAGAAAAACTCCAAAATAAAAAACATTTGGCTGAAATATTGCTGTTTTTGAGAGCCTACTGCTGTTTCCCATCTCTAAAAGGTCCCAAACATTATAAACACACAGTAATAAAATTAAAAAAACACAAAAAGTAAATGCAGTTAATGATATTGCCCTCCTGCATAAAATAACTGTTTCCATCAGGGCCTCTTAGACAATATGCAGTACAAGTTCTCTTAGGTGACCTTCACACAGCAGGCAAATGCAACCTAAATCCAATGTAATTGTTCATATGCATTTCAATTTTTCGATGGCAGTCTGTACGACTCTATTCTTAAGTTGTCAAGCCCATGAATTCCTATCTGTGCCACTTCCTTATATGTGGTACTAAAGTGTTCAAGCTGACCTCACTGTGAACAGTTGCATCACATTTTATGACTTGTGTCATTGATGTGAGACACGCATCATAATTCTGCTCCGGAAAAAGCCAGAGGTGGCAAATCTGGACGTAAACAATGAGGCTATCATTGTATATTTCAAAAAACTGTCTCCCATTTCAAAAGTGTCAAATATCTCCCTTTAGATGGCAGCATCCTTTGTTATTTCTTTAAAAAAAAATGTGTGCTGCTGTGCGACATATGTTCTTCTTCTGTGTCAATCTGGGGTTGTAAACCTTTGACACAGAAGTCTGATTGGGCGCATTTAAATAGCATGAATGACCACGAAATATCTGACTAAACTAACCTGGGTCATGTGAGACAACAATGTATATTTTCCAGGTATTTGCTGAATATTTCTTTATTTTAAACATTGTAGTCAGTGGATGATGCCTGTAAAAGCCTTTGTCCAGGAGCAGAACTCAATACATTATAATAGTTTAAAACAATTTTAAAAATACTAAAATTATATATTATGACAATTAAGTATAAGTAGCCATATAAACAATTATAAAAGTATCAATAAATTGAATTAGAAATCATTTTTATATATTTTCCAACTCCATTGAAATTTGTCCTTAGTTTTTGTCAACACCGTCAGAAATGAAAAGAATGTAAAAAAAATCAGGCATTATTGGGGGCAGCAGAACTTCTGAGGACCCCATGACCACTTCCTGTCTCTTCCTTTGCTAAGAGGGCTAGTTAGCTCTGGTTAGTTTATGTTATTCTTTAGTTTTTTCTTCTTTTTATTCCTAAGTTTTTTGTCACAACCATGATGTGTCAACACCGTAACTGACATTTTACAAAACTTTGATGACATTTTGTGAAATAAAAGCTTAATTTTGGTAAAATGTAAAGATTTTATGGACCTGATGAGCTACAATATGGCCTCCTTCAGAATAACATCATATAAATTGAGGTAGTTTGGCTTTTTGTCACCTCCGTCAGATGTCAACTCCATCAGAGTTTTTGTGACTCTTTCAGTGAAATTGTTGTCAAATCTCATTTAAATGTGCAGTTAATTCATTTTAATGTATTTTACATAAATTGCATTACTTCACATGTACCAAGTTTTTCATTTTACTCACTAGTTTGTCATCACCTTCAGTTTTGTGTCAACTCCGTCATGCAGTGTCAACTCCATCAGATGGACTTTTTGTTGTTTTTTGTTTTAAATAATATTTATTTTGTTTATTGAGAAGCTTTTGTCTGTAAAATGAGTAACATATCACTAATAGGGTCATTAAAAATTATTTTTGATGTATTTTTGTCAGATGGTGATGACAACGTTCTGGGTCAGGTCGATTAAAAATGTAATTTTTTAAAAAAAATGTTGCAACTGGGAGCCTGTACCTCAGCATCTTTACATTTCCAAAACATTATTTGACATATTTGTATACATAAATTTGAGAAATACCAAAAAAAAAAAATTATGGGAAAATTAAAACCCATATTGTCCCTATTTTCAAGAATCACTGATCCATATTAGTAGTTTTGCTTTTACTTGCCAAAAATGCATTTGAAGAATGTTTCAGTCGAATTCCCGTGTCTGCATCAGTATTTGGAGGATAGAATTTCAAATAAAATTAAAGCTCCGCGGAGCCTCGAGCGGCCCTCGCAGCTAGCGCTGCTTCGGCCTATAGCCACCGCGGGGTATCAAGCACCGCCCCCTGCCTGCCACCGTGTACGTTGTTGCAGAGTTGAAGCGCCATTTGCCATTTCATACGCAGCAGTGAGTTTGGCATCATTCCCTGGTCAAACACCCCAAATTTCATTCATATCGGTCAATGTAAAGAGGAGATATAGCTGATGTAATGACCTAGTGGGCAAGTGGAGTCAATTTACATTTCAATGCTGTTGGGCTCTTCAGCGGGGATCAAAGGTCAAACGTATCCGGTTTGGTCCCAATCGGAAGATGCGTATGTGATTTAGAGACAATCGTGTGTATATGTCGAGGGACTGACATTTGGCCACGCCCCCACGGGTCAGCCAGCATTGACTGAGTTCATCATCAGTTTACAGACAACTAATTCCATATGAAACACAGATTAAAAATAAGAAATTTGCTAAAAAACATGCTACTTCCTGTTAAAAGTGGGCGGGGCTAAAGTGACGTCACACTATGATCACATAGGATCGTTGGGCGTCCCCCCAGGATGACTCATGTCAAGTTTGGAGAAGCTCAGGTCAAAAATATGGAATTTACAGCCAAACGTATGGTGGTGGCGTGAGTTCTGTTTCGCTGAGGTCCTACGGCCACGCCCTCTACTGAAAGCTGTTGGTGCTTTAAAGCAAGTGAGACCAACTTGTTATTTGTCATGCAACACAGAATCATCCTGATTAGGTTAAGAGAGCCAAAGATGGAGCTTTCCAATTAATAAAAAGCACTTCCTGTAGATCGTGGGCGGGGCCAAGGTGACATCATCTGAGCATGACAATCTGATGAGAGTGGGTCTGTAGTCAGATATAGGAAGTGTTATGCAGCTGTGAACTTCTATGTGGAACTTATCTCACTTTAATATTTTATGGCGAATAGTCAAAGTTTGGGACTAAGCCACGCCCACATGCTTTGATGTACAATAATTCGTGTGATAACTTTTGACCTTTGATGTCTCAGCTCTCTGCTGACTGAGTTTGAAGTGTGTATCTGCAAAGCTGTAGGAGGAGTTCGATCAGATGCGACGCCTCTGACAAACAGGAAATGGCGAGTTTAATACAAAATGGCCGACTTCCTGTTGGGTTTGGACTATGGCTCCAAGAGACTTTTTTGTAGGGCCTGACAAGATGCACACATGTACCAAGTTTCATATTTTTAGGTGAAAGCATGGCTTGGGGCTGATCATTTAAAATATTCTAGGGGGCGCTGTAGAGAAATTAGGCCACGCCCACCAAATATTACACTGGATTCCTGTTGGGGGATACAGTAGCATCGATCTCAGTGAGTTTGGTGAAGCTGGGCTGAAACATGTGGAATCTACAGTCAAACGTATGGCGGCGGCGTGACGTCTGACTTCGCCGCGGTACTACAGCCACGCCCTATACTGTAATCTCTTGGGGCTTTAAAGCAAATGAGACGAACTTGTTATCTGTCATCCACCACAGAATCATCTTGATTAGGTTGAGAGAGCCAGAGATGGAGCTTTCCAAGAAAAAAAAGGCACTTCCTGTTCTCAGGGGGCGTGGCCTAAGTGTTGTCATCATTTGACCATTGATTCTTATAGGGGACCCGATGGTGATCAATCACTGAAAGTTTGGTCCCAATGTCTGCTTTTGTGTAAGAGTTATAACAGTTTTTTGTGTCATGGCGAATAGGTGAACTTTGACCCCTGGTATGGCCCCTTCAGCATGCACGAAAACTCACCGTTTTGATAACTTTTATAACACAATGCCTTATGAACGATCTGACCGAGTTTGAAGCTGATTGATCGAAATCCCTAGGAGGAGTTCGATCAAATTCGACGTCAAAAACAGCCAAAAACAGCCAAAATCGGAATTTCAATCCAAAATGGCCGACTTCCTGTCATAGTTGCAATATAACATTAAATTTGAATTCTGACTGTCTTGTTGAGCTCTACAAGTGTACCAAATGTCAAGTCTCTACGATAAAGTTGATAAATTGGAAAGGGATAGGTGAACTTTGACCCCTGGTATGACCCCTTCAGCATGCACGAAAACTCACCGTTTTGATAACTTTTGATTGGCCATCCCTTATGAAGGATCTGACCAAGTTTGAAGCCGATCGATCGAAATCCCTAGGAGGAGTTCGATCAAATGCAACGTCTATAAACGGCTAAAATGGGGTCAAAATCGAAATTTCAATCCAAGATGGCCGACTTTCTGTCATACTTGCACTATGACATTAATTGTAAATTCTGAGCGTCTTGGGGAGTTCTAAGAGCATACCGAATTTCAAGTCTGTACGATAAAGTAAGTGAATAGGAATGGGTCTTTTGAAAATTTCTAGGGGGCGCCCTTGAGCCGTTTCTTGTGCGATTTTTGGGAAGACCTTAAAATACGTAAATTTTTACCAGGCTCTATGTGCCTGCCAAGATTGGTGAGTTTTTGAATATGATAAAGCCCCAAAAAGCCAATTCATTTGGACAAAGAATAATAATAATAATAATAATAAACATTTGAAGAACAATAGGCCTTCGCAGCGCTTAGCTGCTCGGGCCTAAAAAACAATCTTCCCTCCCTGGTCAATTGTGATTTCGACATTTGATAGCGTATGGCTGAGGCTTGATTCCGCCCATATTAAGTGACTGAGTCACCGGTACCGGGTGGCTCCACCTTCTGGCTGCTCCCTCGGAGGGTTGGGTCCAGAGATTTAAGCTGAGAGGAAGAGGAAGCTGAGCTAACTCAGCAGCGACACGCGTTTCCTCCACTTATCAGCCAGATTTCAACAGACTGGGCGGCGGTTCACTTTGGCAAAAGCAGTGAGTAGCTTTCTTATACAGTTTATTGAGAAAAATGTTGAACCGCTTTGTACCCGGAGTTACTTTCAAGTGGTTTGGTTTGGGGGAGAGGAGGTGGGGGGGGGGGGGGGAAGAAGAGGTGTGTTAAACCGCGTTACAGAAACTTTTAAAAATGTTAGGAGTTTAACAGTTAGTCGTGGGGGGGGGGGGGGGGGGTAGTGTTATATTTCTGTTTGTTTGCAGTTACGGTGTTAAAAGTTACACCCGGTGTGGTGTCGAGAGGTGTATCCTGCTCGGGAAAGGGAACTTGGCGGTGTTTCCAAGTTTGCATCTCAATCCGCTTGTTTATTCAGGCTAATTGTTCGGGTAATTGTTGATGGTGTCATGTTTGCAGCTGTGCGGCGAACAATGATCCCATTGACAGGTGCGGAGTGGCTGCTGTGTTTTTCAAGTGTTAACTGTGATCTGGAAGTGAAGGTGGTGATGATGAGGAGGAACAAGCTGCAGTTTGGATTGTGATGAAGGGACTTCGAGGCTGCTTCACCGTTATGAAGGGATTTTTAAAAAGATATTTCTCTTATCTGATCTTCTACTGATCCTACATATATAAGCCAGGCAGTAAAATAGTTTTGTATGGTTGCTCATTCATAAACATGACTCCAAACAAGGTGGAAAAGTTTTGAATGAAAAAAAAATGATCAGCACAATTTATTTCTTTTATTTCCCCAGCAAATGCGTGTATTTTAGTAAACTGTACATATGAGTACATAACTTTTTGTTTCCATTAGCGTGCTGAATAATGTGGACTTTCGACACTGGTGTTGGATTTCATAATTTTGTAGAAACCACCAACAGCTGTTGCCTAAGAACACAGATTAGCACAATGATGTCTTTTTCTTAACAAACTGACAATGTACATTTAAAGCGAGTGACTCCAACTGTGTCACAGAAAGTGCTTTGACCCAATATCATTTAAGGCATCATTGGTTCCTTCAAGTAATGTTGGTTAAAAAGACTCAATTTTATAATTTTTTCTGTTGCATATAAAACAAAACATACTTTGTAAACTGGTTAAAACTTATAAAATTGGAACAAGGCGTGTTATTTAACCTTCCAGCTGGTTATCATCGATCCCTTTTGTTTTTGTGATTGTTGGCCGAGTTAAATTATGGGTTCTAATGAACTGTTAACAACGCAAACATAATCTGTAACCAATGGTGGTGAGGAGGACACAGTCCCAAGGTCAACCGGCCCGTATCTAAGCTCTGTGGGTAATGCAAACACAGTGCCAGTGCCAGTGCTGTTACTATTATCCCCGCAGTGTCACTTTTTCTTATCACTTCATCAGCCTCCAGTGTCAACATCCTGCTTTAAGGGTTTGAATAATATGAGCAGAGCAGATGGTAGAGCAAGAGATAATGTATAGATGCTGACCTTTTTTAAATGTTTTTCTTTTTTTTTTCCTTCTTTAGGAGCAATAATTGTCACCAGTTCCTTGTGGTTTTCAACTTTAAGAGGTGCTTTTCTTAGTTGATCTGTGTTTTCCTGTTAGGTGGTTCAGTTCTCTGAGTTTTTGTGTCAGTTTGACAAGTAAAACCCTAAGAGGATCATTGTCACTTAGTGATTTAGTTTACAGATGCACAGAAAGCTGGCTTTACAGTTTTGTGATTCTGCTTTGACGGAGCTGTCTTCTTGGTGTTGTCCAGTGTTTGAACTAGCTCCTGATGAGTCCCTTCGTAATGACAGCCCTTGGTAAATGTTAGTTCTTTACTTAAGGCCCAGTGTTGGTTTGTTAATGTGACCTAGTGTCGTTTTGTTAGAAAGTGGTGACTAAAGAAATCTGACTCCTTTTTTTTATTCTAGCAAATATTTGAAATTCCTACATTTGTATTACTTTAGACCAGCATAAATCAATGAAGTTGAGTATTTATCTCAAACTGCAGTTAAAGATTGTTGGGTTAATCGATCAAAAGATAAAATCATCTTTGTGAAGATTTCAGGTGCGAGCTTGTGTATTGCAGAGTTACTGTCGTTAGACTTGGTGTTAATCATTTGCAGGCCATCACTTGCAAAAACTCAACCGGAGGAAGAACCGACTAATGGGCAGAGTTTTATTTGGGTTAATGACGGGTATTATACTTTGTGTTTAAATGATAGGAATAATTTCTTCATTCCTTACTGTGAGTTTATATGAACTAATCATGTTATTTGTTGACGCTACATCTGCTAGGGTTGTCATAAAGCACAGTCCGCAATATTTTTTAAAAGCTAGAGTTACCAATTTTACCAACAACTGCATCATTTTAATATTGTTTATAGCTGAATTTTCAAGAAAAAAAACAATGATCTGTGTTTTCCTGTTAGGTGGTTCAGTTCTCTGAGTTTTTGTGTCAGTTTGACAAGTAAAACCCTAAGAGGATCATTGTCACTTAGTGATTTAGTTTACAGATGCACAGAAAGCTGGCTTTACAGTTTTGTGATTCTGCTTTGACGGAGCTGTCTTCTTGGTGTTGTCCAGTCATATTAAATTTATGACTCCATTCCAGAATCAATGTTGTTTGCATATGTTTAGATTCCATGCAGATTTTGGGATGGATAGAAGCTGGAACATTGGATTGTTTCCAATGTTTTCCATTGGAAACAATCGTGTAATATGAATGAGCTTAAGGAAGGATGTCACAACAACAATATGACTTGTGATTAAATAATTCAGTATTTAAGTAAACATTGCTAATGTCTTTCTGCTGTTTGCTTGCAGGAGTCATGTATGACATGTGGTTTCGTAACCACTTTACCAAGGTTTTACCTTGTAAAATCTTTTCTGTGCTGCATTAAGCAAAGTATGTTACTATTGAGATCCTGAAAGCATGATACTTCTTCAACATATGCTCATTGCAATTGAAGTAAATCTTTGCTCTGTTGCTGGTGATGATAAATTTGTAACATTGTACTGGCCTATGACGCACATCAAAGCATTCATCTCAGCTGTTTCCAAGTGCAGTACAACTCGCTCAGGCTACACTGAGAAGGATGACTTGGTTTACTGGGTACAGAAAGGAAGTGTAACTGGACGCCGTTTGATGTTTGGACTTTTTAATGATCTACTTATTTAAATTTCCCTTTCTACATAGGAATAAGGAAGTTAAAACAGGCTCGAAGTGCACATTCCATCTAGGCGTCTGCTTGAACAGCTGGCTCTTTCATTTTTGAAAAATTAGATCAAAGGTCCAATGATAAGTCACCTGACAGATGACTGTTCATTTGCGGGCCTCTGACATGGGAAGGACGTAGTTGCACCATTTGAACCAGCTGTGTTGGAGTAAAGACGCATTTAAAACTGACGGGACACTGGTCCTTGAGGACTGCAGCGTGACACGCGTTGAATAAAGGATCAGTATCGGAGAGTAACTGTTTATTTGCACAGCAGCTTGTAAGCAGTCATGTTCTCTCTGTGGCGTTGTGTATCAGAATGTCTTGACAGACATAAAGGGTTTCATTCCACTCGTGTTGAAGTCTTGCACATCCCCAACCTGCCAACCAGGTTGGTTTTTTTCACACTGGTTTGGTCTTTAAACATTATGCTTAGCTATTTGTCACCCATTAAACACTTTGAGGTTTGGCTTGCACGTGTCTGTGTCTCTCCCTCCTGGTATGTAGTCAGACTGAAATGTCATCATGTTTACTGTAAACGTATTCCCTATGTCTTCCTTTGAAGACTGTTGGGTTTGCATAAACTCGGACACACATAAGAAACGGGTGAAATTGTCTGAGCAAAGTTACAGAAATTTGAGTCCCTGGTGAGAAAAAGGAAGGCGGGAGGGAGAAAATTAGGTTAATGTTGATTGGTAGGTCTTGTTTGAATACTTTAAGTTTGGGATGATACTCCCCACCCTCCCAACACTTTACCCAGATATCCCAGCACAATGCAGAGACACTGGATGCTAGCATGTCTGTCTCACAACAAGTTTGGCTGCATTCCTCAGCTTGGAGGAGGTGGTCTATAGTGACTGTGGTGGGCTCTGCTGATTAAGCTCTTGTATTTTCTTGATGTTTCTTTTTCTGTCAAGTGATGCATTGTTTTTTTTTTTTGTGAGTTATGTTTAACTTTATTCTTGTATGCATGCCTGGAAATAAACATGCGTGAACATGACTACTTCCGCAAAACACTTTTTTCTTTATGTTGGACTACAAGATGCATGTGGAAATATACAGGAATTATTAGTGCTAGTTTTATAATCCTTCATTTTTATGTAAAAAAATTTATAGAAGTTAGAGCTGCATCAGTCATTGATCAAAATCATTACAGAAAAAAGTATTGATTTAATGCATCAAGCGTTGCCATATAGTTTTAAAACTCTTGTGTACAAATAAAAGTTAGGAATATATACTTCACTTCAAAACTGAGGATAACCTTATAATTCATTTAATGGGGTGGAGCTGGTCAGAATCAGCAGCTTGAAGAAATAAGTAATGAAGTGTTGGGCTTGTTCTGGATTCTGTATTTTTCCTCTATCTCTTTTATCCTCTTCTATCTGCTTGCACGCACACGCTGCAGCTTACATAACCATGTCGATGTGTGACTGCCGCCAGTCATATGTACACAGACTGAAACTGATTAGACTACCCTTTAGGGAGAGTACAGATTGCAGAAAAGAATAAAAAGCTAAACTCGCGCTACAATCTTTGCCTCACTTGGTTACAGCCATAAGGTGAGCAAGTGGGGCCCCAGTGCTAGACGGTAAATGTAACTCTGTATCTGTTCCATTTGTATGGCTTGTAACATTTGAGCACTTTTCGACTTTAAAGCCTGTTTTTATATATAACCAAATCTCATTATTTCTCAAGGTAATTTATACTGAGGGGTTCTGATCAGGTCCTGAAACTGGTTAATGAACCCGGGTGGCGCATAGACAAAAATGAATGAACTCCAACAGACTTTAAAAGTGATTCAGGAAACATTTGATCACCTTGTTTGACCTAAGTTGTGTGACTTTGTGTTTCAGTCCAGGTAGACATGCAAAGATAGATGACACCTGGGATACGTTTCAGATCTCATCTTAGTAGTCATCTTTTACTATGGGGTTATGTTGATGATCATTTGCAGAGGAGCTACTGGGTCTGGCTACTAAATGAGTACAGGTTTGTAAAATACTGATGGTTGCTCTCCTGGTTCTTTCTGATATGTGGAAAATCTGCACAACTCATCAATTTAAATTTTTACTTTATGTGATGGAAAATCAAAGTTTAGCTCCCAGCTTTGTTGGTGGGTGAGATCATGAATGAAATAGTCTGTAGGCATCTTCACTGTTTAAGAAAATATGTTGCAGAGCTTGCATAGAATGAGTGTTTTGGTTGCTTTATGTGCTTCATGATGACATAGCTGCAGAACAAGTTAGGATGAGATTAAGTCCTACACATAGTGAAACAATTTGTGTCCCTATATCTCCTAAAAGTCAGATTGGAAAACGGAGAAGGGCTTTCTAACAAAATGCATGTTCCTAATAATTTAACACAGAATAGTGGGATAAAGGAAATTGTTTAATACCTGCCTTTAGGTTGTTTCAATAAAGTTACTTTTAATCTAAAAAATGTCCATAAGAAGGCATTTTCTAATTAATTCAAAATAACTGTATTTCATTAACCTGACTCCAATGAAAGAGTACAAGCTGCAGAGGTGTGGGTTATTGCCACATTTCTTTCCCTTTGGTTTATATGACATTATGAATGCGTGAAAAGTACAGAGCAATCGGCCCGTTATTGAGATCTCACCTGTATTCTCAAATCTATGACAGCCTGTTTGTTTTTGTGCTCTTTCCATCACATACTTGCATACTGCGGGCCTCTTTGCTGATAAACGTAACTTTTAAATGTGATAACATCAGAGTTTACTTCTTGTGTAAACTACCTTAATCCCCTCCAACCATTTTCTATTTTCCCCTTATCCTAATGGACTCTCGATGGGAGGCCGTGGTCGTCTCTTGGGTCAAGACGACCGTCTTGTGCGAAATGCTTCAGTTGGCTCCTACCTGATACTATGGGCTTTTCTCTTAGGCATGTTTTTGGTATTCAGGAGGAAGGGTTTAAAGTGCGTTGGAGTGGTTCTACCCCCACCCCCTGCTGTAGTGTGGAAGTCTTCAAGTCAAACCTGCCTGGTTGGAAAACACTAACTATTTACTCACGTGTATGACGTTTTCAGACATCTGAGTCGTGCTGCAAAGCTTAGTTCTTATGTAAAATATTGTCTTTGAAGATGAGGTAAATGGTGCTGGATTGCATGATGCCATTGCTTTTTCTGACATAATTGCTTCACCTTCCATGATAAAACTTGGCACAAGGATGTATTGGAGGTTTTATCAAGGTAAATCACTATATCTCAGTGAGGTGATTTACAGTGTTGATTGTAATCAGCATTGGGCAGAAACACACTTCATTGCACTGCAAATTTCAGATGACGCTGTGAAGCATTGCATGTTTAAAGGTTTAAAGGGCAAAATGGGAGTTTTGAAGCTGATAAGCCTGAGTTAGCAGTACTGAGTCAAATTAAACTTTTATGTGAAAAGTAGGTGTTGGCAAGAGTTATTACAGACTATGGTAACAGCTAATGATCCCACAATCCCTGTTTGGGAGGTTGTTGGCCAACTCTAAGTTTACTGAAGTGCTTTGTCAAATCTAGGGTCATTTTGAACATCAAAGAGAAGGGATCTCTTATAATATATTCACATAATCCTCTAAATTGGTCTAGATTTAGGATGAACCCCCCTGTACTAGTAGGGGAAATCACTTGGTCTGTCTTTTTTATTATTTTTAATAAGAAGAAATGGGCATTTATGTACTGTCAACCTTCTTTTTATAAGGCCAGGCTGCAGGGGCAACGACTCTTAACTTGTCTGGGAAATGAGGCTTTGAAGTATTTCCAAGGCAACCACAAGATGCAATCTCCCTGAAACACTTCTCAGAAGAAGGGCTGAGGGCATGCTTACCACTTCACTACCATCTTAAGACTCCTTTCAATCCGAGAGTGTAATGACTCTGCTCAGGGGATGCTATCAAATGGCAGAGCTCCCTCTTCTGTCCCTTAATGTCCAGTTAAGCTTTTTGTGTTTCTGCCTACCAGTTGTAGGTGAAAACTGGGCATAGTTTGGTAAATTTAAGCCTGTGCTTTTTGATTCTGTCGTGTCTTAATTAGTGTGGGTTAGTAGGTGCCCGTGTCATTTCAGATGCTACATAATCCATCCTTTTCTCCTTCTTATCCAAGATCAGTACCAGTTGGGGGGGAAAACTACAGTTGAAACCCACTGGACAACTTAAAGTACTACCCTGATTGGTGAGAACCGCAAAATCACACTGTCCTTTCTAAACTAAAATCAATTTGATTTACAGGTCTCTCTCTTTGGAGATTTTACCTTTTTAATTCTAAAGAATACAATTTTAGCCTTTGCCAATCAAAACTACAAGTCACTATAAACATGATCAATAGGTTGGTTTTTTTTTTTGTTGTTGTTTTGTTTTTTGCACATGCCACACTATTGTTTTAAAATGAATGTGATCCCAAAGTATTTCCAAATAGTTTTGGTTGATATGTTCCTGCATGGCTTGCTTGGGTGTGACTTAGTGGTTCACTTTCAGAAAGCAAAACGTTCTTATGCAAGTCCTGCAGAAGTATTTTAAGTATTATCTTATGAGTCATGTCTACTTTGCTGCAATTATTTTGGTCTACATGATGTTTTCCATCCAGCCCTGAGCAAACTTTAGCTTTATCGGCAGCTGGTTCATATGTAATGCTTTTCTCTCCTCCCAGGGCTCTAGACTGCAACCAATATGGTTGGGATTATTGCACCTCGGGGAAAAAAAATCATAGGTCATACTGTTGCAACCATTTGGGGGTTAAAATAAAACAAAAAAGTCTCTCTGAGGTTCACAACAGACAGACATCGGGCCCATATCATGATCTAAACCAACCACACAGTAAAAGGTGGGATATCTTTACTGATTGGTCATCTTGGGTGTCCACATCTGTATCCTGCAGTCAGTGACTAGGCTAAGCTAATCTGACTAGCTGCAGTGATGAGCAAATACAGAAAAGTTTAACGTCAGAGCTTTCCAAAAAAGTATTATCTGTTCTTTGATGTGGAACTTGAGGGGGGGGAAACCTCCAAGTCTGTAAACTCGATTCCTAAATATTTATACTCTGTATGGGTCGGTCTCAACGAGTAAACTGGTGTTAATTTTAGCATAATTGTTTTAAGTCACTAAATGTTCCAGCTCCAGGAAACAAAACATTAAAACTGAAAAAGGTTTTTTTAATAGAAATGACGTTACCATTAACTTAGACGTTTTTAGAGATTAAGGTTTGATAGGCCACGTGACTGAATCATTTTAAATACAAAATGTAGCAAAATAAAGTTTGAATAAGTCTGCACCCCAAATTATTCACACAGATCTACATTTTAAGTCATTCGATCAAGAGGCAGGTAGGAAATGAAACAGGCTCCTTAAGGAAGACAAATTGGTTTGTGTGAACTACCTTGGCAGGATTATGTCAATAGTGCATTTGTAACTGGTTCTAACACATTTTGAATTGAAACACTGAAAAAGCACAATGAATGCATAAATAGAAAATCAGTAGTGGCTGAGATGATG
The DNA here is from genome assembly GCA_033032245.1 of Poecilia picta. Taxonomy (NCBI): domain Eukaryota; kingdom Metazoa; phylum Chordata; class Actinopteri; order Cyprinodontiformes; family Poeciliidae; genus Poecilia; species Poecilia picta. Next base: position 13,777,397 of record CM065356.1, on the reverse strand, counting down.
ATACAGTCCTGCAAAAGACTTTCCTTCACCAAGCTAAACACTGAAAAATGGTTTGGTCATAATGAAATGTTTAGTTTGAGATGTTCTTCAGATATTTAGCCCTTAAAACATCTTCTAACTTGAGATTGAGATGTTCAAAATTCAGTTCATGGCTTTTTCACCAAATGTGCTTCAAGTAAATAACTTTGTTTACTAGATTGTTTACAGGTCAATATTGCATTAATTTGACAGATTTAGAAAGAAAGGCCAAGCTGTAAAACTGTGATGTTGGTCAATGTGATTCAGTCAAACGTTTGGGTGAAGCCCACCAGTGCAAAGAAACATTAGTCGAGGTCCATACTCATCTTCTCTTGCTTATAGTCCTAATGTAATGTCTTCCACATTAGAGCAAAGGTGGTGCAGATGTTTTGGGCCATCTACTGAACTTGGAACACTTGGGTCATGACATGGTCCCTCATCACAACGACGGAAACTGAGGCTAGTTTTGCTTCATGGGTGTCGGCTGTGTAGAGGGCCAGGGAAGACGCAACAATAACCCCCTTCACGATAACAGAGTCTCCTCTGATTTCTTGCCTGCTCCATGTGAATAATATAATCGTCCCACCCGGAGGAGGGAGGGAGGGAAGGAGGGGGTAAACTTGCCTGGCAACTCCAGAGTTGTCCGTTTCAGGGACAACAGGGTGTGACTGGGAGAGTGGTTAAAAGGGGACTGAACTTCTGCTTAAGGTATGGCTGGCGGTCAGGATTTCACTTTGAATTGTTTGGTAAAGTGGGTTTAAATGGGGGCCGCCTGACCCCAGTTGTATCTCTTATGGACATACAGGACACTCGCTCACACATAGCGCTCGCACTCCCTCCCTTTATCCCTCTGACTCTGCCTCCTTTCCTACTGAAGGCTGGTTATTCATCCACTATGTGAGTCAGGGAGGGTGTGACCTTGTGGAAGACTGCTGGTACCAGTCACTCTCGGATTACTTTCCCACTTTCCTGCCCCTTCTCAGTCTTGCCTTTCTTTTCTTTTCTTTCCGCCTGCTTGCCTTTCTACCTGCAGCTCAAGTCAGCTGAGAGGTTTTGCCAAACCGAAAAAGGAGAAAGTCGCTTCTGCTTTGATGATTTAGGGGGGAGAACAAGTCTGTTCTTGTGACGGTATGTATCGCAACTTTAATTTGAAGATGCAATAACTCGGGAATGTGCTCTGCAGATGTTTTGGGGGGGTAATGTCTCTGAAAGAAAATGTGTTCTTGACTGGTTTTTCAAACGGCTTTTTCCCTTCCTTGACCTTTACTGATCTTTGTTTATCATTAACTTCTAACTCGTGAACTTCATTTTTCCATCCCCATGATTCACTGACATGGCTTTCTGTCGGAGTGGGAAAAGTTACCCCTCCTTTCCGTTTGGTCTCTCTTCCACAGTCATACACCAACCGTTTGCAGTTTAACTTTCCTCATAATGAATGGGCGGTGGTGTCGGAAAGTTTAGAGTTTAGGGGTTGGTGGTGGTAGCAGCTGTAACTAATTTCTCCTGAGAAAGAGGGGGGAGAGGGCATTTTTTTCTAAGGTGCTTAAGTGTTCACATGTCCACAGTTGTATTGTATCACTGTGTCATGGGAATACCGGACGGTTTTCTGACCCCTTTCCTACCCCCCCACTTCCCACAATCCTGAGAAAATCCTTGTCCTCCTGTTGGGTTATCTGATCCTCAGCTGATATGGTGGCACCACTAGAAGCAGAGTCCTGGAATAGTTTACTGCACAACCGTGAAGTTCTGTGCAGGTTTTTAATTAGTGGAGATAAGAGGCAGTGAGTTGCAGCTGGTTCTGGTGAAATGGTTGTTATGGTTTCACTGGGCAAATAAGGAAGGGCTCTTTCCTTGTATTCCTGTCTTCATTTGGGTCTCAGAAAAGGGAAGCTATCTTTTTCTGCTACTGGCTCATAAGATTACAAGATTATCTTGTTGTCTGATATGATTACTTTTCATGGTCAGTATTTGCTTTTGACCATGAAAAGTCAGTTTTCCTATTTCCTCCTAAAACAAACTTTTTAACAATGTAATGAAGAGTTCACTTCAAATTTTGCTACACTACCATTTATTTAACTAAAATAGTCTGACACGACTTTTGCAGATGTTCAGATGTTGAGATTTTCCAGTGAACAATTCATTCTTTCTTGGCAGTAACACCATTGTCTGCATCTTTGGGTTTAAAACTATCCTGAACCCGTTCATGATTGGCCCTGTAGTTGCTTTGACTTAGCATTGGCTAAGACAGAGTAAAATAATCTGACCAGTTTCTGATTTAACTGTAAAGCATTTTCTTTCCCAGAACAAGACACACTCAGGACATCAGACATGATACTTTTGCCAAACTGTGTGATGCCTCATCAAATATCTCAACAAATCAAAAACTACCCCAGCTTTTTATGTAAGAGCTACCTGAAATGCCATGTTTCTGGACTGTTGCGCAAACACTAGCACTTGCACGTAATGCTTGTGTCTGCAAACTGGCAGTGGTTCATTTTTGTTGTGTTTAAAAGGCCAGTGGAAGGAAACTGTCAGCATGACTGACAGAAATTTGTCTGGTATGCTTCTAAGTGTCACCTGAAATCTTGGCATGAAGTAACTTTGCTTGCTACAAAGTGTTGTAGTAGTCGCGTGGAAAAATTTGCACAAGCTACAAAGGGAATGAGAAATATGCAATCTCTCCTGTTTCATTTTTTTATTGCTTTCAGAGTAAATGTTTATTTGATTTTAAAAAACTGACTAGTGTTTGTATAACTTTTGTAGGAATTGTAAACTATTAGCTAATTTCCAAAGATCAATTCTAAGAAACGCACCGCATTACAGTTTCCTCCCAAGCTTTTTTTTTTTTTCCCAGCCCTTATCCTCCCTCCTTGCAGGTGCTGTGGTATGTCAGCTCTGACCTTCATTCCAGAAACTGAAATTATTAGCCTTTAATGATATTTGCTTAAGGAGGACTGTGGGCAGTGAAAACTCAGAGCATTGTAGATTGTACTTCAAACAATGGCTCTCTCGGGGGCAAGCCGCACCCTAGAAATCTTCTACATTGCTTTTCAGCTTGTACTTGAGTTGAGCCTTTATAGAAATAAAATGCCTAAGCTTGAAGCCAAAAGCATCATTCCTGGCCAATATTTCTTATATTATTCATTGTTTGCTTTGTCAAGAAGTGGGTCTTATTAAAGAAGTTGTCGTTGTACTCAAGGTTGAGTTTAGAGTTCAGTGAACTCTTTGTCCAAATGGTTGCATAACTTTCTTTTTTTTCTGTCCCAGTGGAATTTATTTGAAGAAAGCAGTCTGGATATTGTCTTTGAACCTTTGGGCTTGACTCCTGAACAATCAGTTCACTGTGGGCTGTGGGTCGCAGCTCCGCCTCTCTCATATCAGACCATATCTGACGAGTAGTTTCAGCCCAGGACAAAGAAAACACCCTAGATGGATAGAAAATAATTTTTTCTTATATAAAAATTATTAAGGAGATGGGAGTGGAAGAATAAACTTTGGGCGAACAAGTTAAAATGTCTCGAGATTGTAAAAACCTTTCCAGAGGCATTTGTGCTGCGTTTGGCTTTTTGTACACAAGGCTAACGATCAGATGTTGTCTTTATTTTCCTCACAGCTAACTTGGTCTCAACAATTCACAACAGCAAATATGCTTCGGCAACTTCAGGAGTTGGGCTCTCATGCCTTGGATATCTACAATTACCTCTTGGCAGGAATGGGTAGGCAGCTTACCCTTAAAGTACAGAAACAATTTGTTTTCTGTTACTTGTTTACCGAAAATGTTGCCTTTCGTTCTAGATCCACGGATAAAGGAATACCCATTGATGGAGAGTCCTGTTCCCATGACAGCAGTACTATTGGTCTACCTGTTTTTCATAATGTATGTGGGACCTCGCATTATGGCCAACCGGAAACCCTTCCAGCTGAAGGAGGCCATGATAGTCTACAATTTCTTGCTGGTCGCTCTATCAGTTTACATTGTGTATGAGGTAGGAATCTTAGACTTGCTCCAAAAATTTGACTCATCAGTGCAATTGTTGTTCACCGCCGATGCATTTTGTGTGCATGTTCCTTTGGTTTAACATTGCTTCAACTTTGTATTTTATTTTTTTTTTACAGTTTCTGATGTCTGGTTGGGCTACAACGTATACTTGGAGATGTGATGCAATTGATACCTCAAATAGTCCTCAAGCACTGAGAGTAAGTTCACCAAGCTCAACAACTACCGCTAGGAGGGGGGTAAAATAGACCTGCTGTTAATGTGACTTTTCTTTTCTCTAGATGGTCAGTGTTGCATGGCTCTTCTGGTTTTCAAAGATAATTGAGCTGATGGACACAGTAAGTCTTATTCTTCTCTACACCTTATTTTATTTATGCATTAATCAGATTAATAGTTTGATGGTAAATAATTCATGTTGATCTTTTTTTTTTTTTTTAGATCTTCTTTGTGTTGAGGAAAAAACACGGCCAGATTACATTCCTGCACATCTTTCACCACTCCTTCATGCCATGGACCTGGTGGTGGGGAGTCAGCTTTGCTCCCGGTGAGTACATCTCAAGCTAATATGAAAATAACAAATAGAGACAGAGGCCACCCGGGTTGGGTACAATTGAGTTTTTTCACCATGCATGCCAGGGTGTTGCAAACAGACCAGAACGATTAGCTTGGCCTTGTAAAAAGCTTATCAAAAACTTCAACTCATCTGTTTTAGTAGCATCAGCTTCTTTGTCACTGTAACGGCTGAGAGAATGATTAGGATGGAGTCTGTGTTGAATAGGAGGATTGTTATTTTTGATTAGATTTGTGTAATGATGTGTGTTTTCTCAAGGTGGAATGGGATCTTTCCATGCCATGGTGAACTCTTCCGTCCATGTAATCATGTATTTCTATTATGGCCTTTCTGCTGCTGGACCGCGCTTCCAGAAGTTTTTGTGGTGGAAGAAATACATGACTGCCATTCAGCTGGTAAGGAAACCCTGCATTCAGTTCAACAGTTTAATTTCCTACTGGAGTTCCTTTAGAGATTGCAACTAAGACATTTTTGTGTTTTATAGTTTGTTTAATCTCTATTTTTTTTATCCTCCCGGCCCCCTTCAACAGACCCAGTTTGTCCTGGTCTCCCTCCACGCCACTCAGTATTACTTCATGGACAGCTGTGACTACCAGTTCCCCACCATCATTCACCTCGTCTGGATGTACGGCACCTTCTTCTTCATCCTCTTCTCCAACTTCTGGGTCCAGGCCTACGTGAAGGGTAAGCGGCTGCCCAAACAGGACATGAAGGAACAGAAGAACAGTGCAGTGGCATACGCGAACGGAAAAGTCCACGAAAACGGCAAATTGTGTGAGAACAGCAGCAGTAACGGCATCCACCACACAGCTACCAATGGTTCCACTCACTATGAGAACGGCCGCGCCCACAACGGCAAGATGAAGAAAGCATAGAGACTTTGGAAAGAAGTACCCAGGAAGGATGACCTAGTTAGCTTGTTAAAATTACTATGGATTCCAAAGAATAATTTGACTGTTTTACAGTTTTTTTTGTTTTTTTTTTTAGTTTTTTGTGTAAAACATGGGCGATCAATGTGGTCAATGACTTCCACAGTCGGGGTTCCACACCTGGTTAGTCGGTTTTGTTGGGTTTTTGTTGCATTGTGGAACCATCTATTGGAACATGATGTATGAAGAGAAGATGTTTAGAATGTTATGTCTTCACTGATTAAAGCAACTTCACAGTTCAGTGTCACACTGGTGACTTTTTAGCCCATTTGCTGACCTATACCACCCCTCCCCCCCCCCTCTGTGGACAGAAGACTGTACAGTTTCTATTAAACTTGAAAAAAAACAGCAGTTTGTAAATAGTTTTACAGAGAGGAAAAACAACTAATTATATTGGTGTGCTTTCTAAATTTTGTTACCATGTGTATTTAAAATTGCCAATAAATTCAGTCCTAAATTATCTTTAACATGTCAGTATTTTGTTCATTGCAACAATGAAGAAACTATTTGCACAGTTTGCAAATGCCACATGTCCCAACAATCTCAAGTATGTGGATTAAGTAGGAGGTAAACAAGTGGCCCATTATGCCCCCTCCTCCCTTCTCCATTCATGGCACGAGACGGCATGCTGCACACCAGACATACTTCTGCCAGACTCAATCATGCGTTAGTTGCTGCAGGGTCATTCATGGATTTGTATTTGGATAATCTACATATTGCTAAATCCAGTCTATAAGAAACGACGCATGATGGTATTTAACAATCAGCCAAAAAAAAGACATTGAGATGTTAAGGTTCTGGAGGCTGAACACTGTTGTCATGGTGCATTTGCCAATCTGAACCAAGTCTTGCACATCTTCATGTTTACCCTTTTGTAATATTTTGGCATAAACAAGTTTAGTGATGAGCTCTTTTTCTAGAAACAAACTTAAGACCTTGAGATCGAGTTCTTCACAGTATGGGACGGTGAATTTGGTCGTTAGTCATTTTGCTTGCAAGCTTGCTAAATGTTAAACAGTCGTTTTAGCGCCATCTTCATGAATCCCATTTAAAAGACCTCAGATTTTTATTGGTGCCTGGAAACGCACAGCTGCTTTTCATTCACATTGTGTGTCTGCTCGACTCCTGACCAACACTTTGGACTCCATCGTGTTTCTATGGAGGTATTCAAATAAACTAGTGTTGCAGTCGTAGTTGGTGGCTGTGATAATCCACCTAATCGCCAGCAACTCGTCTGCAGATTCCAAGTCTGCCAGGAGTGAAGTAAGCGTCTGGAGCTTTTGACGAGCCGTCATGTGTGGAATGGTACTGAATGCACATTTGTGTGGAAGTGTATTCCTCTGTGTAATGCTTATGTTGTAAAAAGAAAATTATTTTTAGAATTTGCACAATAAACTATCACATTCAAGCATTTCTCTAAAGCCATCATACTCTTCAAGTGTAAAAAGGGTGGGGCATGAAAAGCACGTTTTCCCTCCTAGCTGTTTGCTTTAGTACTTTTCTGTCCTTTTTAATATCTGAAGTAAAATCAGGATTGGCTGATTTTAGAAGCTGTCAGGTGAGAGAAACTCACCTGAGAAACTCTCTTGTGAAAATTGATTAACATTTGCTAATACAGCATTGTGTCAAACATTTTGAGGCAGCTTTACATTGCTGACATCAAAACTAAAATCTGCAGATTTTAGTTTTGCTAAAGTGACAAATCCTCCACTTTTTCAGAAGCTTTCTGAAAGTTTTTTTCAGAAGCTTTTTTTTTGTCTTTTTAGAAATGCCTTTCAAGCCTTCAAGAGTTAAATCTGAACTACTAAACTCTTCAATCTGGAAATACCTTTCTGAGCTTTTCAAGAGGCAAACGCTTACATTTCACATAACATGTTCAAAAACACTAACTTTAGGTTATCAAAGAATAAGAAAATTTCCATCTAAAATTCACCTTGTATAACAAGAGTTGGCCAAAATGTAAGATATGAAAGGAGTTGCAAGCAATGTTTCAGGTTTATTTTCAAGCAGTCGTTACTGTGAATAGTTCATTAAAACCCAAGCAGTAAGAAAACATTCTTTAAGCATTCATTCAGTGTGTGTAAAATTGCTACATATCTTCTACATTAAAATTCTTAGTCATTATTTTAAGGTCATGGAGTTAAATTCAGCTCCCACTTTGAAGGCCTTTTCCATAAGAAGGAATAGCATAGACAGAAGGTCAAAATCATAAGCAAATGAGGTCCAACTACAGTGCAGCAGCTGCACTTTGTTCCAATGGTCCATCATGCAGGGGGTTTTTTGTAAGCGGGTGGAGCTAGATAAAGCCAAGAGTCAGACCACTTCACTCTTGTGATGAATAGCTGAAACGGCTGCTGGCTCTGGATGTGATCCAGGTTGGGTCTTTTGGTGGAAATCAATGTTCATGATGGAGCTGTGGTCTGAGTTAGACGATGAATCATTAGGAGCGCAGGCGTGCTTTAGGTGATGTCCTCCAGGATGTAAAAGATGAGCTCCATCACTAAAGGCTGTTCGCCTCTCTTGTGGCCCCTGCTGTGGATGACTGGGATCAACACGCTATCCAGGGCATTGAGGTACTGAGCCGGGAGAGGCTGCCCATTGCTCCCAGCCACAAATCCCACCTGGAATTACAAAACAAGCTGCTGATTAATTTTAGTGCAGTCACACAAAGGAGATTGTGCAAGAAACCTGGCGATTAGCAATATGTAAGTGAAAGGTTGCGTGCTTTCTTCCCTACAACTCAACCTAAGGTGAAAATAAATATAACTCGAGCATTTGTGTACATTTAAATTTATCTAAGATGATCAAAGTTAGTAGAAATTTTTAATTATAAATCCATTACTTCTTGCTTCCCTAAACGTGGTGCAATAAAGATGGTCATCATTGGTTTTAGCTGCTGGGCTCCTAACTGGTAGAGGATCTATATTTATCTAACCATCTCAGAGTGAGCAGGATAGAGAAAAAGTGGCATATTCATATATATAACCTGTGGGCAGGGTTACATCTTGGTCTTGGTCACCATGATCATTTTAGGCCATCTGTGCCAAAAAAACGTAAACATATTTTATGTTTTACGGCGAAAGCTCATATTTGCTACTGAGAGCATGTGTGGGATAAGCAGATTCCTCTGTTGACACGCCTCCTTTTTTATCAGGCTCCTCCCTTGACACGCCTCTTTTTTAATCAGGCTCCTCCATTGACACGCCTCTTTTTAATCAGACCCTTGACACGCCTCCTTTTTAAATACGGCAGTACATGTAAATGAGCCCTGCACGTGTGTTTCTCCTGTCTGCACAGTAAAAAAAAATCATGACTTCTGCGGGAAGAAAAGAAAAGAAAATTGGATGCAAGTTGAAGACTCAAAGACTAAGGCGTAAAAATACAGACGCAACAACTTTTAATATTCCGTGTGCAAAATCCGACATGCCTTGATGATTACATTATTGGCACACGCTATTATTGAAAATGCATGTCGAAAAAAAACCGTAAGACTGTGAGATTTTAAACTTACCTATGTGTTCATTCAAAAGAGCCGGAAGTAGAGACATTCAAGGGTTTGAAATAATGCCTGTAACCTTTGTATGTAGAAATGGGGTCCAACTGACCCCACACACGTAAAACTTGTATCATTTGTCATAGTCCACTACATTTGCCTCAGTCCTCGCACGCACAAGGGTTAAACAAGAAGCCACTCTATCATTTACAAGAAATTATGCTGACAAGTTTATGTCTTCATGGCCGCCTTCCTAATGAAACCTGCTGTTATGTAATGCTGTCAGCATGTTTCCTTTAAGAATACCAGGAAGACTTTATGAGAGTGCAAGACAAGTTCTCCGAAATACAATGTGCTAAATAAAAAACATTCAACGTGATATTCATCTACAGCCAGATCAACACAAATTTGGTTCATCAGACAGACAATCACAATTCATTTATGGATATTTCAAACACCAGCTGTCAATCCTAGAGAAAACCTGTGGGGTTAGCAACATAAAAGAGCATAAGAAAGGATTCTGGCATTATAGAAAAGAGGACTGGTTGTGAAATGTTACTGAAGATTATGTTTAATATTACTATTTAATGGCAGCAGGGACACCAACAGCAATTTGGAAATTTTCCTGACAAACATTTCTTTGTGAGGGATTCTTCACTAAAATGGGTTTGGAAATGAAAAATTAAGTGTTAGTTTTTTATTATTATTATATTAAATTGTGAGGTTATGTCACGGCAACGAAATTTGCATTTACTTGAGGGGTTTTTTAACTCTTCACCAGGTGTGCCAGCATGTTTGTCCACATCTGTAATAAGCTACAGATCTTAATCGAAAAGCAGATGTCAGGACATAAAAATCTTCTAAGGTTAACAGTAGGCAACAACATCGGAGGTATTTTCCAAAGGCACCACACTCATTAGTTTCTGACCTCGTGAGAGTCAAAAGTGACCCGCAGCCCCAGTTTAGCCATGCCGTCCTCCTTCAGCAGCTTCAGGTGTGGACACAGGGCCAGGCAAAACGCCCGAGCCATGCGCTCCGTGAGTCGGCTCTGTTCGGCGGAGTCGGTCACTCCTCTCTTGGGATTGTGTCCTCTCGCCAGGAAGAAACACCTGGACAGCAGAGGGTTTTATACATGCAAAAGAGACTTTGTGATTCAGATAGAACATTCGCATGTTGTGTTTTAATGTGTACTTCTGTCCAGCGGATGATCTTCCCGTTTTCTTTGTGTTCTGACTTTTGGAACATCTTTGTACTGCTGATGGACTCCATGGATTTCCCATCGATGGGGCTTATGACCCTGCAGAGCAAAACGATTTCTTAAGCCAGAACATATAGGAGCTATTTATCTGGGCATTGAAGACCTGGACTGTTGATACACCTAACCAAACATCTTAATTAGTTTTTTGACTCTATTTTGACTTGTATTGTTCTGTAGGACTGAGTCAGCTTCAAACAGGTGGAAGCACCAACCCCCTATTCACAGTGCACTTCTCCTCCACCCACTGTAAACAAACAAGCTCCCGGCTCTCTGGTTGGTCGAGCCGCCCGCATGTGACGGTGTAGTCTTTCATCTCCCGGAGCGACCGGCGGATCTCCACCATGGTCTCCACGGTGACCTGCACCATAAGCCCATCTAAGGAGAAGGGGACAGCAATACAAGAAAAACACACAAACAGACACAAGTGGAGACACACAGCCGCACATGCATCAACAGGCAGCGACACACTTCTGACAGCCTGTTAAGTTGTCCACACACAAACACACACACAAAGAGCATCGTATTCTGAATAACCCTAGTTTAGAGGTAAAGTGTTGGATTAGAAATGTCCTGTGAGCAGGTCAAATGTTTTGTGCTTCCCTTCTTATATCACTAGGTATCGTACCCTCCACGATGCTGGACTTGGCCAGGCAACCCGCCAAGGCTTTCAGGGCGCTGCTGAATATAAAAAAGCACGATCCAGTAACTAGAAAGAGAAAAAGACAGAAGCAAAGAAAAGAGCAAAAGTTTAAGTCATGCTACAATCTAACATTTTGTGCCCTCTGGTGTTACAGATCTGAAACTGCAGCCACATTTCTTTAAAAGTGAAATACTGACTTTAAGCTTCCGTATGTGAATGTAATCAAAAAATAACTGATGTTACAGAGTGTATAATTTTAGTACTGCAACAATAAAAAAAAGAGAATAATCAATCATTCTGTTCCAATTTCAACAACACTCAATTCCCATAGTAGCTATACATCATCGATTGGGTTAGACATGTAGGGTAAAAACAGTGTCCATGCTGTCTTGATGATGTTACTTTGGTTTCTCAATCATCTGTTACCCTTGCGAGGCTGGTTGTGGATGCTGATAGCTTGGGTTTGGTACTGGCCGTCGTCAGTTTGCACACAGATGAGGTGGGAATCTGCTGCCTCATTGAAGGATGCCCCTATTGCCAGCACATGTTCATTGGACTTGTTTATGGCCTTCATTAACTGAGAAAAGGGAACAGAAAAAGCCCACAATAACAATAAAGGCGCAGATATGTATGCATTTCCTTTTGAGGCTCGGTCTTTATACCTCATTATACCCGGTAGTCGGTATGTTTATGAGAGTCTTCTGAGCCTCTAGATCCACAGTGAGCCCCGGTACTAATGGTAGGCTGTAGCGGTAATTCCTAAAGTCCTGAAAAACAGGAAGTATAAAGAGGTCTGTGTCTGTGATGAGAAGTTTGACAGAAGTTAGGACAGCAAACTTCCCCCTGATGCTGGTAAATCCAGTGTTGAAAGAAGTGAAAGCTGTTGCAACATGCTGTACTCACGACTAACAGTCTCATTATGGTGTGACCTATTTCCCCAAAGAGGGGCTTCCTGAACCGCACGCTGTACAGAGGACAGGGATAAACTGGACAAACAGAAATAAACGTGAATGACTCGGGAGGAAACTTGACACGTTACAGCTGGATGATGTCACAGCGTGGCATTGCTCACATCTATACTCTGCCCCCAGTCTCAGCATGAGGCGCAGGGGAAAGGCTTTAGCCCACGACACCTCTGCTCTGTGAACCAGCAGGCCGAAGAGGTAGGGCTGATTGGGCAGAGGTAGACCTTGAAGCGACTGAAGGGTGGCACAAACGTACATGAAGCCTGCATGATCCTCGCTGCCTAGGAATCGGCTGCCAAACAGGAAGAGCGACAGGTGCCTTACAACCTTCCCTGCAGAAATGAAGAACTGCAGGTCAGCCGAGTCATTGTAACAAGACATACACCTCGAGGCGAAAGCCATGTTCGCTATTCAGAATGACTGGTCTAATCTTCCTACCAGTCACGGTGTCCCTGTACAGTTGGAGGAAGTGACTGAAAATGTCTTTGGGGAAACTTTTCTCCTCAGGCAGACACTGAAGGAGCACTACCACCTCCACCTGGCCCACAGCATGCATCCCCTTCGTCGTCACACACCAGCACTTCCTGTTGACATCTAACACACATTTAACATCTTTGAGTTTTAGGATTATAGCTTCTAAGGCAGATGAGGAACTTCATATATGCAAATTACATTTTATTGGGGAAGAGGGATCCAAAATGGAGAAAGAAAAAGGAAATCAAATACATACAGTTGACAAGTTTGACCATTGCAAGTAGGTTTGCATTGAGGACAAACACCAGTGGCTTTGCCCGGCCGCTTTCCAGCTCCTGAATGAGTAGCATCTCGGAGGGCTTCTCCTCCACGGTGTAATCTGAGTGAGGGGGGGAAAAAAAAGTCACATGACTGTAATCTCATCCCCTGCAAAACAGTAATCCAAAATTCTTCCTGATTTCTTTTATTCCCTGATCAGTTCAGGCCACACTTTTGAAGAATGATGACGTAATAAAATTTCTTAAGAGAAAAAAAGCACACCTGACAGGGCAGATGGATAAAATGTCCCCTCTACCCAAAGTATTTGTTAGTATGACAGATTGATGCCAGCAGGAGGTCATTTGAAAATTAAATTACAAGCACATCCTGCCAGATCCGCTTAAAAGTTTCACCATATTCTGCAGCTGCTGACTTAACTTTTCTACTTTTTCTGTCATTACTTTTTTAATCTTCCCTTTGTTAGCAAGACTGACATGCAGCTGAACATTGAGCTCCACATTTTCACCTTGTGCCGTTCTCCCTGCTTTGTATAGGGCTTGTATTTTATTTCCTCTGTTTGCTCTCACTGCTGGGCATAGCAATAAAAGAAGCAGAGGCAGAAGAAAAAAAGAGCTGCTGAAACTTCACCTCCTTTGACTCCAGTAGAGGTGAGGATGGGCGGGAGGCCGTCTAAGGGGATGAGGTTGGCGGAGCTGCTCACTAAGGCTGTGGGGGCCCCCGCCATGAGGACCACATGCCTCCTAAAGTCACATTAAAAAATATCAGCAATCTATGAAGTATTTAAAGCTGCAGGTAGGTACGGTGCATGCAAAGGTACTCATACCTTTGCATGGCAAAGCTTTTCGTCATGCCAAATCAGCTTTGTCAGATTTTCTAATTGTATAACAATAAACTTATGTTTTTCTTTTTTTTGTGCTCCAGATCACAACAAGTAGTGTGTATTTGTGACGAAGAAGGATAATGGAGAATGCTTTTGTATGTTTTTTCATAATGGAAAATATAAATATCATATGTGTTTGTTCTGAGCCCCTTTTACTTTGATAGCCCTAAATAAAATACGCAGCTAAATAAGAAAATAAAGTTGTCTGATTTAGTGTCAGTAAAAATACAGCTATTCTGGTGGAGAATATTATTGAATATGAAGCCTAAAGTCGCCCTAGTTTAGATAAAACTGTTGAGAAGTTTAGAGAAAGGTTAGGTTATCAAAATAAACTATTATAGTTTTAGCATTTTACAGAACAAACTATTAAACAAAATGAGGAGCCTGGCATTAATCAAGAAAGAAGCAAATAGGCCATTGCTAGCTGTGGAGGAGTTGCAGAGATCCACAGCTCAGGTGGGTAAGGTTTAAAAAGTAAAATCATTTCGCAACTATGTACTCATTTAAGTGGGTGTATGACATCAAATCCCAGTGAAATACTTTGAAGTTTGTGTTCTCAACATTAGGTTCTTATAAAAATATACCCAGATACCCGTGTGTATCTGGGTATATTTTTCATCTTTCAAACCTACATTAATTGTTGTCCTGTGTGGTTTTAAGGTTCTTCTGATCTGTGGTGAACCAGCAGGATTTCTAGCAGGCTCGCCCAACTCCGCCTCATCAGGGGTGAGAAGGTGAGTCCTCTCACTGGTGTGGCTGGAGCAGACTCAGACTGCTGACCAGTGAGGATTTCATCTGCAAACCACACCCTCCTTTTCCCTCTCGGAGGAGTCCCTGAAGGAGAAGACATAACACTTTGGTAGTGCCGTTCCATTTTTTTTTAAAAAACACATAGTAAACACATGCAGTAGCATTTTACTTACTCTTGACAAGTTCTGAATGGCAGGATACACAAACCCTCCCTTCCTTGCCATCCAGATGCGTTAGTCTAAACTTCAGATTGGAGCAGAGTGCGCAAAACACCTGCCAACATGCACACGTTTGTTTCACACCGTGTTTCACTTCACACTTTATCACGTAGGAGATGTTCCAAGTTTTGAGTAAATCAAACTGGCCTCACCTTGCCACAGGCACGGCAGTGGTGCCTCCTCTTGGTAAATGTAAACTTTGTCCCACACTTCATGCAGACCTGAGCGTCAGAGTCAGGAACCCACACCGGCGCCACCTCCCCCAGGACGTCACCCTGATCCTCAGGCAGAACTCCAGACGGGCTCATCTGGGAGTCATTATCAGGATCCGTCGGAGGATCGGCATTCTTCCCCTTTGCTTCGTCCTCACCGGCTCCCTGGGTCTTGGCTCCTCCTTTAGATTTGACCTTCCTGAACTCCCGAGTCCTAATGCACGGATTCTCGTGCGAAGTAGCGGAAGATGCTGCAGCTTCATCTAAGCTGGAAAAATGCTCGGCCTGTTCCAACCCACTTTCTTCCCTTTCCTTCTCCTCAATCACAGACTCCTCTTTGGATGGGAGAACTTGAGACTGAATACCTTCCACCTGATCCTCGTCTTCCGGCCAGGCGGCCTCGGCGGGGCTCAAAACCAGGGTGCTGGAAGGGTCGTCGTCGCCCCATGTGGAGATGGTGGTCACGGTGCAGCTGCCTTCCTCCAGCTGGGACTGTGACGCTGCTTTGGTTGGACCCTCCAGTGGTTTTTGCCCACATTGCCTTCTGACTGTTGCATCCGAGGAAGATTTGGAGGGAGAAAGTGGCCGGAGTTGACTGGAGCTCAGTCCAGGCTTGGTCATTTCACCATCTTTGAGGACCAGTAGGCAGGGTCTGTTCATCCACTGCTGCTTGGAGTCCTGAAGAGATGGGTTGTCTCCTTCATCTGTTCAGACAAAAGTGGGGACAGACATGTCTTTGTCTCTGACTGTGCATACTCTTTGAACCTTTCCACGCTTTTTCCCCACATTACAACACCAACTTTAGTGTATTATCTTTGGGCTATGTGTGACAGATCAACAAAATGTAGTGAAATATTGTGAAGTTTTGTGGAGAAAATTGTTGCACAAAACATTTTTATTTTTTCTAAATGAAAATCTGAATATTGTGGTGTGATTTCCGCCAATAAAGCTGATTCTTGTCACGTAGGTTCAAGGGGTATGCTGAAATTCAGGAAAAACAAGAAGCAGCATAGTAATGTTCTCAAAGTGAAGTTCAACTTGGTCTTCAATCTTTATAGGGTTACAAGAAGCTGATATCTTAATCTTTTCAGATGATATTCTTTCCTTATGTTGTTTATCTGAGCAAAATACTTAAACATGATACCGCCATCCCAGTGCTTCACTGTTGGCTCAATTTTTTTCAGGCTTGCCAGTTTTCTCTCACTTCATGCATGGATATAACTCAAAGTTAGATTCTTTGTTCCTTCCTGGCTTTTAAATGTTGATTTTGGTCTAAAGGTCTCATCTTCTCCTGGTAGCATTTCATCCCAGTCTTGTTTCTCTTACTTGATTCAGCCAACATCTTCATCACTTACGTTTCTTTTGGTGAGGTTCGGACGCACACATTTTGCACTAAAAAACATTCAGCTCTGAGACACAAAACGTTTGCAGTTCCAAAGGTATGATAGCCGTTTCCACATAATTGTTTGAACGAATGAACGAAGCAGTGAACCTTTAGGCATCTGGAAACTTTAAAATGCGACTTGTGGAGTCACAAATCTTTTCTTGATATCTTGTCTGATTTGCTTTGGTTTTCCCAATGTGTCATGCAAGTAAGCTATAGTGTCTGAGTTTATTTGGGAGGAAAAAAAAATACTTGCTTCTACTTAACTCAACCTACCAAAGTCATGACATCATCACCATCATCATTATCTAGGCTCTCCCAAATGTTTGTAGACTGACGTTGAAGTAAAAATAAAAATAGAAGAACAAGAAACGGTTGTCCTTTTATACGACGCATGTAAATATCTGGTATTATCTGTATATGCAAACCAGAGATACAAGCTCCTCCTTCTCTCTACCTTGATTCATTAACTTTTGTAACCTTCTGCAGCCGCAGCCAATCACTGATTAGAATCTCTAATGGCTCGTTGAACCGCAATTATCGACGCACGAGAAGAAGTCGAGCAGACTACAGCTCTATTCAGCCTACAGGATTAACAAAATGTTTGGCGACACACTTGCAAATACATTTCTGTTTGATGTCGGAGCTCGTCCACCTAATTAAATGACTAATCCTGCAGTTCAAACTGCATTGCAGCTTTAATGAAACGGAAACGGGCCGGGTTGTGTCGCTCCTGCTGCGGACAGAGAGGCAACCGTGTAAAAAAAAAAAAAAAAAAAAAAGACGAAAGCAGCCGCAGCATCCCGCTCCTCGCGTCGCGCGCGCTCTTATCGGGACAGTGACGCATTCTTTCACACACGTGCGAAAGAGCTTTCATCCTGCCACGCGACATCCTCTCGGTTACATCACATCCAGCCGGACAGGGTCATGTGTGCGGACACAAACATGTTTGCAGCGATGCGGTCAAAGGAGCTCGGCCAATGCTGTGTCAGCGTTCTTTCTCATCATCCTGCAACGCGGCACCACAGAAACCGGATCGGCCTGCTTAAATGTATGCGTGCGTGCACGGAGCCCCTTACCCTCCGTTACTTCTCCCAGAAGGCTTTCATTCTCATCATCCCGGGGAGAGAAGAACTTCAGCATCTTATATCCCCGTTACATCTGAGTGCAGGGGAAAGCAGCCGTGGCTTGACCAAGAGCAGAGAATGAGATGATTCCTCCTCCTGTCTTGTAGCGCCCCCCCCCCCCCCCACCCCTCTCTCATGGAGATCTGTACCCCCTCCCCGGCGTCTCTCTGCAGCTCTTTGAAGAAATCCAAGAGGTGTGCAGAAACGTCCCTCCCCAGTTTGCTGTCCACACAGCCTGCAGGACAGAGTGCGAGCCAAGATAACAGTGCATAGATGCCAGCCTCATGCACAATCTGTCAGCCTGTTTCAGCAAGTCAGCATAAGCACAAAACCTCTTGAGGGGGGGAAGGTTAATAACGTTTCTGCATTCACCACGGCACTATGTAAGAAAAAATAATTAAAAAAAAATGTTTGTCACATTTATTTAGCCATAAACAAACAAAATGAAACCGTTTTAAGACCTTCTGTGTATAACAAGTAATCTTCACGATGACCAATAATAAAGTGGTGAGATTTAAGCCAGGTTTTCCCCACACACCAGCCTGACTGTAAAGTAGAAAAGTCTCTGGGATTGTTGATGACATGTGAAATGCCTGGGCGACATAAACGCAGAGAGACGTTTCTGCTTCTTCTCGGTCCACGAGGTCATCGACGTCTGCGCTAGTTTGCCTCGTCCTTCGAAGCTTCGTCGAAGTTCTCCACCAGATCTGCAACACAGGAGCAGATACGCTGTTATTTACGCAGCTTCGATGCTTTGCAGTGGCATTCATACCATTTCAGCTTCCGAGATATTACGTCTGCGATGTTTCGAAGATACGCAGGAGGACACAAGAAGAAAAAACGGAGAGGAGGACAGGATGAAGGGAGGAAAGAGAGGAGGAAAATAAAAATGAGATCACTAAGGATGAAGTAAAACACAGATGAAGGAACAGAAAAGAAATAAAGTAGACATTTTTCAAAGAACATCAGTCAGATTGCTCACGTCACATGTAAGCTTAACTCACATCTTACTGACATTTAATATTTGTTTTTAGAGGCACATCCTGTTGTCTGTAACGTTGGTTTCGCAGGACTGTACAAGCTGAACGTGAACAGAGTCTGCCAGGAGTTTGTTGAATCCGGCGACACCTGAGGAAGTACATCTAGTTCTTTTATTCAGAGAAGTCTTCTGTGAGGCGGAAATGTTTTTTAGTGTGGCTGACAGACACTGTGGTTTTTCACAGACGGACAGATAGGCTCACATATGGTAGATAAATTGTATGGATGGCAAAAACATTAGATTTATTTCTAAGCCTACAGGTACAATTTATCATTTAAAAATATAGGCACTGTGCATTTATGAGTGGAAAGAGAGCATTTGCTGGAGTTACAATAGTTTCAAGAGTTTTTTCTGCGACCCAGCATGGTTTATGGTAAACTGCTAACAACACGTCATGATCTTTATGGCCTTCTATTCTATAAAGATCAGATTTGTGGAATACACAATTAGTTGTCTTTGCTAAAGATTCTTTCACTTAAGCTGTACGCCTCTGCAGCTCCTCCCGAGTTGCTACAGGTTTTAGGGTACTTCTGTAAGTAATGATCTCCTTGCCAGGCCTTTCAGTTTAGGTAGACGGACGTGTCTGACTACGTCTGGAGTTGCGCCGTACTCTTTCCATTCTCAGACGATAGATTGGACAGGTCTCAGTGAGGCGATCAAAGCTTGGGATGTTGTTTTATAACCCAACTCGGCACCGACTTTCTCCCCGAGCCGTCCGCTGTGGCCCTCAGTCTTCACGACGCTGTTTGTTCTCTAACAAACCTCAGAGGTCACAACAGGACACTTGGATTTATACTGTGATTAAATTACACAATGTTGGCACTGTACACTGGAGTTACTCTATTAGATTTAGAAAGCGCGACTGAATTTTCATTGCTTGCAACATCTCTAAACATCTGTGTCATTTACAAAGAACATACCTGGAACCTCATCATCCTCTTCCTCAATGTCTTCTGGTTTTGGAGGTTTGCCATCGAGAGCTGAGAGAAGAGAAAGATCCAAAACATAAACCAATTATGTTTGTATAATTTAAAACTAACATTTCCCTTGTGGTAAATCAAATCCAGGAAGGTTTATTTGAATAACCTGTTGTTACCGAGTCTCTAAAGGTTTAAATAAAAGATGTAATGATTTCATACCATTTAATAATCTTAAATTGCCATTGATGGACAGCATATATATTCTGAGATGTTAAAGCTCACAGAAAATAGCAGGGAACAGAGAGAAAGGACTCAGGGAATGTGGGTTACTCATAACGGACGTTATTATTGCAGTATTCAGCAACAGTACTACACACTTCCATTTCCATTTTGTGAACAAAACAGACTGGAGATCTTAGTTTCAGAACAAGATGTAATTATTGTGAACATGAGAACAAGCTTAATGACTGGATGCATATCAGTGGCATCAAAGATATGTACAAAGATAATGATTCCAGGAATAAAGATAAAGCTTGATGTGCTGGAAAAAATAAGTTCTTACTTTTCAGTCTGTCACTATATACTTATAGTCTATAGTTACTAGATGAGTTACTAGACGGCCTTATGCAGTAACTTGCTGAGGCGGATCCCTTTTTCCAATAAACAGACAAGTCCATATGTTGATATTTGATTTAACGAGCAAGTTATGTATTCATTAGCTGAAATTGGACAAAGATCCCCTTAAACTGCAGCACTCACCATCTTGTCTCTATTGAGATGGAGATTCTTTCAAATGTTTTTTGGTGAAATGATCCCTCCCAGAATTAGGCAATTAAGCAATCTATTTGTGCCACTTTATCCTTCTTCTCAGGATGACAAAATATCCACAAAGTAACATTTTAGGCAGCTACTTATTTCTCCACACCAGCAACTACGGACATGAATCCTTCGCTCGACCTGCACCCACCTTGCCGGGGGAAGTGTTCAGCCAGCTTCCGCAGGCTGCTGAGGCTGTCCGCTCCCAGCTGACTGAGGATGCTGGGAAGCATCTCTGTGAGCTGCTTGGTCTCGGCGTGGCCCGTGATGGCGAACGTGTTGGCGGACAGAGAAGCCTGGACCTTCGGGTTGTTAAAGTGGATCACAGTCCCGTCGTCCTTGATCATGTTCACCTGGAGCGGAGAAAGAACGGATTAAGTCTAACCATGTTTGGAGTGCTGCGAAGTAAGGGAAGCTGCCTGGGTTATTTTGAAACGTAGACGCGCTCGATTTCGTGTTTGTACCTCCTCGATCCCAGCTATGTTGTTGACAACCAACTTCTTCAGCGAACTCTGGAGCTTTTTGTCGTCTGCCGTTGCGGTTCTGTGCACCACCTTCTTCTTCCTGCGCGCTGAGCCCTGAAACCAAAACACAAAATAAAGCTCATCAGTGATAAAGCCACTTGCAAAAGTGCAGAGATCTGGAAGAAGTGGGTAAACATATGAATACTGAATTGAATACTGTAACAGTCTTTGTTTAGCACAACACAGCAAAACCTGATTTTAATTCATTAATCTGAGTCTAAAACCTTTAATATTTTATTATGCTTAAGCAGTCAAGAGCCAGTCAAGAGCCAAGAGACCCTTAGTGACTCTAGGGGAGCAGGAGAGATTCACAGCTAAAATGGGAGAATATATTGTCGGAAACACCATAAGGTGTGTAATCTACCACTTTGGGTGTTGAAGAAAATTGAAAGAAGGAAGTCATAGTGAAATGAAAGCCATAAAAAGTTGCATTGAGGTGAACAAGTGGGCAAAGGGACTTGAAGTCTATAAGGTGGATATTTTGGAGTGGCCCAGTCAAAGTCCACACCTTGATCCCCAAGAGAATTTGTGACTTGAAAGGCGGATGTTCACAGCCTATCCCACAACCTGACAGAGCTTCAACAGTTTAGCAAGAAGAAAAATGCAGGATCCAGACTGAGGCCCCTCCACACAGACTCCATGCTGTGATTGCAAGCAAAGGTGCATCTGTCAATTATTGACATGAATGAGGTGAATATTTATGTCCTTATTGTGTAAATTTAATCTTCATTATTTTGTAGGAATTAGTTTTCCTTTAACATTCAATGAGAGGGGAGGAGTATTTTTTTATTTATTTTGTGTAAAAGAAAAAAAAGAAGCTATATTTGTGATTGTTTGTAAAAACAATAAAAGTAAAGCATTCAAGGGAGTGAATACTTTTATAGGCACTTTATTTCTGCATCTTGACAGTCTGAACCATTCTTTCTTCCTTTCTTTCTTTCTTAGTCCTCATTGCTTTTTTTGTAACACGTTTTTAAGAAATTGTTGCCATAGACCAGACTGAATTGGACAGCTCACCTTTCCTCCTATCCGCACCTGGGCTTGGAGCTTTGCCAGTTTCTCTTGATTCATGCCGTCACCTGCCAGGAAACCACACAATGACATCAGCAGCATTAAAATAAAAAATTAACTACTGGTATGGCACAACAGCTGCTTTCATTCGCTTCAACATTAGCTCTGCCTTTAAGGAACACCGTGCAGAAATAAAACGCATCTATAAAAAAAGCGCACACATGCTTTAAATTGGAAGCGATCAGATGTGAATTGGTCAGCCTGCTTGTCCAACAGCTGCACACATGAACCGATAGCAAGCAGCGCAGGCCGTCCTCTCCTCCGTCCAGAAAACAACGGCCTCACGGTCCGCTCACACAAACAGGCTGTAATCTGAACAAACCTGCAGAAATCTCCCCAGATGTCTGCAGCAGAGAAGCATACAACGGCGTCTTTCTGTTCTTCTTCGTTTCCGACCAGTAACAGAGACCTGAGATCGGGTTTATGCTGACACCTACTGGACGTTTAGGATATTACAAAAACAAAGCAATTGCTTTCTCATATTGATTCGTAAAACACCTGAATTTTACACTGAGGTTCTGTTTTAATGACACTCCTAAAATATGCATAAATTGTATTCAATGTTTTTGGGTCTGTATTTACCAACCTCTATTTACAATGTTTGCACTTGACATAACTGACTTTTACAGCTAATTTGTTAGAGTAGCACTAATGATAAACTATAGCTCATAAAGTAACCAAGTAATGAAACTATCACACTAACATGATGACATAATATTAGTTTAATGCTTGTAAGTCACTCAAAACATTTTACCCAAAAATCAACCATTTCTTTTGTGAAAATACACTAGAGAAGTGGAGAGAGATTTGTTCTATTAGCTCAATTACTGGCATTTCTCTCATCAAGCAAGAAACCACCACTCTAATTAGTTTGCATGACTGTATTTTATTACGGCTTCAATAGCGGGAGCCATTTACAATGAAAGATCTAAACAAAAACTCTCAGCTTACATGTCTTACATGCCAGCTCACTCTGCAGGAGTTTGAAATAACCTTTCTTGTCTAATGGAGTTAAGCAAAATGTGCACATCCAAAATGTTTTAATCAAAAACAGGGTCAATATTGATCAAATTACATCAGTGGTTGTTGTTGTTGTCATGCAAGTATGGTCCTATGCTGAAATCATTCATTCACATTTCACGTCAAAGTGGTACGATACTTTGGAGCTGTACTCAAAACAGAGACACTAAGCTTCACTAGAACAACAAATGGTGGAAATAATCATCCAAAATGTCTCCTAAGCACTAAAAAATTTCAGACAGCTTTGTTCTGGGCCACTTATGGAGCAAAGACGATTCTCAACGTGATGTTAAAATGCAACGTCATTCAGAGCAGAGCTGAACTGCACTGCCGCTTGCGTAATCAACCAGTGACATGTGATTTCTTCCACATCCTGGTCCTGTTTTCTCTTCAGATAAAACCTTTCTGGCCAGAGTTCAGGTGATGGTTTGGACGGCGGTGTCTGGCAGGGGCTGTCTGCTGTAGCGGATGCAGTACGATTTGCTTGGCTCGCCCGAGCTGCCGAGCGTGCTGCGCTGCCAGCGGTGGAAGGTGTGCAGCTTTGAGCCCCAGCAGCTGTGAAACAACATGAAGATTTTCCTCAGGACGGCCTTCCTCAAGAGGATGTAGACCCAGGGGTCCAAGATCTGGTTCCACGTGGCCATCCGTACCGTCGTCAGCAGACTGAAACTGGACGGTTCATCTTTAGCTATGGTGCTGAGAATGATCACGTGGACCTGGAGCACAGAATAATACAAAGTCAAATACTATAAAGCTAAAGAAAATAGCTTGAATTTGAGTTTGTTGGCCAGTTCTTCCAATGGAAGACAGAAAAAATTGCTGAAAAAAAAATCAACATTCTATGCAAAATTTACGTTTTTCTTCTTTTATGCGCCACATTGTGATCTATATCTATTTTGTCAATGACTAAGTTATCTATCCCAAGATCAGTTTCGATTTGTGTTTTAGTTCATGATGTGGGTGGACACCCCAAGTGTGTCGTGTGAAAGGAGATTGACCCGAATATTCAAGAACAACCCAGGGAACCTCCAGAAGTTAAAGACAAGAAAGACGCTTGAACTCCAGTGTTTCTGTCCACAGTGGAGCGTCTTTATTGTCACCAAGGACAACAATCTCAAAACACTTATAATGGAATGGGCAATGCAGGCTAACATTAAG
Organism: Poecilia picta; assembly: GCA_033032245.1. Taxonomy (NCBI): domain Eukaryota; kingdom Metazoa; phylum Chordata; class Actinopteri; order Cyprinodontiformes; family Poeciliidae; genus Poecilia; species Poecilia picta. The sequence goes on along the minus strand of CM065356.1, from coordinate 13,753,654 downwards.
CTTCTCAAACGCCCACAACGTGAACCACACTGAAAATTTGTGGACTATGTTTAAAAAGCTAAGTTCATTCCAGGAAGCCAATCAATTTGAAGGAGCGCTACTGTTTCTGATAGCAGCATTTAAATATGCAGACAAAAACTTACTAAATGCTACAAATGGAGTGTTATTTCTCTACAATTTGCTGATGAATATATTAGCGGGAGGCAACATCTGCATATTTGATCCTATAATTTTGATCCTGATCGCATTAGAGGAAAGTTAAGAAGTTCAAATAAAATAAGCATGTATACCATAATTCTGACTACAACCCAACCTAGTGAGTACATAAAAATAAAGATTGGAAATGGAAAGCCTAGGATTGTACTTTGACTGATTAAGGTCTTAATCTCACTCTCAAAAACCTCAATGTAACCAGGGAAGCTCCTGGTATTGGCTCCTAAAAAGAAATAGCGAAATTCTTCCCCATCAAATCTGCTAAGTAACGACAGGCTGGGAACAAGTGCTCACCAGTAACGGCCCCCAGCACACGCAAGACACCAGCATGATGGCCAGCAGCTGGCAGATCATCTCCAGATGGTAAGACGTGCCTCTGCTGCCGGGTTTGTGGCGCAGCCTGCCGTGCAGCAGGGCACAGCTCGCCAGAGTGTTGCACACGATGGAGAGCAGAAGAGCCAGCAGACCCAGAACGGAGAAGATCAGAGGCAGCAGCACATCTAGCCAGTCTCTGGGCTGCTCCATGTGGAAGAAGCACCAGCTCCTGGACCTCTGAACCTCATATGGTCTCCTCAGCAGCACGGGCAGCAACGCCACCAGGGCGGCGAGCAGCCAGGTGAAGCCGAGCAGCCTCTTCATGAGGTGCGAGGACAACACTGCCGAGTGGAAGATGGGCTTGGTTACGCCGATGAAGCGCTCCACGGCCATTGCACTCGAGAGGAACAAGGGGCTCAGGCCGTAGAACACCATGCACATCCCGAAGATGCTGCAGACGATGCCATGCGGGTCAAAAGTGTCCCACTTCCTGTGAAAGCGGTAGACGTGCAGCACCAGCGAGCCGTTGATGAGGTGACCCAGCAGGTCAGTGGTCACCAGGCTGCTGGCGAACAGCAGGAAGGACGCCTTGGACTTGATGCGGTGGCGGCTGTAGGATTTGATCAGAATGAAGAGAGCGAAGCTGTTGGAGAAGATGCCCACAGTCATAGAGATGACGGATGCAGTGACAGACAGCTCCTTATGGCAGCAGGTGGAGTTGGAACCTCTGACCTCTGACCCATACTGGGTTTCGGAGCTCTCGTTGGATGACATCACTTACTGCAATCTCTAAAAAAATAAAAATAAAAATATAATAATAATAATAATAATAATAATAATAATAATAAGAAGAAGAAGAAGAAGAAGAAGAAGAAGAAGAAGAAGAAGAAGAATTAAAATTGAACAACAGATTTAATCTACTTGAATCATAACTTTACAAGTATTTTATGCTCTATGATTTTCTTGACAAATCATACAGATGTTTCTTTGCAGATTAAAGAAGATACCCTCATGTTAATAAATAACATCTGCGCTCAGCTTGAGCTGTAAAAAATATTTTCAAATCAAAGAATATTGCAGAACATAGTTAAAAAGAAAAAAAAACGATCGCACCAGCTCAATAAAACTGGTAAATTAAAGCAAATTCAAGGTGTAGATGTCGCTCTTGTTAAGCGCCTGCAAACGTCAAAAGAAGAAACACTTCTTACCTCCAGTTTAGTTTGCTGTCTCCTGTGGTAAACAGCCTCCCTAAGTCGCTGTCTTTTGAATCAGCAGAATTAAAGGCGCATCTCTCCGTCTCTCGGTGACCGTCACTGAAAGTCGCTGTTCCGCCTTCGCTCAGCAGGTGGAAACCTTGGTGAGAGCGCAAAGACGAGGCGAGCTGCGCATCTTTGACTCAGACGCACCTTCAAAACGTTTGAATTTGAAATATCTTTTCTTCTGGGGGGAGAGACAGAAAAATAACAGGAAAAAACCGAATGTCCTCTTTTTTTTTTTTTCTTTGTCAGGAGAAAATCTGACCTGGCAGTGAAACAAAGTTGTGTCCGTTGTTAAATTACGCATCGTCTTTAATTCACTTGACACCCATTTAACTCAATTGCGCTTCTCTAACAACACAAGTCAGAAAAATGGATGGAAAGACCGAGGCGACACCAAAGGGTAGAGTGGAGGGGGGGGGGGGGGAAGTGACCATTCAACAACCCACTATAGGACCATTCAACACACAACCCAGGACTTATAGGCATGATGAATTTGAGAATTAAACGGAGCGAGGAAGAGTTGACAGTTATTTATTTTACAGTGTCAGACTTTGGAAAACTTCCAAAGTCACTTACTTTCGGCTCTCGGTTCAAAATAGGAACGTTTCGGTAAAAAAAAAAAAAAAAAAAAAAAAACATTAGGACTGGTCTGGGATTTTTTTTCAGCCATTTTTGGGTTATGTTAGAAAATGGAAACAGCAAGAGCAGAAAGAAAATAAAGTAGAAGAATAAAAATTAGCTCTGCATGTCTGACTTAGGAACGTAGACTTAGGAAGTGTTTCACTGGCAGAGATGGAAAATAAATACAGTAGCATTGGAACTTTGTGACCACCTTTATATCTCATGAAAAACCAAACTATGATTTTGCTTAAACGAAAAAGGTCACATCAGCCAAATGGCAACAGCTTGTGGGATGTTTCAGTCTACAGAAACACAAGTGCAGAAACACCTTATGCCTTTTTAAGAAGTTGTGATTTGTCAGAGAAACACATTTTCATATGCCAGTAACACGAGAAAGTGTCTAACAAGAAATAAAACTTGTCTCTTAAAAACAAGTTTTGTATCCCATTACGTCAAGAAACTCTTTTTAATGAGATGCTACTCATTCCTTGGGGAATCAATCGAATAGTGTCATAATTTTGCTCATAAAGTTTTCAGATTTGCCAGGTGGAAACAAAACAAACAGCAAATAAATAGTCTCCTTAAGGTGAAAGGTCAGGGCTTTTCTCATCAATCCAGACCCCAAAGTTCAATGTAGCTACATTGAAGATACACTAAAAGGTAAAAAAAAATTGTGTGCACATCTTGAATTGAGTGAAAGTACAAAATACAGAGAGACAATTGCAGAGAAACTAGTTTTCTGAGCAAAACTGTGACGATTCTCCTTACTGAGTCATAACACTTCAAATCAAATCAAATTTTATTTGTATAGCACAATTCAGCAGCGAGGCATTTCAAAGTGCTTCACATCATAACAAACACAAAAACACAACATCATGCAACATAGAATCAACAGTCAAAACATTACATTAAGCCAAGTGCCATCATTAAATTCGTAACTGGTTTCACAGTTGGAACTGGAAGATAATTTCCCAACTCCAGATAAGTCTGCAAAATTTGCTGTGTAGAAAATAAATATTGAACTTATAGCCAATTTTCTTGCAACATTTGTATTTTCTGTCTTGATATTCACACACAAAGTTGGGACAAAAAATCTTCCATGTCTCTGTCTCCATAACAAGCTGTCTTCTCCTCTAGACCTGGACTCACGCTCACTGCTGAAGCAGAAAGGTCATCGTGTTGTTTAAGTCTCCCGACGTCGACAGCAACTGGAGCCCCTCGTAGAAACTTTTCAAGCACTTTCTGAGAATTGCTCTCATGTTCAATTCAATTTATTCATTCAACCTCTTGGCCAGAACCCAGGTAAAGCAGCAGAAATCACTTCAGCCAAAAATATTACTCACTTTGTGGGCATCGTTATGGAATTACTCCACTTCGTTGCACAGCCAAAGTCTACTGTAGCACAAAGTTATCAACTTCCTGCAGTAATCACAGCATACGGTGGATTCAAAGCCATCTACAAATTTGCTTTGGTCAAATACATAAAATTACAATAAAATACAAAAAGCTTTATGACTGCAATGGGACAGAATGAGGAAAAAGTTCAAGGGTCGTGAAAAATTTTACAAAGCCGTGCACACACTCAATGCTCACATCGTATTTCTCGTAGTTTGTGTTTTGGTGTAAAGAAAATCCTGTGTAACGTTTCCTTTTATCTTAGAGGAGTTGCTTCTTCAAAAATTCCAAATACATTCAAAAAAGTTTAACTTTAAAAAATGCCTTTTGTTATCCCTGGATGCGCCGTCAGTCAAAACAAACATGCACGCATCATTTCTTAGTGCATTAAAGCTTTTACAAGGATTGAAAACAAAAACACTTGCTGTTATTAGTTCTTGCATCATTCAGTAGAGGATAAACACAAAGTGAAGCTCAGAGGCATCCTGCAACAACCTGCGAGGGGAAATTAAAATGTCATTCCTTATATTTAGCTTTACTTTGAACAGTTAAAACAAAAGGCATGCATGCAAGTCACCACTGTTAATCTAATGCCTCTGTTTGAGGAGCCGTTTTGCTTCTTTTTTTTTTTTCTTTTCTTTTTGGAAGCAGTTTGTTGCGTTTGGCACTTTGAGCTCTGATGAAACTTTTTTTTTATCAAATTAAAATGTTCAGTTATTTTTTTTATTTTTTTACCTCAATAGTGAAGTCACAGGGAAAACAATTTAGGCTTATACACACAATTATGCTGTTTATCTCTTAAATGAAAAGCTGCCTGAGGCTTCTTGAGATCTAACGCTTTCTGTAATAATTTTTTCAGGCTTGTAAACATCTATATCAGTGTGTGAGAGTGTGTGTTTGATTAAAATCCTTGCTGGATACCTTTTATGACTTAACAGTCCATTAAACATACACCTTATCTTTTAGTTTTGTAGCACTTTGCCGCCTCATGGGAATCAACAAATTGTATTATCTTTTTTTCTTTTTTCGTTAAGCCTCCTAAGAAATGTATTTTTTCAGATATCAACAGTTCAAAGGACTGCAAAACAGTCATGGCCCCTTTCTGATGTGCAAGTGGTATAATTTCACTAAATGAGTCCATCAGCTACACAAAGCAGCCGCTGAAAAAGAAAAGAAATAATGCAGCCTCCTTTCCCTTTCATTCAATTGTGATCTTTATGCTCTAAAATTGAATCAGTGACGTCTGCTCTCGTTGACGTAACAGAACCTCTTGCCGTCCTGAAGTGGTTATGAAACCTCTCGCTCCCACTGAGCTCTGCTACTTAGCCTATGGATCACTAATTACCCAGCCGGGACAGTCCCAATGCAAACGTCTTTAGTGACATTACACCCTCAAGTGTTGTGTCAGACCGTCCAAGCGGCAGAGAAGCTGGTAACAATGTGAGGGGAGATAAGGCACAGGAAAGAGAGAGGAGGAAAAAATTCTTTTGTCACCAGCATCAAATGTGGCTGCTCTAATAGACTGACAGTCTCTGCAGGGTTTAGACTGAGGCAGAAGGAAATTGGACAAAATGGGAAAATAACCCACAATTCATGCTTTTCTTGAAGCAGCTAAGCTTCTTTCTTCCCAGTATCTCCATAAAATCACTAAGAAGCTCAGAAGACAAGCTTCACAGACGAGAGACGGACCTTCTGTTCTTGTACGTTTTGTCTTCTCATTTGTCTTGTTCCTCCGCCTCAGCGTCTGCCCTGCTGAGCCAAACTGTTAATCGGGCAAAGTTGCAGCAGAGCACATCAAACCCGTGTAATTTCTTGACTGGATGTGCCACAAAGACGGGGGATTTCACTGGAAAATAGCAAATCCAGGGCTGGGGGAAATGCTCAAAGTTGGTTGAAAACAACACTTCAGTCAGATGACATCTGCTTCTAAATCTCAAAAATAATAATTAAAGAAACAACAGCACCAGACAATAAAGTCGATTGTAAAATATTTCATAATTTAGAAGTCTTTATTAACTAAAATTAAATGACACTGTGATCAAGACATAACAATTAACCATTCAGAATGAGGATTCAGGATGACTTATGAGAAAAAACAATGTTTTCTTGATAAAATCATAAAGCATCCCAGTCTGTTGCTACATTTACGTTTTGACCTATGAAAATGAGACTTTGTCATTTTCCCTCATTATCAATACCAGCCATTCATCCACCCCTGTTCAATACCTTGATGGTCACATGGGGCCATTCGTTGGCTGAGAGGCACTGTGTACCCTTTAGTGGCTGCCAAGCCTTTCATGGGCAACACAAAGACACACAGGACAAACTAATTTGTCCACAGTCACACGGAAGGGCAATTCAGATGGCTAATTAAGGACACACACTGTAAAAGACAGCTATCGGTTTCAGTCAGCTGGACTGATATAATCAAGTACACATTACCTAATTTAATTTATGAAAATATGTTAGCAGATCTTCAATTTAAAAAGAGAGAGAGAAAGTAGAACTAATCTAGTCTCTCTATATAAGAAAATGACTTACAGTGGTCATGCACACAACAAGCCTATACCACAGCATTGATACACATTTTTAAAAAAGACAGAATGTTTCATATAATGTCAATTTTTAGAGCATCATTTGCATTCTGTGTTTGTATAACTTATTGATTCATCAAAAAAAAATTCTTTAATCGATATGATTTTGTTTTTTTCTTTGCAAAACAAAGCAATTTGCGGGGCAGTTCTTTGTCAGCTCTTAGCTGAGCTTCCCTAAAGTAGTCTTGTGTTTGTTCTCCATGAGGCCAACAGACTGTGAAGACGAACTCAAAGGAATGCTGCAGGGACACTCACTCTTCTATAAGGACGTTTCCATTGTGCATGAGGAAAATATTGTGACTGTCACCTTCCTGACCTCACCAGCACTTTTTTTGATGTCAATGGGACTAACCCTATCCCAAGGATCAATCAATCAATCAATCAATCAATCAATCAATCAATCAATCAATCAATCAATCAATCAAAAAATCTATCAATTCACAAAATACAGGACAAAATAGGTCCATAGTAAAAAGGTAAAAACAAGCAAAATAAGAGAAAAATAAAAATAAATATAAACCTAAAATATGCTTTTGAAGTTATCCAGCAACTTTTCTAGGGAATTGGAGCAGACTCATGCTCAGTTAGGGTGCACAACCTAAATAAAACACTTTGAAGTGAAGTGACCACATTATACACTAGGAGGCTGCACAGGGGTGCAGTTGGTACCACTGGTGCCTTGCAGCAAGAAGGTCCTGGGTTTGATTCCTGGGGTCTTGCTGCATGGAGGTTGCATGCAGAAAGGGGTTCTCTCTGGGTTCTCCGGCTTCCGCCCACAGTCTGTCAAAATCCTCCTCAGGTGTGCATGCATGATTATTTATCATTTCTGTTGCAACTTTATGAAAATGTAAAAAACAGTGATTTTTAAAAAAATATCAATAAATTTTCCTAATGTGTTATTTTAATTTTAATATAAATGATGAAGAAAGTTATATCAGCTTACTTAAAGTTGTAGAAATAGCTTTGATTAAGTGTTTTGAATTTGACAGGTAAAATTGATGCAATTTAACCAGTTAAAGCAACAGAATAAAACTAGACTGAATTTGAGCAAATCTTTTACAGCGCTTGTGTGTTTTTGTACAGTGAGTAGGAGCAATTGGCATATCATGAACAGCAACGTCTTGCAGTATTCACTGGCTGCAGAAATATTGTTACATAATTTAAGCTTTAACACGAGAAAATGCCACTTAAACTCCTGCCCAGTTCCGTGACTTGTGGTCGTAAAACGGACTGTAATGATGATTAGTTTCCACCAGGAGGCAGTGCAGGCTCAGCAAAGGCTTAATATTTGGTTTAATACATGTTTCAGTGAATTTTGCCTCTAAAAATAGTGCATAATGTAAAGGTAGGCAAGATTTGGTGATAAAATGTGAATCTCAATGAACTCATCCATGAACAGTTATCTCAGAACGATCACAGCTCTGCAGGATGGTGGCATTTTGCAGACTAGCTGATAAGGCCGAGCTGTAACAAATAGAGCAGCTGTGTAACTGGGGAAAAGACAGCAGGTATGTGGACACGGTGGATGTTATATGTGTCAGAATGGATATTACTGCTGAGGTTGTTTTTTCTTTTTTTTTTATCCTGGTTGCCACTTTCTTCACCGAACAATCACAGCAAAATACAGGTCAGACCACAACTATTATGATGGAGGTAGGTGGGGATGGTCTACTCTCGTCTATTCCTTCGATTCTGTTTTTCTCAAACTATTCCCTCAACATTACATTACAACATTTCTGAAATTAAGTCATCCTGTAATTTAAGTAGGCAGCTAATTTTTGGATTCTAAGTCGTTTTATTCTTTACCAGAAGCTGAGACAAATATTGATCTTAGTTTTGGGTAGAAACACTTACTTTATTTTCGTAATGTTTCTGAAATCAGGGGAAATAAAACTTAAATTGACTCTGTTTTGTTGCAGGTTTACTTTGTATGCCTTTACATAACAGTATAACATTTCTACGGACCTTTGATTGATGTGCGGTACTCTCAGTGCAAATCTAAGAATGAATCAATGGACTTTGTGTGGTATCCCGGCCCTGCATGGCATTTTCCCAGAGCACCTGAGAGCTTTCTAACATTAGGATTCCACCTGAGTGCAAGCAGTTGTGGTTAAATGTGAATGAACAGGCAGCAGTCAGCGTGTTTGTCCGCAACTCGCCCCTCTCCTCCTCTTCCTCTTCTTTCGCAGGGCAACACATCCTGAATGCTGCTGCAGAGATTGTACCTGTCTGAGGAAATGTGGTTGGAGAGCTACATACGACTCTTTACTCACAGCAAGCTCCCTCGCTCCCCACAGTCCCACACACTGAGACGGGATTATGGGTCTGGACTGAGGACGCTGCTGGACATGAGTTGATGTGATTTTGTCTTTTCTCAGCAGCAGCATTTTTATTTAACTACAAGAAAGTCTCTGAGGACTTGCTCTGATATTTGGCGTTAATTATAGTTGTTTGGAATATGAGACACCGGCTGCACAGTGGTGCAGTTGTTAGACCTGTTGCCTTGCAACAAGGAGGTTCTGGGTTTGATTCCCAGCCCCGGTCTTTCTGCATGGAGTTTGCATGTTCTCCCTGTGTATGTGTGGGTTTTCTCCGGGTACTCCGGTTTCCTCCCACAGTCCAAAAACATGACTGTCAGGTTAATTGGCCTCTCCAAATTGTCCCTAGGTGTTTATGTGCATGGTTGTTTGTCCTGTGTTTCCCTGTGTTGCCCTGTGACAGACTGGTGACCTGTCCAGGGTGACCCGCCTCTCGCCCAGAACGCTAGCTAGAAATACCTGCAACCCTCCCGACCCCACTAAGGGACAAGGGTGTAAAGAAAATGGATGGATGGAATATGAGACACAATTGCCAGGAAGAACCGATGGATACAAAACATGGGAACAAAAGACAGCAATTTTTATGTTTATTAATAAATTGTACTGAAATGGGGCTGTTGGTGGTATTACCATTCTGCATGGACTTTGCATGTTCTCTTGTGCATGTGTGGGTTCTCTCTGGATACTCCAGCTTCCTCCCACACTACGATACTATGATTCTATGGAGAAAAGCCATTGATGGCATTTTTAAATATATCTTTTTCAGTGGTTATTATTTTTGTTTTGCGTGTTTGTGGACAGCCAGCAATACAACCACTGTGGCTCTGATAGTGGAGTACTGCTACTGTCCTGTTTCTCACAGTTCAGGTTATTTAAAAAAGTTTTAAATGATGGCCTTACTTAATATTTAAGCACAAAATTATTCAATCCACCTGCAAAGTATTTTTAAAGTAGTTGTTAAATTTACCTCTAGCAAGTCTGTAGTCTGTAGAGGGAGCTAAAAATTAGGGTGATGGTTAAAAGGCCACCAAATGTAAATGAAGACTTTTATTTACTCTCCTTTTACATTTTTCATTCATTCTTTGACATAGATGTTTTATTTAAATGAAAAAAGTTTAAAATATAAAGCCAGCAGAGGCGTGAATAATCTACTGAAACGTAGAATCACAGAGATGTCTGTGCTGAGGTCTGGATCAGTCATGCTGCACTTCAGTTCTGAAACATAAAGCTGTGCTTTAAGACAACAGATACTCATGAGTCTGTTATGATATTCATCCTTTTATAGTTACAGTACGCTGCTGTTGTGACCCCATTTTGTCATGCTGTTATAGTCAGCCACCAAGTAAAAGCAGCTTCTTCTATCATTTAGTCATTTCCCGAGCCAGGTCAAGGCAGAAGTGAACTAAGCCACGGCCTCAGGTCATCAGTCCATTGCGGTGCCTACTAGAGCCATCGGCTTATCAAACAGTGCTGTAAGTAGTGCAGTGAGCAAGTATTTTACCCCCAGACCCTTAAAGGAAAAACCACCTAACATCTGCCATAGAGTATTTCAGATAACTGTCTTTTCCTGTAAGCATGATATTCTTTTTCTGAAATCTCATTTTACAAAAAACGTGATGTGACACACACCCTCTTAAAAGTCCCACTTTTGTCTCATCAGTGCACTGAATATTATCCCAAAAAACTTAAATCTTTAAGATTTTTTTTTTTTTGAACAATGTTAGCCTGGCCTTTGTGGTCTTTTCGGTCAGTGACGGTTTTCACTTCTGGCCTCCCATGGGTGTCACATCCGCCCAAGAGTTTTCTTATTGTTGCATCATGAAAACCAATTTTAGCAGAAGTGAGTGACCTCTGCTTTGGTTTAGATATTTGAAATAAGTTGCTGGAAATATGAATGCCGGTCCACAACCGCTTCGTCTTTTTGTTTATAATACCTTTTTGTGTATAATACCTCTCGATGTGATACGATCCCAAAGAACTGGAAATGGCTTAGTAACACTTTTCAGGCCAATAACATGCCTACGAATTTTTTACATTCCTGTTGGGTTTATTCACAGTGAGTCCTGATGTGTCACCTTTTGCCTCCTGAATTTGCAGCACTATTTCAAAAATAGAAAAAAATAAGAATTAAATTACTTATTTGACATTTAATTTACTAATATTTAATTTAAGTCATTTTTTTCATCACATTTCACACACAGTAACAGTTTGCAAATAAATCTAAAAAAGAAATGAAGAATTTTCAATATATCTTTTTTTTAATTTAGTTATAGATTACAGGTAATTTATCCTAAAAGTTGATTGTTTGTTTTTTCAATACATACAAAGTCTAATCCTGCAGTGTGATCCTATTTGAATGTGTCCCACATGTAGTCCAGTGCAACCTTGGGCCAGCCCTGACTGTTTCCCAGTGATCACAGAGGGAATATTTTCTCTGGAAACTCTCTCCTGCAGGGATTGTCTGTGGAGACAGATTCAGGATCCGACTGGACTTGGGGCTCCTGAGCTGTTTGCACGTGTGACGGCGGGAGTGGGCGTCCAGTCCGGCTGGTAAAAGTGAATGTTCAGAGTCTGAGCCCAGTTTGAAAACACAGTCTTCTCTGTGATGAATCGGTGGTGGCTTCCTTTTCGACTTCTCTCGTGAAGGAGGTACATGGTGCACTCGTCTGGCCCAGACGGCTCGTAGTAATGATACGGGACCATGGGACGTAAAGAGGATCTCCGTGGGGGGAAAGAGGGAGAGAGGGAAGAGAGTTAGACTTGAAAGTGAAAGCGCAAGGAAGGAATGTGGAAACAGTGCGGGGATAATTATGAGATGCAGGGGTGGAGAGGGGGAGTAGAAGAGAGTCACAGCGGGGAATGAAAAAAAAAGGAGACAGGAACAAAGAGAAAACAGAGACATCAGAAGATTCTGAGCTCAAAGAGGCATTCATTATACGCTGCCATCTTCCCCTGATGCTCTCAGTCAGATCAAGCTTGGTGGAGGAGCTCGGTGTGACACATGGGCGTCGATGCAATCTGCCCTACATATTTCAAATCATCTCTTGTGTCCTTGTAGCTTAATGTGAGAGCTATAGCGGCAAACATTTTGCCGGCCCTGTATGTGACAAAGGCAAACTGAACTCTGCTTAAAACTGAAAAAAGGTGGTTAAAAGATATGCTTTTCACATTAAAATCATGCTCCAGCATTCACTGAATTCTAGGTAAGTTAGAGGCATAATTAAAGATGCATGGGATGAGATTTCCTTATACTGAAATGCAGACCAGTTGTCAGGAAAAAGAGCTGCAAAAGAAGAGTCGCTTGAGCTTCATGTCATGATTGCCCCATTTTTTTTTTCAAAGAGAATGTGACAAACTAAACCTACTGAGAAACGCGCTAATCTTCAGGCTCAGTTATTCCCACCGTCCTGGAGAAGCGGTGCAGAGAGCCGCCAAAATAGTAGTCATTAAATTTTATGGCGTTCAAAGCAGAGTGCAAAGTTTATGAAGCTGGAGAACGAGTTCTTCTGTAAGATTTAACTTTGTGTAATTCACTTGCCGAGTACTGAAATATGTCATCAGCAGAATTACCAGTGAGTCCTAACTCATTGCAGGAGAAACATGCTAACAACATTACCCAGCACTTCAGTAAAGAGGTCGGTGAAAACAGCAAGCAATCCATGAAATCCAATGTGACTTTATTTTAAATAATGCCAGGTTTTTGTCATACAAAACAAAAAACCTTGACAAAACATTTTAAAACTTAAAAACTATAGAACTTAAAATGTATACTTGAGATATATCCTGCACAATTAAACTTAAACTCAAAATAAAAACACACAGTATATTAAAGTTGCAATAATCCTGTTGCAAAAGCACTGACTCACATCTGTAAACTTTATTGAAGCAACTTTGAACTGAAAAAGTAGAATCTATCAGCAGAGTGCATCTTGACTTGGTACGTTTTCACTCTAACCTTGCAAAACTTATTAAAATCTATTCAGTTCAGAGGACTGATTTTGTCAGACTTAGATCTGATCTCTAGCTTGAAGATAAAAACCTTAAAGGGAAGAAGAAATAATTAAAGTTTGGGAAGAAGACCCTGTCTAACCCACTCCAAGTCCAATACCCAGCCTCGGAATAAAGAATCTCATCTCCAGTTTCTACAAGTTGAATCATCCTTCGCTCACGTTTCATGCCCATTTTTCTTCCTTTTTTTTTTTTTTAAAGCCAAAAGTGTTTTTCATTACATTTGCTATGTAATGGGAAAAGGTTGGATGAAGACTGAAGACTGGCTCCTCTGTCAACAGTGAAGGAGGTGCAGAGATTTGTGCCAAGTACAGGTTGTGTTTCACATGAACTATGGTGTTGTCTACTAATGTAGATCATGAATTATTGCAATCTTATTTTACAGTGTATGCATGACAATGCTTTCTATGAAGTACAGGGCGGAGACTCAGCAATGTAAAAATATAATTATTAAATGCCTCCCATTTAGGGATTCCCAGGTTTAGCAACAACATATTTCCTTTCCTTATTTAATCTCAGTCGAGTAAAGTACATTAGAGACTTGTAACAAGTCAGAACAACTCTTCATTGTTAATATTTTTAGATTTTATATACTTTTTTTGTTTGTTTAATACTCACAGGAGCAAGCCTGTTGTACGCAAAGGTATCTTACACAACGAGCTTGTCATATCGCTCACAATTCTGGATGAAAAGCTAAACACACTGCTGGAGAACCCAGCTTCCTGATTAAATAAGATTTAGACACTAACCTACAGAAATCGGGGGGCACCATGCCGAACACGTTGATCCTGTCGCACAGCTCCAGGGCCATAGCCATGGTGAACCAGCCGGTGCTCAGCCAGGAGTTGGAGCTCTTTCTGGAATAAAGACAAGGGAGGATTGCCATGTCTCAGTAAACACAGCCGCGCTTTTACAATCAAAGCGCAGCTGTTTCCCAGATTTTCCCTGCACTGTGCAGAGCAGAGGAAGGACATGAAGAAGTGTGACACATTTGCTCTGAGTGACTGAATTGTCATTCTAATGCACATCAGCTTCTCAACCTGGGGATTCATGTTTACATGCAAATGAGTTCATACGAATAGCCAAATTCGCATCAGTCAAAGA